>OY979718.1:49742063-50342063 GCA_963855995.1 Muricea muricata | reverse complement strand
GAATCAAATTCAAAAGTTGGAAAATCTAGGATGGAGGCGATGTCTGCACAAACTGGATTAATTTTGCGTTCACTACACCAGCTGGCCGATTTTCGCCAAGCTGAGGGATAACCCTAACCCTACCACGCAGCGAGAAGAAGTTTTGAGCTGATCTCGAAATGCCTGTTGCCGAGTATCATTGGCGGATACTAGCCATCCTGCTAGTTGGAGATTCGTCCGTGGGTGAACTTCATGTTGCTTCGTTAATAGGCCCGTGATAGTGGGTAGCAGTCGTGGTGGTGCTATGCTCAGTTCTAAGAGGAGCGGGTACCAAGGCTGTGTTCTCCACACTGGAGCTATTAGAACCATTGCTGGAACACTTTGTGTTAACACTTGTTTTAAGCAACGTCCCACCAAGGAGAACGTTGGGAATGCGTAGCCTCGGAATTTGCTCCAATCTTGGGCCCATGCATTGAGAGACTCTGCCTCTGGATCTGCTCTCCAGCTCACGTACGAAGCGAGGAAGTTGTCGTGACAGACGGGTGGAAAATAGGTCTACCTCTAGGAGCCCCCAAACCTGGGGTGCAAGTTTCCAATCGTTGTTGTCCACAAAGTTCCGTGACTCTCTGTCTGCTTCTATATTTAGAATTCCCGGGATATGCTGGGCTTCGAGCACAATCTGACGTTCGAGACACCATTCCCAAAGATTTTTTGCTAGCGAGGCTAGAATTAGGGACCTGCTCCCTCCCATTTGTTGATGTAATGGGCTGCTGATGTGTTGTCCATCAACAGTCGAACCCCCATTTGAGCCTTGTTCATTGTAAATGCTTTGAGGGCAAATGCTCCGGCTAACAGTTCCAGACAGTTTATATGAAGGTGTTGTTCCTGGAGACACCATCTCCCTCCTGTGGTTTGACCCATGCATGAGGCTCCCCACCCTTTTGCGGGAGGCATCTGTTTCTATTACTAGGTCTGGTTCCCCTGAAACTAGGGCTTTCCCATTCCAGGCTTCCAAATTGTCCCTCCACCAAATCAATTCTTCCTTTGCATGTTGGCTGAGGCTGAGTGCTGCCGAATAATCTTGGCAAATGCTCAAGGCCTTGTTTTTGTCTATTTATAAATACCGAAAATGAATTGGTGCAGGAAAAACTGCCTGAATGGTGGAAGTTAGGTAGCCCAACAATTGGGAAAGTTGTTGTATTGAGGGCAGTGGATTGTCTAGAATTGATTGGCATGCCTTTTTGGCTTTCTTTATCTTCTCCTTTGGAAGAGATAAAGTCAAAGTTTTTGAGTCTACTAGAAACCCCCGAAATTCTAATGTGGTTGAAGGTATTAGAACTGACTTCTGGTAATTGACAGTGAACCCCAGACTTTCTAGGAGGTTTATAGTTGTTGTTGCATGACATTGGCCATTTCTCGAGTCTGGGCCATAATCAGCATGTCGTCTAGATAAATTACAATGCGTATCCCCAACTGGCGCAATAGTCCTACGACCGGTTTCATTATCTTGGTGAAAACCCGTGGAGCTGAAGCAAGTCCGAATGGAAGGCATGCAAACTCGTAAAGAGTCTCCTTCCAAAGAAATCTCAGAAATTTCTGGTGATTTACCCAAACACTCGGACCGTGAAGTAGGCATCCTTCAAATCTATTTTGACCAGATAGTGGTCTTTTTTTAGTAGATCGCGTAGCATGTGAATATTCTCCATTTTGAAGTGCTCGTACTTCACGAATTGATTTTAATGCTTTGAATTTATGACTGGTCTCTGACCACCCCCTTTTTTGGGGACAAGAAATTGGTTGCTGACAAACCCATCTTGTCCCTGCCCCACTGGAACTGGGTGGATGGCCTGTTTTGTCAATAAATCTTGAACTTCGTTCTCTATTAAATTGCTTTCTGCCTGAGTGTGGGTAATGCCGTGAGGATGCCTTGTCTGATAGGGGGGACTTGCGAAGTCTATGTGATAACCTTCTATAGCTTACAAAACCCAGGGGTCTTTGCAGATTAATTGCCAGTTTACTACGCAATGTTTTAGTCTGCCCAACGGGGGCAAATGAGCTAGGTCTAAATGTTTTAAATTTAAATTGAGGCCGGCAATATTTGGAATGAAGTGAGTACTTACCTGATTTACTGTTGCTGGTTTTAGGTTGCATTGGGTTGGTAGCCCCTGCCCCAAGACCCTCGGGAGCGGGGGTAACCTCGGTTGAAGCGGTTCCGTGGAGCACCTCGAAATGCACCGCCCCCTCGATATGCTCTGCTCCTGAAGGGGGTGGTGCGGCCACGAAAAAACGAAGTTTTTTGATCAACATTAGCTGCTTGGAACAGTGTCTTAGCAGTTTCTGAGCGGGCTTTCAAGCATTCTTCAAACCCATCACCAAACAGGTTCTTTTTGGCATCAGGAAATTCTTCAGCAGCTAGGGAGGTAAGAGTTCCTTTGGAATTTATCTTCTTTAGGACAAAACTACGCCTGTCTTTGGACAACAATGCAGAGGCGTTGCCCACTAAAAGCATACTATTGTATGTTGCCTTAAAGAGCCTTTAACTTGCTCATGGGATAGTGTTATACTACTGTTTCCTTCCTCAGATTGGTGGAGAATCAAGTTCAGATGTTCATAAAGGAACGACAAAGAACCTAAAATGTCCAGTACTCTGTCTTGAAAGAATCGACCGTCCTTATCAGCCTGTTTCACGCCTGACACAAGGCTGCATAAACAATTATCTAAGGCGGGCGTATAAGCCACCTCAACGTCGGGTCTAGGGTATTGCCGACATATTGCCTTTCTGTCAAATGGTTGTAATGGTTTGCGAAAGGATTCAATAAAATCAGTCAGTTCAGGGCTTGCCTGCCAACATGAGGCAGGCGAAGCCAGTTCATCGTCAAGCTCTTCAGCTTTAACCTGCTGATCTGCTTCTGGATAGGCATTTAAACGTGGTCGTTTAGCTGTGTGCGTGCTTACAGCTTCATCGGACACTGTTTGATCATTTGTCCGTGCCGTCTTGTGGGCCTTGGTCGCCCCACGTCAATAATTTGAACTTCAGGTTCAATGTGAGGAGCCTTGGACGCTCCTGAATTCAATGGATTAATAAACGCTGATCGAAGCAATTGCAAAGCTTCTGGATCGGCAAAAGTCGATTTTACTAAATCTGAAGCATTGGAGTTACCTTCCTCCGAAAGTCTGTGGCTTGGATCTTCTTGGATGTGGTCAAAATCCCGTGGATTCTCCGTTCTGCTTGGTTGCTGAGCCATGCTTTTTTCATGAGCGAAATAAAATGGCGAAAAGCTGGGCGCGCAAAGGATTTTGGGGGGCGTGACGTTGTTATTATGTTTTCTATAAACATAAATGTTTTCTTTGATGAAATTTACTTCCGGTTCGGGAAGCCGGGAAGGAGCGGGCAAAGTTCTTAAAACAATTAGTCGACAATTGAAACAGCGTTTACAAATAGTATTTGCTTCTGATCTTTCTAAAATCAACGTTAATTGATGCAGCAAGTGTTTATCTTAGGCAGCCGTTAAACTTGGGAATTTTGATGCAGTATTTCAATGTTTTAATGCCGTTCGTTCTGGAGCAGTGAAAATATACGTGCACGTAATGATACAAAGTTCATAACAGGCTTCACGTTTTATTATTTTTATGTTCAATCAAAGGAGGTTAGAACGGCTAACTCGGCAAGTAATATCAATGATATATGGTCAGTTGAATGACTATAAAGTAAAGTTATGGTAACTAGTATTATAGGAAAAACAAAGCCTTGTTTATATGTGTAATATTCTAGCCAAAAACAAGCAAAGAAGATACATAGCCTTCAGCCATGGTAATTTCCAGGCTTGATATACAACTGATCATCTCAAAACTTTGTATGCTCAGACTTCAAAGATATATTATCTCGGAAGTGAGTTTTCACATTATGACGATATTTCTTTGGAAAGTTATTACTTTTTGTTTTGAACATTAAATTTACACGAGAAGGCTGTTTCGTTTTTCAGTTGCTTGCACAAAAATACCTGGACTAATGTAACGAGCTCGTGTGACGGGAATTCCCTTTAAACACAGTGAAATTATACACTCCTTTTTCAGTAATTACAGTTAGCTATTTTTTCAATGCAACCTGTTCCACATGTAGTTTTAATAGTTTCAATCGTGCGGGTTGTCGTTCAGGTTTAATGAAAGGACAAGATTACAAGCAGTGTTTGACTGCTTAGTAATTACATATATTTGTATGTTTTAGATGCAGAATATTTGCAGATAAGTTTGCTTTTACCTGAACTTTTATAATCCCAAGCTCTTGAAAATGGTAAAGCATACGTTCATACGCTTTTTACTGTTTTCTTAAATTTTTTTCCTGAACAAAAATATGAGAGGAAATGTGTAGGTTGAAACTTATGAGTTTTTCGCCCCTTACGAAACAAACAAACGAAAGCGTGTGACGGGAAAAGGCTACCAGGCTGAGTTGTTTATGTGAAACTACTGTTTAAAATGAGTTTTGTTTTTTTGTTGACCTTGCACTGCATTCGTGGTGGGTAAAAACTGGCAAAATAGACTCCATTCCGAAAAAGCTAAAATTACTATCACGATAAATGTTGAAAACAAAAGCCGATAACTTTCAGACAAAATACTGTTATTACACGAAAATTGATAATCAAAGTGACTTACCTTATTAGTTTAAGCAAGTAAAATTTTGAGTTAATCAGATGCATATAAAACTGTCAATTGAGCACAATGCAAGGTATATGTCGTGGTATACATGTTCTTTGCCAGTTCATGTCAAGGAAACCGAACACGATAAACAGGTCTTCTTTTCTTATTATATTCGTTTTCGTAACTTAATTTTTTCATCCACTTGACAACTCGTATAGTCTTTGAATGCTATACCTTGAATTAGCGCTGTTTCAATATTATCTCTTTGAAGGTAGAAACATCAAACGTCAAATCATGTATTAACGTACGAAGTTGTATTCGTGTGGAAGTGTTTTTTAAGGCTGACACACTGATCGGGATTAAAACGTTTAAAATCTGTATCCAAAGTCTCAAAAGTGAGTATGTCCAACATAAATACCCGTACCTTTACCGGCGTTAAATTCAGAAGCAACAAAGATAAGTTCGAACTGTGATTGCTCATTTAGTTAGGCTAGTTGACCTCTTCGTCTGCTTTTTCGAGCCTTCCCGGACCGGAAGTGAAATTGATCAGTGAAAGCCTCAGGAAAAATTGACCAATCAGACAAAAGTCTCCAATGTTGTTTTCTATAATTAAAGTTATTCTTTTTATCACTATTTTTGGTGAAATAAAGTGGCAATACATTGTTATATCGAGACGACTGATCTGAAATATAAATTAAGTTATATATGTATATTACAACTTTGAAGTATTTATATTTCTAAAATCTAATTTATCTACTATTTATCTTTGAAATACTATAAATTACCTGCTTACTTAGTCATAAATCTGCATTTTTAGGAGTAAGTGTACGAAATTTTAGACGTTCGAAAACGGGCTTTTGTAGTAATAACGCCAGCAATTATAATCTTTGCAGTAGGCGGTACATGTACTGCTTTTGAAAGTGCTCAAATTTGATGTACGTGCAGTAGCTCACATTTAAGAATTTTTAAAAATTTTATACAACCACTTACAACCTTTTTTGGTGTTTATTTTGCTTGGGTTCAGAAAATATTAATGGAACAAAACGTTAAATCGTCGAGTTAATATCGCGATCATGTTTTAAAAACAACAAAAAACCTTTAAATTTTTCTACTAGTGTCTTGTTTTTACCGAATTCAGATGCAGAAACGGTCCATGATAACATGTACCAAATTATATGACCTTAGGTGTAGTAGAATTGACATAGCTCGGATTTGAAAACCCAGCAATTGAGTACAAAAATGTTCTCACCTTGAGTTGGCTCCTTGCTCGTTCAAAATCATTTTTCTCTTTATATTTTGCAAGTTTGACACCAGAATTTCTCCAGGATGAAAGTAACTATACTTTTTACTTACCAACGAAAGATCAAACTGCCTGCTTATTTTTAACCATTTAAAACTTCAACTCCAACATTGTAGTTTGCTTTTAAAAAACAACTTTTGTCGTGTTTTTCATCTCGCTCTTCGCGCTACTCGGTACCCAAACATGGCGGACATGCACCTGTTCGCAGGTCGCGAGAAAGGCTAATTGGTTTCTTATCCAGTTTTTCCTCGAACTTTTTGAAAAATGAAACGTGCCGAGTGACTTGGTGGCCACCACGAGTGCCAGTAACCATGTGACCTTTCATGGCCACCACCTGGTATGGCTTTGGACTGAATCGTGTAGAAAGCTTTTTTTCTTTCGGTTGTTTGAGAAGTACTATGTCCCCAACTTTAATATGTGTTTCTTTTGCATGTCGTTTTATATCCGCGTACATCTTACTCTTCTTCTTACGCTCAGCATCACAAAGTTGGGCTTTCGCATGCTCTTGTGTAGGAACTGGGTGAAAATTCGGGTTTGCAATTGCTGGGATCCCATTGTTAACCACTCGATTAAATAACAGCTGTGCAGGGGCCACTTTTGTCGTGGTGTGTGGCGTCGTACGATAGTTGAGCAAGAACTTAGGTAGTTCTTTTTGCCATACCTGTCCTTGAGCATGAGCAGTTCGAATTGCTTTATTGAGAGGTTTCATAAAGGACTCAACTAAGCCATTCGCTTGAGGCCATAGTGGTGTAACATGGTGGTGCTTAATACCACGTTGGGAAATATAGTCTGCCATTTCATGGCAGGCAAATTGTGGGCCGTTGTTTGACGTTACGCTGTCTGGAAATCCATGTGCGTAGAAAATATTCGGTCTAGTTTATTGATTATGGAGGGTGCGGTGGTTGATTTTAAAATGTCCACTTCTGGGAACCGAGAATATGCATCAATAACCACGAGCACGCTTTCGCCTGAAGGGAATGGGCCGCATATATCCACATGAAGAGAACTCCATGGCTTTGAAGGCATTTCCGTTTCACACAACGGCGTAGTTGCATTAGGCGGTGCAACCGATTGGCAAGCTAGGCAATTCTTAATCAGGCTCTCCACGTGTTGATCAATCTTAAGACACCAAGATTTTGTCCGCAACAATTGTTTGGTTTTCACAACCTCTTGATGACCTTGATGTGCGATGGCAAGAGTGCGATCTCTCAATGCTTCTGGCATGACAATACGGTGACCACGTAGAACAACGCCTTCCATGGTGACAGTCAGTTCATTGCGTACGTTGAGGAATGGAGCAAGTAAAAGATCGTCATTCCATTTATCTGTTTGTATTGATTGTGTGACTGCTTGCAACACATTGTCTTTCAAAGTTGATTGAGCAACTTCTTCTGATGTCATGGCTTTGGGCACTGCGTGATGCGCAACAAAGTTCACATACTCATCTGCAACATTAGGTGTGGACTTGCGAGTTGGTAGGGGCATTCGAGACAAAATACCTGCTGAGTTTTCAGCACCTCGCTTGTAAATGACTTTATACTCATACTGCTGCAAACGGAGAGCCCACCTCTCGATCCTAGCAGAAGGCTTTGACTTTGGCGAATAGATAATTTCGAGGGCCTTATGATCAGTAATAAGTTCAAATGGGGTTCCAATGAGGTACATATGGAATCTCTCACACCTCCATACCACAGCCAATGCTTCCCGTTCGGTCTGAGAGTACCTCTGTTCAGTGGGTGTGAGGGAACTACTAGCGTAGGCAACATTTCGCACCACGCCGTCCTGATCGATGTTGGACAAAATAGCCCCAAGGCCATAGGGACTAGCATCAACAGTCAAGCGAGCTGTTTTAGCGGGATCGTAGTAAGTCATGATGCAATAATGACTAATGGCTGCTTTCACGTTGTCAAATGCCGTTTGCTGGGCAGCTGCCCATGACCATTTCACTCCCTTCTGGGTGAGATGTCTTAGTGGTGAGGTAACTGTGGAGAAATCAGGAATGAATCGCGAGCAATAATTCGCCAGTCCGAGAAAACTACGAAGTTGTAAAGCGTCCTTCGGGATTGATGTACATATGCTTGATAGTTTCGACCTTTTTCTTATCTGCTTGTAGACCATTCGATGTGAGTGTGTATCCGTAGAACCACAGGGATGATTGGCCAAAAAGGCATTTGTCGGCGTTAACCGTTAGTCCCTTTTCATGCAAGCGGTAGAACAAGGCACTTAAGCGTTCATCGTGTTCTTGTTGACTGCTCCCCCATACGATTATATCATCAGCAATATTACGTGTACCAGGAAGTACCATCAGCAATATTTCGTGTTCCTTGGCAATATTCATTTGGTTTATACGTTTCCTCATACTTCTTCGGTTACTGCTAAATGAACCTGACCGAACTGTGTGTTTAGCTCGACACACCTCCTTAAAATGACCCAGGCGGCCACACCCCCGACATTCCTTTCCAAAAGGAGGACATGATGTCTTGCCACCAGGGTGTGGGTATGAACCCCCACAATAAAAACACCTTTGCTCAGTTTTTATCTTGTTAGAAGGGGGATATGATTTCTTGAATCGATCGGTGTTTTTATTCAAGGCATTAATAGAATCAAAATGTTCATTTGTTTTTTCTAGCTCACCTGCTTGCAGCTCAGAAAGCTCCAAAGAGCGTCCATATTTCAATAGGCCATCGAGTGTTATTGCTTCCTCGCGTAAAGCTTTACGTCGAACCCTGGTTGATGAGCACCGTTCGATAAGCTGTATTTTTATTTCATGCTTTTCATCAGCAAATTCACATGTCTTTGCAAGCTGATACATCTCCTTGGTTACCACCTCCATAAATTATAGCCCAACAATTCACAAAACAACAAGGTCTTTGAGTTTTTCATTCGTAATATTCATCTCAAAGAACTGTTCGCATAATTTTTCTCGGCGGTCTCTCAGCGACATGATATTAATCGTGATTAGCGCTTCACCATACTTTTGTAGTGGGAAGATGATTCTAAATGCTCGATTTTGAATTTTTTCAATATCTTCGCTTAGATACTGTTGAATACTATAATGCTAAACTTGGCACTCATACTCCAAAACAGGACGGATTATTGTGATATATACAGTGATCAATGTGTCCGTACTCGCATTCGACTTCTTTAACAGTATTAGGATATGAAGCCTCTTACCAGCTTTTTTAACTATATTGTGAATATGTTCGTTCCACTTCATGTCTACGACACCTCGGCGAAAGATCCTTGGACGAGTTTAAATGACTGTTTATTATTATCATTATTCACAATATTTTTACACGGTACGGTTTCACTAATTAAAATTACAAAGGAACAAGAAAGCGATCTTCCAACTGGCCGTGCTTAATTACAAGAATTAAACTATTTACTGTACAAGTATACTTCATTATCTCGTATCACATCTTAGTAATGATTTAAAAATGGTTATGCATTTGTTCGAAGATAAAGAGAACATTATACGATGCCATGGGCGAATACAAGAACCTCCCCTACCCTACCCTATGACACGAAATTCCCAATACTTTTACTAAGTAACACCAATTGACGGAATTGATTGTTCTACGAAGTCACAAAGAGGTCATGCACAATGGAGTTCGAGAAACGCTTGCGCAATTTCGATCGAAGTATTGGATAACAAAGGGGCGACAAGTCGTGAAAAAGATCCTTTCCAAATGTAACATTTGTAGAAGATTAGAAGGTCCATCTTATGGAAACCCAGAAGCACCACCATTACCCGAGTTCCGTTTGAGCAGCGATTTTGCCTTCTCGAAAATAGGCGTCGATTATGCGGGCCCAATGTACGTGAAGGGTATATATAGTGAATCGAAGGATGTGCACAAAGTTTACATATCTCTGTACACCTGTTCGAGCAGTGGAGCCCTACATCTAGATTTGGTTCCTGATATATCAAGCAAAGCCTTCGTTAGAAGTTTAGAGAGATTTGTCGGAAGACGTGGAATCCCTTCATTGATCATTTCGGACAATGGGAAAACATTAAAGGGTCCAGAAGTGAGAAACTATATTGCATCCAAGAACATTAAATGGCAATTTATTGTGGAAAAATCCCCTTGGTGGGGAGGCTTTTACGAGAGAATGGTGAGAAGTGTCAAGAGATGCCTTAATAAGGTATTACGCAATGCTAGACTCTCGTACGAAGAACTCCTGACTTTATTAATTCAAGTGGAAGGAGTCTTGAACTCGAGACCATTGACTTATGTGTACCCAGACCAAGGTGAACCATTAACACGCTCACATTTGGTACTAGGTAAGCGCATACTTACGGTTACAGCACAATAAAATTCTAACCTAGAAGATGAAGGAAGAAACAAACTGTTGAAGAGGAACAAACACCTTAGGAATGTTCTTCAACATTTCTGGAGAAGATGGAAATCAGAGTATTTGACACAGCTGCGAGAGCATCACCATCCATGTAAGAAGAACGGTCCAAAAATCCAAGTGGGAGATGTAGTTCTGGTTCAGGAAGATATGATCAAAAGACTACATTGGATGATAGTAGTTATAGAAAGTTTAATTAAAGGTGGAGACGGTAACGTCAGAGCAGCTATTGTGAGAATGGTAAACCAAGCCGGAAAGATCACGACAACGAGAAGAGCAGAGCAGAGACTATACCCTGAGATTCCGATCACCTTTGTTGAACGAGCCGTTAAAGAGAGCATTGACTGAACTGGTTATTAAGAAATAGTTGTTGTTGTTGTTGTTTAGTTGTCTTGACAGTCATTGTTGAACTGTCAAGGTGGGAAGTATGTAATGTACAGGTAGATACGGGGATACAGGACACACTCGCGCGAGACGTGAAACACATGTTTTGACAAGAGAAAGAATATAGAGTTTAGAGTTCAGAAAGAAGCATTGTACCATTGTATTTTCTATTTGACAACTAGTGCCAGTACTTTTACATGTTTTCAGATCAACTGGATAAATAGAACTAATGTAAATATAAAAAAGATAAATTTAGCACACAACAAGATCAGCCACACAGACTGTTGAAGACGGCGTCCACTTATTGAGCAGCAATAACGTCAACATCGTTTTTGGTTTGAACTCTCACAATGCGCCTACTCTGCTGTTTAACCAGACCTTTTCCATCACTTGACCAAACGGAAAGAGGAAGGTCCTTCATTTCAGCACGAGCATATAGTTAAAAACTTCCTTGCTAAAGGCAGTCATAATGTTTATAAACACAGAGCTTCCCTTTAGGTTTTTTACGGTTTATGACTTTAGCCTTTTTTCGGATTCTTTTTATTGTCACTAAACGTTTTAGTAGCTATAATATTTCTTCTTATTTCCACGTAAGGCAACGTTAGCAGCATTTCTGCACGACTCAAAAACAACCAGTTTCCTCTTTATTTGTTTTAATTGCTTTGCGCTTCAAAGCATCACTTAATTCACTTTTGAATAATTTCGGCTTTACATCACCATTTACCCAAGCAACATTAGCTTTTTTCCTTAATGTTTTTAGGAACATGCTTATCAAGGACCTCTAAAAAATACGTTTTCCATAATTTCCACCTGTGATCCATGTTTCGTTTATATTTTATATTTTCCCAAAGTACATCATGCAAATCATCCATAAATCTTAGACGTATATAATTTATATGACATCTTTTATAATTACATAAACTACCTCTATTTTTATCTCGATCGGAACGTAGCACAATGTAACCATCGATGCTAACAAGCCCATCAGAAATAGTTGAATCTAAACGAGTCTTATTAACGGACCTTTAACCTTTCAGACGAAATTTTGAAAAAAATCGAAATAGGAAAAATATTACAACAGCTTGAAAAAGCATCCTAAACTTAGAGAAATGGCAAGCTTTGGTTGTAATGTTGCAAACTATAGAAAATATAGCCTTGCGAAGTTGGCAAATTTTCTGTAGTTTTGTATTATCCCTGAGAAATGAATACCACCCGTAATACAAATGTTTACAAAATTTGCCAAATTCGCAAGGCTGTATTTTCTATGGTTTACCACATTTTACAACCAAACTTTGCAATTTGACTAAGTTTAGGATGCTCTTTCACGATGTGGTAGCTAATATTTTTGCCTGTTTCGAATTTTTTTCAAAATTCCGTCTAAAAGGTTAAAGGTCCATTACTAAGACATTTAATGTTTTATCATGGAGCAATAATCGTATCTCATCAGG
The DNA here is from genome assembly GCA_963855995.1 of Muricea muricata. NCBI lineage: Eukaryota > Metazoa > Cnidaria > Anthozoa > Malacalcyonacea > Plexauridae > Muricea > Muricea muricata. The sequence goes on along the minus strand of OY979718.1, from coordinate 50,329,964 downwards.
TGTTTTACAAGGCTAGCCACATTTAGCGCGGCCATTCTAAAAACATTGTTTTAGGTATATTTGAACAATTATAATTATCATTTCCCAATATCATTTCTCCTTGGCTCAATCTTATTTCAATTGTTCCGCGAATTTAAAATGTTTGCTTGAAGCACAGAAGTACCTTCTCTGTTTAGATTATTGTTCTCTATACTGTTCAGTTGTGAACGACTGATATGGCTATTATCTGAGAATGCAAGATTGTTTTTCACGCAGTTTTATTTTAAAATAATATTAGTCTTGTTTACCTTCTGAGTAAAATCTTCTCCGTGGCAGTTAGTGACTATAAAGATAAAAGTGGGACTTCATTACGATTGCAATCCTTTTTAAACTTTTCAGCTAATTCGATGATTCCACCAGCAACTTCGGTCGGATTTTAACGTCGTAATTCGTTTGTACCAGAATCTTTAACTAATATGTAAGGCTGTTTTCGACAAGGGTTTTTAGGAAATCAGCCCTTTTGTTTCCTGCCAAAGTTCATATGATGTTTGCGTAGATTTTTTTGCTGGTGTTTTTAGAGAGTTTCATGGTTGTCCGATTCTTCGTTGTCGTCGTTACAAACTAGGCTTTCAATATTGCAAGTTGAGGCAAACCAAAGGGCTTGTAAAGTTTGGTTTTACCTCCTGGTTATGTCCATGTCCCCAACAATTTTCTCTACTACGAATTTGGCCTCAAGTTTTCGTATTTACCGTTCCAAATAAATTTCTCACTCTTCTTTGTAGAACTATTACTTAGAAGATTCTTAGCCATAGTCAAAAGAGTTAAACTACAACTTTACACGTCTGCCTGGGATGGGATTTGCGATTTGGTTTCAAGTCGTTACCAATTCACAAGATGAAGGGTAATCATTTACAAACTGATCGAGAGTTTCTTGCAGTTGCTGGCGAACTTGAAAAAATAAGTATTATTTCATATTCAGGAGGAAGTTCTCAAAGCGCTTTCTTTTTCATTTTGTTCAGCGCTGGCCAGTTGTGGTGGAATCATGGTCAGCATAACAGTCTACTTTTAATCTAAATCTACTTTTAAAAATCTTGTCCTTGTCGTTAATGTAACAAAACAGTATTGAGACGTACAACTATGCTTGTTGGTCTAAGAATGTTTCATCTAACCTATAATATTAAACTACACAAACGATATACACACATGACGTCACATAATGACGTCACTACACATTTGTGATCACAAATAACACGAGTGACCACGAGTGAGTATTATAGAGAACGAGCTGTGCAAGAACGAGTCATGGACTTAATGACGATTTAAAAGCAAAAGATTTCTATATTATTTTAATACCGACCATATTTTCCGCGATAAATTTTTGCCAGTATAAACTAAAAATCAGCTGTATGATCCCCAGTATTTTTATGGCGATGGCTACAGGGGATGGACGAGAGGTAGGTTTTTCAAGATGGCGGGTGCTTTTAAAATTTTTAAAACGAGGACAAATCAACAACCAGACATTTATAGCATTCCTAAGTTGTGGTTAGGTTCAGGGTAAGGTTTAGGGTGAGCTTTAGGAATGATATAAATATTTGGTTGTTGATTCGTTCTCGTTTTAATTAAGAATCTTCAAAAACCACCGCCATCTTGAAAACCTACCTCTCCGCCATCCCCTTTAGCCATCGCCATAGCAATATAACTACATTCATACATAAGTATACATAATTATTTAAAAAATAAAAAGTTAGTATAAATGTAGAATATAACAGATAGAAGAGTGGTATCACTCTGTCACAAAGTAACTTGACAATTAGTTGCCGAACCTTATTTAGCAACGGTTAGTATTGTTCAGTGGTATTGTCTGTGTATGATAGTCGTTGGCATCTGTTAACACTACTTTTGGTTTACTAGGTTAAATATACATTTGTTAAACAGAAAATTTCGAGTGACCTTCGAGGGGCGCGATCTTACGTGCGTTATGCAGGGGGTTCCACGAGGTTCTAATCTCGGCTGTGCAAGTCATATATATTATTTTGACATTTTTTCAAAATTGTTATTCTTCAAGGTTTTTTACATTGTATAACTCATTCCTCGTTTTTTAATTATATACAATCAAATAATTCAACTCAAATGCATAAGAAAAGTTGAATAAATGATGCTACTGACCGTCAAAGATGCTACCAGCGTCGACTTTTTCCAAATTTTCGACGGCGTATGTTGCGATGACGAGAGCATCTAAAAAATTATGGATCTGTGTCTCGTCCCTGAACAGAATTAGTACCTGAGTTCTTACTTGCGTGCAGGTGTACCTCCATGCATGGTGATGCACATTGATGAAAATGACATGGTAGCATGCATGGTAAAATTCATGAATAATTAGGCAAAATTTTTAACAATCCTCTTTGTTTTCTATATTTTGGCCTTTTGTTCTTTCTTCATTTTCTTGACAGAACAAATCGATGGTTTGGCTTAATTATTCATGAAAATTACTAACCCTGGAAAATGACTGATTGTTTTATTGATCCGCAAATTAGCAAATTTACTTGGTGGGAGTGACAAATCCTATTTCAGAACCATCCTCAGAGATATGAAAAACTAGATTCATATTAATCTGATACTGCAGAAAACAACGAAAAATTCGCTGTCTCGAGCGGGATTCGGACTCGCATCTTCGGGTTTCTAGACCGCCGCTCTACCAATTGAGCTATCGAGTCAACTGGGATTGGTAGCGAGTTTCGTCCAATTTAAGTGCACGAAATATTTTCGTGACGACATAACGCTTGTCTTTGAGGACGCACAGTGTTTCAATTCTATTTCAGAGCCATCATCAGAGATGTGAAAAACTAGATTCATATTAATCTGACACCACAGAGAACAACGAAAAATTCGTTGTCTCGAGCGGGATTTGAACTCGCATCTTCGGGTTTCTAAACCGCCGCTCTACCAATTGAGCTATCGAGGCAACTGGGATTGGTAGCGAGTCTTATCCAATTTAAGTGCGCGTCCTCAAAGACAAGCGTTACGTCATCACAAAAATAACGAAGGAGTTAGTGTGTAACAAAAATTGTTTCTATTTTAGGTGTTTGTAACCTCTCCGGACCAAGTTCTCTCCGGTTATGTTTCAGAAGTTCGAAATGTCATTTTACGGATTTACGACTACGATTCTTCTGAGCTCCTCTTTCAATTTTCCAGAGATAATGTGTCGAAACATTTCATAATGGATTGGCAGAGTAACGAGGTCGTTGTAGAAATACAATTTCCGTCATACTATTACTATTACTATTACCATTCTTCATATAGAAAATTCAAGATATTTCTCGCAAGCCACCCAAGTAAGTACAAAATTATGTGTTGCAGAATTGTTGGGTTTGATAAAATACTTTTATTGATATTGCATAAAACATTCACACAAAACGTAAAGTGCACCTATAAAGTGTAGTAATTTTATTTTAATTATCTACGCGGCAGTTAATGACCATACAAGGAATATAACTACCAACTTATTCCATGAATTGATTTTTTGTCGGCAACAGCTTTGCTATAGCTAGCCTGCACCACAACACAAGAACGAACAACATTTTAACCATGCCAAAAATTCGAATATGATTTGTTGCCCAGACCGATAAGATAACAGAACCTTTTTGGAAATGAATTTAATAAAAGCAAAAATATGATATACATGTAGACTATTTGAAATGCGATATACAGCTAATTCAATAAAGGTTGTCTTTTCAAAAGAGTAAACTCTAAACTACGAGCGCGTTAAGAATGTCGTTTTATTGCTTATTTTCACCTCTAAACCTGGAGTTACTTCTTTGAAACAGCATCGAGGGGACATAGGAAACTTACGACAGCAAATTTACTTGTTACAAGTTAATTGCCTGAGTATCAGGGCCTATACATAAACGAAAACCTTTCATCCCTTTCGCACTCATAGTTCACAGTTTAAGGTTTTGGAAAGTCAACCTCAGTTGAAATAGCTGTATATCGAAACACAAAAAAACCTTGTTAAAAAGCTTCACTGGTATATTTGGCGCAATCGCCGACCAAACTCTTGAAATTATTCATTGGGAACATCAACTGGGAGTTTAGACAAGTTCTAAGATATAATGTTTCAATGTAAGAATGTCATTTCACGTCAGGCAATCGTATGTCTATATTTCAAGATACTAAACGCTAGTTTTATGTAACTGAACTCATATTTTGGCTAATTCAATGAAGGTTCTCCTTCCAAAAGCGGAAATTGTGAGCTTTGAGCGCGGTCAAGGGATGGCGGGTTATTGCTTATTTTCACCTTTAAGCTCGGAATTATTTCATTGAAATAATCAGTATCGAAGGCACATAGGAAATTACTATTATATTAGTATTATTTTACTTTTTCTAGAAAGTTCACTGAAAAGCAACATGATTTCGAATGTGGTTATACGTGGATTTACACAAAAAGGGATCAGTCTTGATGTAAATCACGAGACGACGGTCGTACGAGATTCTCTTATAACTAATACCAGTGGAAGTTGTATATCCGTGTCAGGGGAAACATCAGCTGTAAAACTAATTAACAATATATTTCAATACAACAACGGCCGATCGTATGGTACTTCCGTGCTCACATCATCCGTTAATGGTCACACCCTCTTGTACGTAAAAGGAAACATCTTTCATAATAACGATCTGGAGAAGATTTTGAAATGCTCAAGTCACAATAGTAAATCAAGGTCTGTAATTGAAATCGCCAATAATGATATTCTCAATAATACTTGCGACAATTTAGTTGATGTGGAATACGTGGGATGTGATTCATCTTATTACGGTAATCATGCACTTGTTTTAACTGGCAACTACTGGAGAAATAATCAAGTGCGAAGTACTTCGGTGATAGCAAAACAAACGCAGTACTGTTATCGTTATGAGCAAAAAACTGAGATCTGGTTAACGGAAAATTTCTTTTTGAACAACACTGGTAAAGCGATGGTTGACATGCTATTTCGGTGGAAGACAAGTGTGACCTTTAACTCGAATATTTTTAAAGCAAATGTTTTAGACAAAAGTGCAATTACGTTTAATTGTTATTATGGAGCTAGTAGTATATCACTATCGCTTAACGAGTTTTTCAATAACATAGCCGAAAAACTAGTCGATGTCACTGGAAACGTTCCCTTGGTCGGTGTTATTTACAAGAATACTGTAGAGGGCAATGAAATTGATAACAGTCTCTTTGATCTTTTTACTGAGAATACAAATAATCAGAACAGTTTGAACTTTACCGGAAATAGTCTGATTAACAATGCTGTTAGTCAACGCCGTCCATTACCTTTCAATATTATCGGCAAAGTGGCTGCTGTAATTTGTCCAAGCGGTCTTCGGATTTCTGTCAATGAGAATTTATTTGAAAATCCACTCTTGTCATTCGAATTTATGCTCACGCCATTTCTCTGGACAATCAATGAAATTGACGCGAAATACAACTGGTGGGGCTCCAAAGACACAAATGAAATAATTTTGAGAATTTTTGATTTTCGTTGGCGAAATTATTTGGGTGTATTAGATATTTCTCCCTTTCTTGCAAGTGGTAATCTTTCCGACGTTCGCGTAGGAGAAACAAGGTTCAACTTTCGCAATGACAGTGTGCTAGGTGGTGGAGTAACCGATTACACCATTCTTAAGAGAGAGAATTCTCCTTATACTGTGATCAGAGATGTTATAATTTATCCTAGTGGCACGCTTACGATCGAAAAAGGTACTCAAATCAACGTCCTCCCTAATATTGGATTTCATGTTTATGGCAAGTTGGAGTTACTAGGAGAAAGGGGTAATCCAATAGAATTTAACATCGCCCCGAACCTTCAAGGATCTACTAACTTTGGTACCTACCCTCTTCGCCTTGTTAATGGTTCGAGACCTTGGGAGGGAATTGTTGAAATATTTTACAACAATACTTGGGGAACGATATGTGACGATTATTATTACTCGTCTTCAAATGGTATGGTGTTATGCAAGCAACTTGGTTATCTGGGTTATTACGGTAGCTATAGCTATGCCTCTAGCTCCAGTAGCACAAAGCCTGTTTGGTTGAGATACCTAAGATGCGACTCCAATATTCATCATGATATCAGCACTTGCTCGTTCACAGGTTGGGGAGTATCATGCCCCTATTACAGGCAGCAATGGTCCGTACGATGTAACCCTGGTTTCTGGCGTGGAATAAGATTTCGAGAAACGGCTAAAACTAGCAATTTGTCGCATGTGAAATTTGAACGAGGTGGTGGTTACATTCGCAATGATATAAATAGTTACGTCCTGCATTTTGATGTGTTGAGACAAGCTCTTAGCGACATAGAAATTCGTGACTCGTTCCGTGGTGGTATAAAAATTGGTTTTCAAGAACCTGGTGTGGCCAATTTCAGTAACTTTCTAATTCACAATTCCTATAAATACACATCTAGCTATGGAATTGAGACATCGTCCTCTTTAACCTGCTATAATTGTAGCGTGTTTGGCAAAAACAGAGGCTTGAGTATTCCGGAATTTAATATAAACAGCTTTCTTTCTGATGCTGAAATTAAAAACATTGATGCTTTATCTGTACCAGAGCTCATGTTAAGAAAGGAAATTCGAATGTGTGAAGAAAATAGGAGCGTAGTTGTTGGTGAGGAAGACATGAAGATTGTTCAGATGTCTACTACATCTTATTCCTACGAAGTGATTGAATGTCTCCTTACACTCACTCTGGTTTCTAAAACAACCTTAGTAGTTGGTGAATTGAGTCTGTATAGTTATGAAACATTCACTATCAGTGCACCAGACGGAAATTTGTCAAGCACAACAGAATTTACAATGAGTCAACATGATGTGTACAACTTTGGACCAGGCAACCTGACCGTGCTTTATCGGCGGAATGCATACTCGTCGGGAACAAGAAAAACACTCGTTCTTATCAGTTCAAGAGGTAATGTGAGTTTTGAATTAATTGCGTTTCACGGAGAAGTATTTTGCGCAATATATAATAAACAGGAAAGCTTTGTATTATACCAGCATATAAAACACCAAAAACTGACCGTTGAATCGAAAAGCATGGCGCAAGGTAAGGAGAAAGGGTAATGGCAACAAAAGATATTCTTTGCTAATTTGAAAGAGCTTTTGAAATAACTAGCAAAGACTGTTATAGCTTTTACACAACTTGATTCTTGCGATATTTGGAGTGAAACAAGCGAGCTGTCCGCCATCTTCGATAAATTCTTAATGAGCTCATGATATAACGTCGCAAGTGGTGTAAAAATTACTTCAAAAAATTGTTCGTAGTAAAGTAACAAAATTATTTTGCGCAATGCGTGATATCAATGGCAAATAGAAACGAGTTTCTCGTTCGTACTGATCAATGCTGGTTAGTAATTAAATTTCGCATGATCCCACGTACGTGAGACGTAACATGCATATTCTTGAAAATCCGAGACGGCGGACAGCTCGTATGTTTCAGCCGAAATATCTCAAGGATCAAACTAGATATGAAATGCTGTAAGGGGCTTTGTTTCAAAAGTTTTTTTGTTGCCGTTACTGTCTTAGGTGTTTAATACGCTGATTGTTGCTGGTTAAGATGACATCGTGGCAGTCATGTTGGAGGAATCCAGCCCGACAATCTATCCATGCTATGCAAATTTAAATCATCATTCATTCAGGCGTTCTCTTAGGCGTAATATTTTGATATTTATATAAGACTTTGATGTTTGATGCATTTAATACAAATCATAGCGATAAGAAAGTATTTTTGAGCGATGTTCTGATGCTATCCTACATTATTTTCAAATTTATTTCGAGTTTGCAAATTATTCATTTTCTACTTCGCTTTTAAAAGAAATTAAAATGTCTTAATAAAATCAAATATTTCCCTTGTATTTAATTTGTCTCTTGAGTCTTGCACAAAATGTAATACTCACATTATTAATTTTTATTAACATTTTCAAGATCTCAGTGAACACGTTGCGTTTGCAGACAGTTGGCAAGGACTCTACACTTCTACAAGAGATTTCAAATTCCAGAAAGTCACGTTGAAAAATAACGACTACGGAATTTATGCTTATCTTTCTTCAAATATTTCAATTGCAATAGATAATTCCTCGATAGCAAATGGAAGGACTGCAATATACATACATGGAATTTTTCAAACTTCGAGCGTGCTGTCGGTTACAAATTCTGAAATACATCACCATTCTAATTATGGTATATGGACTGATCACGGTATGAAAAACATAGAACTACGTAGTTCTATTCTTTCAAATAATTGGCGTGCTGTTTATCTATGGCACAGTGGAAGAAATTTAAAGGTAATAAACGTCACTTTAAAAGACAACTCATACGGAATTTATGCTTATTACTTCCCTGGAAATATTTTAATGGACAATTGTGTGGTAACAAAAGGATACACTGCAATATACCTGTATCATTCTACTGCTTCTCAAAACGTTTTGGTTAGAAATTCTGTAATATATGATTACGACAGCGTTGTATATTACTATAACTACAACTATTACAACCACTACAATCTACAAAGCATAAAGCTGGAAAACTGTGTTCTTGGTAGAAATAATTATGTTGTTACGGGTGGCTACTCATGGTCGACACGGAGAAGCACTGCAGTTACTTTGAATCGTTGTATACTGAAGGAAAACACCAGAATAATAAATTTACATCTTTATCAATATTATCAACAAGCCGGTGTCAACCTCGTCGTTAGTGAATGCAGCATTTCGGGAACAAGATATGAGGGATTTTATTTTTCAAGTTCACAAGCTGGACGGTTAACACTTAAAATATCCAAGAATACGTTTATAGCGAATACACGCACCGTACTTCGTATTCGGGCCACTTCAAGTTCAAACTCGTCAATTTTAATCAACAACAATGTTTTCGTCAACAACTCTCTATCAACAGGTGATGCCTTAATTGATTTCGCTGGAAAAGGAATAGGCGCATATTTTACCCATATCAGCGGAAACACCTTTACAGAAAACAAATGTTCGTTCCTGGTTAAAGTTGCTGCTCAATCAAATCAAGCGTCGGGACTATTTTTATTCAAAAACAACATTTTGGAAGACAATAAGGCCTTATATTTTAACCCCTTAAATCATCTAGAAGCTGGTGTACGCTCATCCTCAATAGGACTTCTTGGATGTGCTTTTAACCATTATCATATTCAGTATAATATTTTCGATAACGAATTAATGCAGAAGGAAGTGTTTGTTGGACATGCATGTGGTTCAAATTATATGCATGAAAAGTTCGATATTGATGCCAAATTTAATTACTGGGGTTTATCCACATGGAATTTGCGACAACGAATTTTTCATTTTGCTGACTGGAATGACAGACCAAAAGTAAAATACCTTCCAGCTTTCGCCACACGTAACTTCACCGACGTTATGACAACAGAGATAATTGTAAATAATTCTCAGATTGGAGGGTATATTGATTCGTCGTTGCGTTTGAAAATGGCATATAGTCCATATGTTGTCATGACAGATTTGACTATCGCAGAAAATGTGACACTGAGGATTGAACCTGGCGTCAAGTTGTATTTTAAGCCAAATGTCGGGTTGCTAGTTTTTGGGAACATGGTTGCTGAAGGAACAAGGAGCGATCAAATTAAGTTTTGCTCACTAGAGAGTAAATGTGAACATGGACATAAACAACAAATGATTCGACTTGTTGATGGTGATCGTGAAAATGAAGGCATACTTGAAATACTTGTTGGTTGTATGTGGCAGGCTGCATGTCGATACTACTTTACTTCCAGGGTTGGGGAAGTAGCTTGTAGACAGTTGGGCTATGGAAGATATATCAATCATTATTCAAGATATTTTGGATATTATGGCTCTTCATACAAAATCAACTTTAATTGTAATGGTAATGAAACTACTTTGTTCGACTGCAGAAACGAAACAAGATACTGTGATTCTTACTATGGAATCTACCTACAATGTGAACACAACAGATGGGGAAATATAAGAATTGTCCGTCCAAAACGTCCTAATTCGAGTGAACATAACAATGTATACGAACAGTCTTCAGTAAGAAATATTTTCATCCACCATGCAGGATATTTGCACAATCAAGGCGTTTCCTCAATTCAAGTCATAGAACGTTCGCCATCTTTAACACATATTCACATAGTCGAAAGTCAGGGCATCACAATCATTGGCCAAAGTGATATAATGGCACTTGAAGATATTAACGTTGAACGCAATTTAGGATTTCCAGTATTAGCGATTTTGGGCAACAAAGGATCAGTTTCTGTTTGTCGGGCTTCAATTAAAGAAGGAAGGCACACTGGGATAGCTATTGCACCAATTAAAAGCATGACGGCCTTGATGCGGCCTTTTCTAGGACAACACGATTTATGTGATCCAGTAGAAAGAATCTACATTGATGGCTCATCATACGTTTTCTTAGACCGAAAAAGCTGGAATGAGAATGTATTTTGCTCTCTAGAAATCGTATCTCCAAATAACACAATGATTCGTATTCGGCTTCTATTTTGGGTGAGAAATTCTTACTCGATAAAAATTAAATATGGCGATTATTACTCAACTGTATACGATTGGAACTATCATCAATATGAGGATCGAGTAATACCATCAAATTCGTTATTAGTAGAAGCAGAAATATCAACTTTGAGAGAATTATTAGCTGAACTCACCGTTGTCAATAAAACAGGTAAGAAATTTGTACATTAAGATAATAAGGTGCGATATTTTCGTTTATGTTGTTGTATGAGTACCATGATGTTCAATTATAAAAACGTTGAAAATTTCATAAGTGTTTACAAAGTTATTTGTTTTTGTGCGCATGCAACACCATGGAACACTAGGACCCTGTTTACAGTAGAGCAAAAGTTTCCGGATTCGTAAAAATATCCGCATTCCTTGTCTTTCAGGCCCACAGCGTTTACACTGCACAGCCTCACACAGCGATTGTCGATACATGAAGCACAACCGCGATTCTACCAATCTTATTTTGTGATTTTTTGACCGATTTTGATAGTTGAAATTGATGGCAATATATTCGAAAACCATACGAGGGAGCAAGTTCTTTCAAATTATTACGGAAAGAGTTTACGAGAAGTTTTGTCGGATTCAAACTCTCTCGGATACAAAGTTCCCACAAACGTTTCCGGATTCGAAAGTTCCGGATTCATAATCTATCTGTGATAATTTTGTGTCGGATTCATGTCCCTTAGTGTAGACATTAAAACGAATCTATTAAAACGAATATAAGAACATTCCGGATTAGCGACGAATCTGGAATCTTTTGCCATATAGTGTAAACGGGGTCTAGGAAACTAATGCTAAAATATTCAAGTCTTTTAGATTTTTATTTAAAAGTTTTAACGTCCCATTGAGCATGCACTGCATGTTAATGCTCACACTAATAATATTGGTATTTTGTAGGCTATATATAGTACAATGATAAATTATTCATAATAATTATATTAAGAGGATCCCTTACATTATGGATTATGAGCTACATCTTTACGTGATTGTGACGTATAATATTATTTCCTTGCAAGTGGGTAGTGAGAAAGGCGCTCTCGATCTGCACTGTCGTCATACATGCACAACTGTCTTCCTCTATCCAAATTCTAACATTGAACATTTTTTTTAACATTAAGGTCTGTTCAATCACGAGGAAAACGCGACTGTTAATATCGATGAAAGCGTTTTTCATGAAATATCTGGTGCAGCTGTTGAGTATCATTCAGATCCCAGAATCCGCAACAGAGTAAAGATTAGACGTAGTCACGTAACGTTTAAGAGAAACAAAGGAAAACCAACAAACCGATCAATTGAAATGACAGTTCGAAACAATGACGCGATAGAAATTTCGAATAATGTTTTCTCAAACATCAAACGAGGAGGAATCTACATAAAAATATACGATGAACAAGCAATTGTAAATATAGTAAATAACGTTATATCTGGTAACAAAAATGGCACTGAAGCTGTTTACATCGCCGTCGTCGGGCACGATTCATCCAGTAAACTTCTTTTGGCTGGAAACTACTTAAACCAAAATGACATTGTCTTCCCATACGACATGGTTGTCATACGAAATATAGCTTCCATTATTCAAGAAAATATATTTTATGACAATACTGCAAGGTATACAATGAATTGGGTTAGCACGTCTGAACCTAACATCACCTCTGTCATTACCAGAAATATATTCTTTCTGAATAAAGGGGATTTACATACACTTCTTCTACGATCAAACGGTCATGAAATTATCACCGAAAACTTCTTTTCTAATCCAAGCAATGAGTTTGAACTCAGTACTTTGCCAAGCATTTTTCCTGACACCGTTGTAAATGCTTCAAACAATTGGTGGGGAAGTATTTATCCTCAAATAATCATGACACGTATTAAGGATAGAAGACGAGCAACAGAGCTACCACCAGTAATTTATCAGCCTGTCCTCCTGTCACCGTCAGAAATATTTTCAACTGGTGAGTACTACTGAGAACATTGTCTGTTAAGGTTGAGTACATTTATAGAATAGAGGTTTAATGTGCAATTGTATACCCCTGGAATGGTAAAGAATATTTCTACGAACTTTAAAATTTATTGGAAAAGTAATGTGAAATCGACCTCATCCGTACAAGTTTAACATGGGGTCTTTGATGATTTTTTTATGACTTGGGTGAGTGCGTGACGGAGACTCTGTATGTGTGCCTTGATATACAAAAGATTATAGCAAAATGTTTCACCTCTTTGGGGTCTGTCATATTAACAATATTTAATCATACAGCTTGATAGTCATCCAAAATGGATCATTGAGCTTAATGGTTTTATAAGAACATGTTCTCCTAGAAACTATTTCAAAATATATACTTTTAAGAGATACGAAATTATCTAAAACGATTTGTTAAAGATTACAAATGTTACAAAATGATTTGTAAATTATTACAGTGGTCTACAGACCACTGTTTGTAATCTTTAATGCTTAGCCTCTCTCTCGCGTACGATCTTTCTCCAAAAATCCCACAGACCCCTACCCAAAAAATGTTTGTTCCTTATCAATCTTTAATGCATAGCCTCTCTCTCGCGTACACATATGTCAATCATCTTAAAAATTTGAAAAATAAAATGTTTCCGGCTATGAGATTCTGTGGGCCCAATTGAATTCTATTAAGGCCATACATATTTCAATGTACTTGCTCTCAGTGGCTCCCTATTGCAATTTTATCAGTTTTTTTGGATGTTAAATAATAAAAATTATATTTATCATGAAGGATTATGTCCATTTGGTTGGATTTATCTAAACAGCAAATGCTATTATAACCTAAGAAGTGCTCAAAATTTTAAGAACTCACAAGATATGTGTAAGGTACGTTGTTTTCGGAAAATGGAAGAAGGTAAGTTTTTTTTCAATGAATTTTTCAATTTCACAATACAGCCGGGTTTTCAAAAAAAACGAAGCACAAATTCAACAGGCTGTCACCCGTCATATGTTCAATTTAACGGATTAATTGTTACATGGCAAGAAAGATGAGTTGTTTAGAGTGAGTTATTAATTACTTTCCAATCATACTTTACCTGTATCCTAACAGCTAGAAATAACTAAATACACTTCAAATAAAAATTGCCAGTCGAAATCACATTTTTCCACCGTTCTGAGTTAAATCGAAAACGAAGCAGAGTGAATTTTTAAGAGGGAATAAAAATCAACTTGTTGAATTTGTGATGAACTAAAATCATTCCAATTCAAGAGAGTAATAACTGATTCTCATATGCAACCGACATCAGCGACGACCATTAAGCATAATCTTTTGTTAATTTTCTCCTTGAATGATCACTGATCATCGACGAAATCAGAACGTCTCACAAATTAAGCAGGCAAAATGGGCATATTCCCAACAGTGCAAGAATGTGATTTCGACCCTCAAGTGTATTCGGTGATTTCATGTTTTTAGAATACAAGAAATGCATCATTTGAAAGCGAAATAACTCCTCTCTCACAATTTCACACGTTATGCGTGACAGGGTGTTGAATCTGTGTTGCAGTTTTGAGACACCCTGTGTAGTTGAAATTGGAAGTATGAAACGAATGAAGTCAATTTGGTGTGAATAGTTTCCCGAGTTAACTCGTACTTATCTGTGATACCTATGTGATTTGAAGGCACGTGCGTGTTTATTTTCACTGCATAACAGGGTTTTAACTAATTTATGCTAAATATAATCGCCCTGTCCGCGTGCATGTATACGTTTTGGATGCATGTGACAAATATATATGTTAGTTTTGGTTTGCGAAATACAAAAGAGTGCTCCATGACATATAGACAAAGCAAAATGTATAATCGTGCAACTAACGTACCACTACAGTCATGATATATATTCCCTTGAGGTCGTTCGAGCGCTCTGGCCCTTGATAAGCCCACTAACGCCCATTTATATCTCAACGCCGGGTCTTCTCATCCCAGATCACAAATATTAGGTATTCCTAAGGGAGTGGGGTTGAGATTACGTAGGATTTGCTCAAAGGACGACGATTTTAGAGTTAAAAGTGAGGAATACATTAATTATTTAATTCAATGCGGGCATGATGAAAATCATGTTCGCAATATTTTCAAAGAGGTTTTCAATTTGACACGGCAAGAAGCTCGGAAAAGTAAAGACAAACGTGATAGCAATTTTTGTGTCCTTAGTGTTAAATATAATCCCCGAGCTCCCGATATTAGGAAGATCATCAAAAAACATTCAGCTATTATTGAAGATGATGTAGTTGCTAAGGAAATCTTGCCTGTCACTGCCATACGTGTTGCGTATAAACGTAATGCTAATTTGAATGAACTTCTTGCACCTTCGAACCCTTATAATGAGAGCAAACAAGATGGCTCAGGTTGCTTTGCGTGTGAGGCCAAACGTTGTTGTAGAGTCCAGGACCTTGGAACACTCGGGAGAGATAAAATCATGGCGGCCATGTTGGCGCGTGTAAATATCGTTAAGTAAATTAACCAATAAAAGAGAGTATTTCATTGGCGACGAGGATTTAAAGACACGATGGCAACAAGTTTACCAGATTTTCCACCGTTTGATACGGAATCGGATCCGACTTCTTTGGGTATTCAGTGGAAAAAATGGATTTTGAGGCTCAAAAATTTGTTTGTGGCACTCGACATCATAGAAAAAGTTCGACAGAAGGCTTCACTTTTGCATTATGGCGGTGCAAATCTAGCAGATATCTACTGCGCTTTAGCCTCAGAGGACGACAAGGAATGCCAACAAGTAAAAGAAAAGCTTGTAGCGCACTTCGAGCCAAAGGTAAATGTCACATTCGAAACTTACAATTTCCGACAGTTAGCTCAGGAACACGACGAATCTATTGATAAGTCTGTCACCCGCCTACGGGAGGCGGCCAACAGGTGTGATTTTCATGATGAAGATAGAGAGATAAAAGACCAAATAGTGCAGAAGTGTCTGTCAGAACGGTTACGACGAAAGGCTTTAAGGGAGGACCCTTCACTTTCCAATCTTTTGAGTGCCGCGAGGGCTATGGAAACAGCTGATGCACAAGCTAGAGCGATGGAAAGTCCAACAATTTTGAAAGTGAGTGAGCAGGCAAAAAGTAGTAAAGAGCGCGTAGATGGACCATTAAGGAAAAATAATGAGCAAACTGGGCAGAGTGAAGAGGGGCAGAAAGAATGCTTCTACTGTGGGGGTCTGTGGCCACATTCTAATGGCAGAAAGTCTTGCCCGGCATGAAGTATAGAATGTCGGAAATGCGGTAAGAAAAACCATTACGCAAAGAAGTGCAAGTCAACGACAAAAGTAAGGGAAATTGAAAATTTAAGTGGAAGTGAAAGCGAAGACGAATACCGAGTCTCAGCCATTCAACAAAAGAGGGCCAGGGGCCATACAATAATTGTCAAGGTTGACGAAATACCACTCCAAGTCCAAATTGATTCAGGAGCTGATGTGAACATCGTCGATGAGGACAGTTTTGATAAACCGAAAGGACAGGTTACCTTGAGCCGCACAAGAGCTAAGTTGTTTGCATGCAATTCCACCACCCCTCTCCCTCTGCTTGGCAAGTTTACGGTGGTTGTTTCAACAAAGAAACGGTTCGAGGTGGCAGATTTTTATGTAGTGAAGGGATCAAGGTCATCTGGATGTTTGCTGGGCTCTTCGACAGCGGTCAGTCTTGGTATCCTGCATATAGTAAATCGTGTGAAGACCAAACCGTGTAAATTGGCGGGAGCAAAGCCAACAACTGATGCACCCAAAAAAAGGGATAGATCTAATAGCTGTACGCCTGGCGCGTAGGAGAAACTGCAGAAACTTGTTAAAAATAATGATGAACTCTTTCATGGTATTGGAAAATTAAAGGGAGTAAAAGTCAAACTCCATGTCGATCAAAACGTTCAACCAGTAGCACAAAAGCATAGGAGGGTACCCTTTCACTTAAGGGACAAAGTGGAAGCTGAGGTGACTCGCCTCGAAGAAGCAACCGATCCGAACGTTGTATTCCAATAAAATTACTGGTTACAACGTTGGATAATTGCAATAGTTACTGGAATTGTCATTTCATGCATATAAAATGAACCCTGACCCAAACCCCTACCCTGAACCTAACCCTAACAATCCCAATAATTTATTGGAGACAATAATTTTATTGGGATACAACGTTCGGATCGGGTGGAAGAAGCAGGTATTATCGAGAAAGTTGACACCGCAACGGACTGGATTTCACCAATTGTGATATCCCCCAAGAAAAATTCTAACAAAATCAGAATGTGTGTGTAATTGGTTGAGCCCAACCGGGCCATTAAAAGAACAAGGCATGTTATCCCAACGGTAGAAGAGCGTAGATACGATCTTAATGGAGCAAAGATATTTTCCAAGTTGGACCGTGACGTATTTAATCGACTTCGGGAATCTAGACTCACCTTAAAACGAAATAAATGTGAGTTTGGGAAGACATCCATCTAGTTCTTTGGACTTATTTTCTCAGACCAAGGAATTAGTCCCGATCCAGAGAAGGTAGAAGCTCTACAACAGTTGGAGGCACCAAAGAACCATGCCGAGTTAAGGTCCTTCCTAGGGATGGCCAACTATTCGGCCCAATTGATTCACAGTTACGCAAGCTTGGCACCACCGTTACGTGAATTGACCAGAAAGAATGCTCGTTGGGTGTGGACGGCTCGACACAAAGAATCGTTTTGCGTGATAAAAGAGAAGCTACGAACAAGAGCGCGGCTGAACTATTATGACCCTAATTTGAAAACTGAGCTCATCTGCGATAGTTCACCGGTTGGCGTAGGGGCTATGCTTGTCCAATATGATCCCAAAACACAGGAATGCCGAGTTATCACATATAACAATAGATCTTTGACCGACGTTGAAAGGCGTTACGGACAGATTGAACGTGTGTCCCTGGCCATACAATGTGGTTGCCTCAGAAACGAGATTTATTTGCTGGGGCGTGATTTCGACGTAATCACGGATCATAAACCTTTGGTTGCGTTGTACAATAACCCACGACGGCCTGGTCCATTTCGGGTAGAGCGTATGCGTCTCAAGTTACAAGGGTTTTCATTCAAGGTGAAATATCGGTCTGGCAAACTGAATCCGGCTGATTATACGTCACGGCACCCGCTACCTCTGTCCCAGTGCTCAAGAGAGGACCTGAAATCGTCGGCGGAGTTAGAAGCACATGTGAATTGGGTGGTTACTAATGACATTCCGCCGCCTTTAACGCTAAAGGAAATACGAACGGCAACGCAATGTGATCCAGTTCTTCATGACCTTTTTCGCGCCATTAAGAACCGGCAGGCGTTAGACGACGTCAAATTCAAACAGTATAGAAATGTAGCGGAAGAATTATCGGTTGTAAACGGAGTCATACTGCGTGGATAGATTCGAAGGATAGTCATACCGACGTCATTGCCAAATAAAGTTGTCAAAATAGCTCATGAAGGTCACCAAGGGCTCGTAAAGACAAAACAATTTCTTAAATCTAGAGTTGGTTTCCTAAAATGGATGAGACAGTTGTAACTATTGTGGGTCCTTGCGTTGCGTGTCAAGCCGCCGTAAACACACCATCGCAGGAACCAGTGAAACCTACAGTGCTTCCACGAGGCCCATGGGAGAATTTAGCAGTTGACTATTACGGACCACTCCCATCTGGCGACTATGTACTAGTCGTCATAGACGAATATTTTAGATTTGCCGACATCGATTTTACAACCTCTACATCAGCTAAAGCCACTATTCCAAAGCTGGACCGCATTTTTTCTTTATATGGTATCCCACTTCAGCTTAAAAGTGACAATGGGGCTCCGTTCAATTCGGAAATGTTTGATGAACTTCACAAAGAATTATAAAGTATTTTGGAGGACAAGGACGTTGAAAAAACAAATATTTAAAAAATTGAAAGGAACTTTCTGTACTTCTCGTTATAAGAATAAACAAAGAACTGGCTATTTTGTATCTTAGAGCATCGTATTCACGAAGGTATGTTCAACTTAAAGAACTTAAAAGTTTATTCTTACGGAAGTTTTTGATTTTCGGTATAACATATCATTTATAGACTTTCCGCTCGGGGGATTCAGTGAAATATTTCATTCAGTGAAATATTTCCTTGGGTATTGAGCATCACACAATTACTCCACTGCATCCACGAGCCAATGGTTTGCTCAAAAATGGTCAGCAAGGTGTTTCGGACGTCAACAATCGAGCGGAAATGTTGGAAACAGGAGTTGTATAAGCTCCTTCGGAACTATCGAGCAACGCCCCACGTTACCACTGGGAAATGCCCTGCAGATCTATTGTTTCAAACCAGACCATATCGGGTACGATTACCAGAGTTGTCCTCTTTTCAGACGGATGATAGTGAGCTCCGGGAAAGAGATGCAAAGAAGAAGTCACAGGCTAAGCAGTACGCGGACAAAAAGCTTTTTGTCAAAACATCCAACATTCAAGTGGGAGACGCAGTTTTAGTACGAAACGGAAAGAAAGGAAAGTTGGAGCCGAAGTATGACCCTCGACCGTATACAGTGGTTGTGAAAAATGGAACGATGGTTACAGCTTCCAGAAACAATCCAAGTCACCTAATCACCCGGAACACGTCGTTTTTCAAACGACTCAAAACGAAAAAAAATAATAACAAAGTGGATGAAATGGAAGGGGATGACAAGATAACAGAGAACGGCAGTGTCTACCCAGGACAGGGGAAAGCAGATAATGAGAATGGCGGTGAACAACAGTTTGAGGATGAGGAGCCTGAGGAGCGGTTGCAAGACGAACACGAAAGAAACGAGCAAGAAAGGCGAGAACAAGGCAATGAAGGTCAAGAGCAGTTTGCACCAAGGGAAAGGCACGGAGAAGACGCTGATGCAGACCCCAGCGACAGCGGAGAGCTCCAAAATGGCATGATAAATATGAAAGGGGGGAAGACTATTAGAACAGCAGAAACTATTAGACCGACAAAAAGGCCTGTATAGAGTTTGTGTAAGTTAATTCTTGTTGTATTAGGTTCATAGTTAAAGGTATGTATTTTTACATCCGGTATCGGACAGTAATGTGTAGCGGCTACTTGGGTGTTGTGTTTATAGTTGATTATATGAGTCGGCCGCTGAAAGTTTTGGAGGGATGTAGTGTCCAGAGCCTTGGAACACTCGGGAGAGATAAAATCATGGCGGCCATGTTGGCGCGTGTAAATAACGTTGGTTAAATTAAGCAATAAAAGAGAGTATTTCAGTTGTGACTGTTGTAGGAATTTCTTGGTAACTGGTGATTGGTTTCGTTCTATTGCCACCAATAAAATATTTAAAATTGGGAAGTCCCTTACGTGTACTTCGGCCAATGCTGTGTATCTTGCGCAGTGTGTGGAATTTGGTTTGCAGAGATAGATAGATAGTTTATTATAACAACAAGACCTTGCAGCCTTAAGAAAGGACCGTCAATTTTTTTGGGTAAATAGAAGTAGGCTCTTTAATTTGTGATTTGGTTTGTTCATTATTTCATTAAATAGTTTCGTAGTTAATTTCACCCTCCGGTCATGTAGTGACAAAATGTTAAATGATTCCAAGACTTCTTGATAATGCAGCTCTGGAAAAATTATGCAAAAAGCGCGTTTTTGAAGTCTTTCCAGATCATTAGACAGGTACTGCGGTAATGAGTCGTGGAATGCCTCACAAGCATACTCAATAACAGGGCGGATACATGTCACATAGAACTGAATTAAATCTTCTGGTGGTAACCCGGCACGCTTTAGTTGTCTAAGGAAATATAGCCGTGTCGATACCTTTTTACACGTGTTGGCTATATGGGAATTCCATTTAAGGTCGTTAGATAGGGTAACGCCCAATAATTTTACAACAGTTACCACTTCAACGTTCTTATTGTTGATAATTATAGGGTCAAAAGATTTGTTGAGTGTAGAGAAACTTATTCTTAATTCTTTGCATTTGGTTTCCTTCAATTCCATGCCATTTACGTTGTTTACGGTTACTTAGGAAATTTAAAATCCAGTACTTAATAGTTTCGGGAATGTTATATGTTGATAACTTTTTGGCTAAAATGTTATGGTCGATCAGATCAAACGCCTTGCGGAAATCAAATAGCATAACTCTGGTGTTTGAGCCATTGCCATCAGTATTTTTAAACCAGGTGTGTAACATAGGAACACAGTTAAGGTCAGTTACAGCTGCATGAGTAACATTAAGTCAATTATCACAAGCCACAACACACGCATAATTAGGAAAAGCCAACCACAAGACATTAGCGCAGAGAACTGTAACTGCAGGAACAAACACGCATGCCCATTGCAGAACAAGTGCATGAGTAAGGACATTGTATACAAAGCAACAATTTTTACTGGCAACACACAGGACACAAAGCACTACATTGGCATGACCTCAAACACATTCAAAGAGCGATACAGGAATCATATCAAATCTTTCACACACAAAAAATATTCGAACGAGACGGAACTTTCGAAACACGTTTGGCACTTAAAGCAAAAGAAAACAGATTTCACCATAAAATAGTCCATAATAAAAAATTCTATTTCTTACACGGGAGGATCCAAAAGATGTAATTTATGTTTGGAGGAAAAAATTAGTATTTTGAAAGAAAAAAACAATTGCTTGCTTAACAAAAGATCGGAAATAGTTTCGGCCTGCCAACACAAAAGCAGATTTCAGTTAAACAACCTAAACAAAGAAAGGAATGCATGCTATTCAACCACCCACGCGCCCACGTTTCCGCCTTGAGCATAAAAGAAGCTCGCACATTTTCGAAATTTGTCTATCACCTGAAGATTCCCTCTGGATGAAACAGACTGTAGTGGTAAGTTTTTGAGGTATTTTGCACAATTATACATTTCGCTCTGTCTATATGTCATTGAGCACTCTTTTGTATTTCGCTAACCAAAACTAGCACATTATATATATATATATATATATATATATATATATATATATATATATATATATATATATATATATATATATATATATATATATATATATACATACATATATATATATATATATATATATATATATATATATATATATATATATATATATATATATATATATATATATATATATATATATATATATATATATATATATATATATATATATATATATATAGTGCGACTCACGATATTACTTGTATGACATATTTATGCCGTACGTATTCAAAATGAGCATTGCCATTCATTAAAACTTACGAACATCAAAACAAAGTTGTGAGGAGATCTTTACGATGTTGATATTTGATGTTAGTCACATGACTAAGAAAATATGGCGCTGTTCCATATTTGAGGTGGACCACGCTATTAGTTTTAAAAATATGATAACACGATAAGACGTCGTTTTTAACATAATTGGAAGTGGAAACGACATTCTTTAACCAAAAACAGCATACTTAACAACAAGAGAATGTTTTAGCTAGAAAATAAACGAACTTGGTGTCATAGTTGAAGGATTTTTCAAAGATTACGTGGAACGGTGGAAAAAAGGGATTCTGGACTTCTAAAATGGATAAGAATGGGAGGTATTAGGCGTTTGAAGGAGAACTGTTCGTAAATTATCATGATGAACGTCTATCAACATTTTGAGAAAGTTTGCTTTGCCATATATCTTCAAAACTAGCAATGATGGATTCCTGGTAAGCAATAATAATTCTAAAAGTACCTCCACTGGTGTCGTGGAATGAACGTTTGGCACTGGATTGAGGCAAAAATATGCTTGAGAGCACAACAGAAGTTTGTCCTTTTGACGGGCAGACGAAATCAGCATGATATAGCTTGGAAAATGCATGCATGGGTTAGATTATTGATATTCAATGATGGTATTTGACCAGCGAGGCTAAGGAGTCAACAAAAAAGTGGTAAAGTAAACGAGTTCTGCTGGTAACAGCGGAAATAGGGATCAGAGATCTCTTTTGCACATTTAGGCACATATGAAGACATGTTGGTTGCTAAAAATACGGATCTAAATGATCGTTCTACCACTTCTTTGGCAGGTACCTAAAACCTTTCATCAGAAGTTCCTTTTCCAGCATTAGGGAATTATCATGTAGATCTCGACTTGTCTGTCTTGTCGGTCTCGACTTGTTGTGCTCTCAAGCATTTTTTTGCCCCAATCCAGTGCCAAACGTTTATTCCACGACACCAGTGGAGGTACTTTTAGAATTATTATTGCTTACCAGGAATCCATCATTGCTAGTTTTGAAGATATATGGCAAAGCAAACTTTCTCAAAATGTTGATAGACGTTGATCATGATAATTTACGAACAGTTCTCCTTCAAACGCCTAATACCTCCTATTCTAACCCATTTTAGAAGTCCAGAATCCCTCTTTTCCACCGTTCCACGTAATCTTTGAAAAATTCTTCAACTATGACACCAAGTTTGTTTATTTTCTAGCTAAAACATTCTTTTGTTGTTACCTATGCTGTTTTTAGTTAAAGAATGTCGTTTCCACTTCCAATTAAGTTAAAAACGACGTACTGTCGTGTTATCATATTTTTAAAACTAATAGCGTGGTCCGCCTCAAATATGGAACAACGCCATATTTTTTCAGTCATGTGACTAACATCAAATATCAACATGGTAAATATCTTCTCACAACTTTGTTTTGATGTTCGTAAGTATTAATGAATAGCAATGCTCATTTTGAACACGTACGGCATAAATATCTCATACAAGTAATATCGTGAGTCGCAGTGTATATATATATATATATATATATATATATATATATATATATATATATGTATATATATATATATATATATATATATATATATATATATATATATATATGTATATATATATATATATATATGTATATATATATATATATATATATATATATATATATATATATATATATATATATATATATATATACGTGTTTTAAATATTGCATATATATATATATATATATATATATATATATATATATATATATATATATATATATGCAATATTTAAAACACGTATATACACACACACATATATATATATATATATATATATATATATATATATATATATATATATATATATATATATATATATATATATATATATATATATATATATATATATATATATATATATGCAATATTTAAAACACGCGCAGGAGTGCTTTATCAGATATAGCACGAATTGCGAGTGTTTTAAATGACTTCTAAATCGATTCATTTTGTACCCATCTTGTCTGTTTGTATATAAAAGAATTTTCAATATAGATGTTGTATAAGCCGAAAAAATCGAAGTAAAAGATTTGTGAAAATCGACATGTGTTTTATCTCATATATAGACTCTAGTCACGGCTATGATTTCCTTTGTGTTTTTCCCAACCATGAATTATTAATGAGGTTTAGAATATATATATATATATATATATATATATATATATATATATATATATATATATATATATATATATATATATATATATATATATATATATATATATATATATATATATATATATATATATATATATATATATATATATATATGATGCTCTACGCATGTCCGCATGTGTTGGTTGTGTTGCCTTGTACCGCGTGCGCTTGGTGAGAGCAAGTTCACGTGTATAATTCTAATGCAGCTACATGTGTAGATGTGTACCAAGCTGCACTGCCGTGGAAATAAATATATATATATATATATATATATATATTTATTTATTTATTTGTCATTCTGAAGTATTTAATAATTCAGTTATTCATATTCTATTTAATTATATAGGCAATCGGTGGAAACTTGTTAGTGTCTCATGGAAATGAAGTTGGCTCGCGCTCTTTACGACTACTACAGAGACTGCACACGAAATGGTCGTACGGAACAATGTTGAGTGTTTGGGTTAACGTTCTTCAGGTAATGAAGAGACCGTTATCGAAACTCGAAACTTTCTCAATGAAGCGTGAGACATAGAGATTACTTCATGGTTGGTGAGCGTGTACGGTTTTTATTCACGAGTGAATTGTTACAAGCGAACGAGTGAGCTTGTAATAATGCAAGAGTGAATAAAAACGGTATCCGCAAACCAACCATGATGTTATTTGTTTATTTTATAAGTATTGAGATTTCATTCAAAATATATCACATATTAATTAAAGATTTAGAATTTCGATGTTCTGAAATAGATTAGTAATATTGCTAATTGCATTCGATGTTTTCCGGTTGCATAAATCAACTTGTTTTTCAAAATACCGGCTTTGTTTTTAAATGCAACGAATTGTGTAACCGTACCACCGCACCTGAAGAGCGGTTTTATTTAGTTTTATGTAATTGTGTGTTCAATGTAATTACCCACCGCAAGAGCAATTTGAAAAGCAATTTTATTCTCACAATACAACAAAACAATTTAAGAATTTCAACGCGAAGAAAATTTAAAATTAACACGTATTTAAGAAGTATTTTAAGAATACTTTTATAAAAGCTAGTATTAAGTATTTATAAAAACGTTTAAAACTCATGTCCACTGTCCTCTAAAGGTTTAAGTCAACAGAACCAGCGGCGTTTACAAAATCTCAAAGCCATTTTGGTCATTCGCACCAGATGGGAAAATGAAGTATTTTCCCGTACGATCATTTCCCACTAGTGAAAAAATATCGTTCGTCCAATCAAACGTCGCGAACGATTATTTTCACTGTGAAATTTCATCGTTCGTATTGCTGATTGGCTGTTGCTAATTTTGGAACGATTATTACGCATAAATCTCGATACTTATACAGTATAATAAAAAGCGCGATTAATAATACCACTAATCTAACGAATGATCTGGATTATTTTAAACTTATTCTCTATGTACAAAAAAAAGGAATTAGAGTAATGTTTTTCACACATTTCTCCATATCTCAGAAGGAGATATATGTTAGTAAAACAGAACTTTATGCCCATAAAAAGATATAAATTTCCACTAATAAATTCCATATTGAAATAAGTACAAGAGTGGCTTTGTATGCAATTACTGATCATCTTCTACGACTGCAATAATTTTACGTATTGTTTCCTCGGCTTTCACAGCTGCAGTTTCACGTGGTCGAAAGGGTTCTACATTAGGATCCAGGGCACTCGTAGATCCATAGGAACAAAGGTTTCTTTGTCGCATGATAGTGCCTTGTGAAATAGAAATTAGACAGCCCGTTAGATGACTCTCAGTACAGTGCACACCTTTGCAGGTCGCTTCCCGTACGCAACTATCTTTACATGCAATAATCAAGTTCTCAACGATGCCAAGACGCCAATGATTTCTGTTTTCATCGGTGAATTTGATTATTACTGCTCACCTTCAGTTATGGTTCTCCCCGTACCACAAGATTTTAGCCATGTTGTTCGCGCAGGGCACGCAAATAATCGGTCGCTCAGCTTTTCCAAATTGCTCTTGTTATTTTTTGCTCGTTCTTGATATTCTTTTCCTCCAAGTGGCAATGTGTCATTTCGGGTAAGATGTTGGTATTGGTGAACAGCAATGTATTGGGACTTAAAGAGGGTAATTACACATCCTCTTCCATATACGTCAGTGGCCAGTTGTTGAGGGTGATTTCTACATCTAAAAGCACTTCGGTTGGCTCTGTCCACGACACCGATCTTTGTCCAACAACTTTGTAAAAAACAGCTGTCATTAGGCCAATAAGCCGTTCTAATTGCCCGCCCCAACAGAGGTTGCTGCCATACGATTGAATGTCCCACAAGGAACTCGTTGAAAATCTCATCTCTCTAGACCGTTTCCAGCCATTTGGCCGCCGAAGTGTCGATGGTGGGTACATGTCTCCAGGTAACATTGTTGTGGTTTTGGATCTTCCCAACGCGATATGCCACGAATTGTCGGTAGTCGCCACGATTGTTTATCCAATGTAGCACCACCGTACTATCCAACCAGCGATGAATCATGAGGTCAATGGCAAGACCTATTAGGGAATAACAGACTTTCACAGAGAGGCTCACAGCGCAACTCACAGGTTAACGAATTCAAACCGCGTCTGCTTTCATCACGATTGTTAGGTAACTCCGGGTGGTTACCCTTCCATGAGAGGGCGGTCTTGTACCACCCTTCAGATGCTCTCGTGGATTGCTTCGTTAAACTCAGCGTGAACATCTCCGTGGTCTCCAGCAGGCTTGTCTGACCGGATGTCCAAAATGTCCAGTGCTAAAAGCCCACAAAGCCGACAAAAAGTCGGTGAAATTGCTATCTCGTTAACTGCGAGATAGGTTTGAAACATGCCACGTTGACTCCAGGAGACATTAAATTCTAGCAATACTGGTGTGTTTGCCACAGGATCACCATGATGACCCACACGAAGACGCTTCCCGGTTCTGATCTCCACAAAATCGTTAGCTCCCAACGTGATGTGTACTGGCAATTGTGACTTCTCATCAATATCATCCATACAGTACATGTACATACACCCTGTAAGTATGAATGCCGCTCAATCAATCGTGATAGGGTTATCTAAAGCTACGGATACACGGGCAATATCGCGATCGACAGCACAGCAATTTATGTAAAAACATAGCATTGCTGTCGCGAGGGTAAAATTTAATCTCAACGTCGTGGATGTCTAATTTCTATATTCCATGTTCCTCAATTGCGCCCGCCCAATGTTTTACACCCAGGCAGATTGCGGAAGTTTTCGTGCACCGTCTTGTGAAAAACGTCTTGTTACTCCTAAAGGAACACCTGAGAATCGGTATCGTCCAAATGGTGCATGTGTTAAATGTAGTTAAATATATGAACTGTCTTCGTCGAGTGGCATTTGCAAGAAACCCGCTGTGGCGTCCAGTTTGCTGAAATACTTTCCAGCCAGTCTGCTCGTTATTTCATGTTGCGCTGGTAACTGATGGTGTTTGAGAGGATCAGTGCAATTGCGCAACTTTCCAGATCGTCTCTCGTTTACGATCATAAAATTTACCCACTCCGTAGGTTCATTCACAGGTTTGATTATACCCTACGATTCCATGCGGTTCAACTCGGCGAAAACAGGTGGAGTATCGAACTGTTTTTCTTCCTATTGTAAATCGCGAATGGTTTCCTTGGACGTTGTGTTTTAGTCGATCGACACAGTGTGGCAAAAATACCCGAGTTCTTGGGCAATTGTGACAATTTTTCTAGTACGCTGGGCATGACAAAAAATACTGCAGTTGAGTTTTCTTGTTTGTTGACCGCAAAAATCCTCTGGAATGTTGGGAAAAATGTCTTATTTTGTTTGTGTGCGTCAATGTCGGCTGATTTGCTGTCTTTAAAGATCTTACTGGCGCTTGGGAAACGTCAGCTACGCGGCAAATTAATATCGAGTGCTTTCTTTAAGGTTAAATTGGTCTCGCGTAGTAAACGTTCTTTCATGGTTTGGTTTTGAATGCCGCAAATAACTGTCTCAATTCCAGACCTGACTCGATCCCATGCCTGACTCGATCTTGTACCAGACCATCATTCAGCGTTTCAAACTCTCGATGTCGATGTAAGGGTACGAAGCTCGGTGACATTCTAGTCGATTGATTCGTTTTCGCCTTGGTTTTTAGTGTCTAATTTATGTCTCTTGCAGGTTATGTTCTTCGTTGGACTGCAGTACTCCTTGAATGCTGTAATTAACTTCGTTGTCGTTCGTTTTCACTCCACGTGCGTCTTCCACCTTCGGGTGTCTCGACTTCTGAGTTCTGGTGTTGTGAATGTCAGGGTTTTGTGTGCTTCCCATCCTTTTCCCCGATTCGTAAAAGAAAATATGAACTGTTTTCTTCTTGTGTACGCTCTCTTAGTTCTGTCTTTTCGAAGAGGAGCCAGCGCTCTTCAAGCTTTCTGAAGTTTTCGCTTACGTTGCCGTCAGTAAGGGAAAAGTTGCTTCGGAGAAGCCCAGTATATACTGCTCGATACCATTGTTTTTACAATGGCTCTGCATATAAACGTATCCTACTCCTGACACCATGTAATAATAGTTGTATAGAAAAGTTTAATGTAATAAGAGCTTGTGCCACAAGTCGTTCAGAAATTATGTTGGTATTGTATGCAGTATATTACATCCTTGTAATTATGTTTACTCGCCTCTCATGGAAATCAACTACCGAAAAGTTGGGGCTAGCATGTTTATGCGTTCGCAAATCCGTTTGCCATTACAATTTTTCTCAAATCAGGTTTCTGAACCTGATTCTAATCCATGCAATACCTTCAATGAAGACTCCGAGAAAACGAGATTAATAAATTAGATTTTTAAAACACATTAAAATTAATTGGCTCAATATTATTAAGATTACTTGAATCTGTTATGATAGTAAATACTGATAAAAAATCTGTATGTAATACTTTGTTTATGTTGTATTTGTTTATAGAATTGTTGGCTGTTTGATGGTGCACTAAAAAAAGCGTCGTCGTGTGATTTGTTGCGACCTACGATCTGTGAAAAGAGTCCACGTAAGTATTTTGTGTTACGTCACAGAAACAAAATTGGCCCATGCTGCTATGGGGAGGAAATACACGCGTCTGGTTTAATTTTTATTATGGCGCCGTCTCTCATTGCAGAATTCCTGCATGACCCACGTAACTTTGACGAATACTTTACTGACTACTAGAGAAATTAAAATACACCGTTTACGGGTATGGTTATCGCTATTCTGTTCTTCAATTTTTGCTCATGATAACAATTGTACCCATATTTACCCTATTTCTCGCAGTTAATCTACTTTTTAAGAATATCTTGAACATCTTTCAATCTTGGTATTAATAATATTACTTAATGTACACTATAGTAGTCTCAATGACTTTGTCGATTCGTCGAGAAAAATTTAACTTGTTAACAGAGCAAACATTACTGTTCGCTATATTGCATGGTTTCCTTACTCATGCAGAATATACATTTATAATATAAGTTACAAGTCGTACCCCGGCTTGCGGTTGTCGTTGTGCTACCCGCTATACTCGTTAAAGGAACAGTGAATCGTTACCTTTAATCTCATCTTTGCACTGCCTCCACCGGATATGTCACACTGTATCTCACTTGTACTACATAATATATTAAATACGAGTGGCAGAGTGTGATCGATGTATCCAAACAGCAAGAACAGAGTTGAACGTGCGACCCGCAGCGGAGTATTTCTGATGAAACTCGACTTGTTTGTATCGCCGGTGAAACGCTCAGTCTCGCTGAAATACTCAGCGTCATTTCTAAAACAGGGTGGTATTTCATCTATCAAATATACATGGTTGTTTTGCAGGTGTGCGTTGTATCAATGATTGTTCTCTAAATGGAATTTGTCTGCAAAAGACATGTGATTGCAATAAAGGATGGGAGGGAGCAGACTGTTCAGTGTTTCATTGTAAAGATGTCGGTAATTGCGGATCTTTTGGCACATGTATTGGACCCAACCACTGCAAATGTCGATTAGGATGGATGGTACGGTTCATCTTTCTTTTAATAAATTAATATGTTACATAAATATAACCAAAATTCAAATCAGTGGAAGTGCAATAGTGGTTTAAGCTGGTGCTGTAGTTTAAGTGGTGCAGTGATATTGAACATTGCGAGCGAGATTTATATTTGAGCAAATAAATAACTAAAGACGAAAAAGGCGCACTCCTTTGCATATTATTTTAGTCTACAAGAGACCACACGCTTGTGAAATTAGTCAAATCCTAAAGGCATCATAAGTTAAATAAACATCGAAATGTCAATTATTAGGAAAGACAATTAAATAGGGTAACGCTGAGGTTATATAAATTATCGTGTTCAGTTTTATAACACACACACTGCATAGGCAGAGCAGTTGTAATGTAGTATTACTTGACAATATAAAAAGTGGCTACAAAAAACAAACTACTCAATCATATGGAATTTATACATTTTCCAGGGTCGTGGCTGCACTGTTAGTTACTGTCCGCCATTCACAACTTGCCAAAGTTGTCACTCACGGAAGGGATGCGGCTGGTGTGACAGTACTAAGAAATGTCTACCTGGTACAGCATATAAAACATACATTGGGCAATGTGAATCTTGGTTTTATTACAATTGCATTACCGTTGGACGAAATCCTTCTTGTTCCGATAATATCAAAGTAAGTGCTAGTTATGGCTCGGTTTTTATTGGGCATTATTTTCGTCGATCAAACTTACTATATGTACGTATAGCAGCTATAACATGAACGAAAGTAACTTAATCAACAAAGGTAGCAATTGAATAGCTTGAGATTTAAAACAAGTTCAAAAAATGTAATCCATGGTGGAGAAAAGTGTCTTCAATTGTATGGCTTTAATTCTATTTCAACTTATATATATCATTGCTGAAAAATATTCTATACTGCAAGAGGCCGCCGGGGCCGAGTGCCCAGTCTATTTACCTGTAAATATTGCAATGCTCCGTTTTGTTTGTCTTTTTGTACAGTTAGGTACATGATTAATTTGACTACTCTCGTCTTCATTTCATTGCTTTATGCAAAATTTGAAGACATCGTAAATGAGTAATGCACGTTTTCCGTGCGTTATTTATTGTGAATACTGCACTCAAAAGACTCGTTTTTGCCAGATAACGAAAACGCACGTGATTGATTTTGACCAACAGATTTTGTGCAGTGAACGAAGATCATATATTAGAGCACACTACACGGGAATGCGAAGTATTCGAGTGGTGAAAACAATATTTTACGGGGCGAATGAGACATCTTTAAAACCCAATCCAGTAATATTAATTTTTGATTGATAATGCTAAAACGTAGCTTAATTTCAGAATGGTGGCAATTGATATCTTTGTCATCAAGCGTCGCGGGGGGTATTGCGCATGTGCTAATTGGAAAAGTAGGACAAACATCAGTTGTAGGCTTATAGCTAGTATAGCACAATCACGATATTTAAAAGCGTTCTATAAGCTCGGGTTACTCCTTATAATATAAATAAAGGCAGAAAACATGTTCAAGACCATGAAAATGCCAGAGTTAAAAACGTTCCTGCAGGATCGCGGAATTACGGTAAATAGTTATTTAAAACCTGGCCTCGTGGCTATTGCTTGCGCTGTCGAGGAAATGAATTTACCGCCACAATCAATGTCAGACCACTGAGGCAGAAGAAAAGCTTAACATGCACATGTACAGTATGGTTGGCTATTTGTTTCAAAATGGGTTCGTGATATATGGGCTCTAATCTAACGTATATTTTTCACTTTAATCTTTGCGTCGAATTCGTAACGCCCGCCAATAAGACACGAAGTTCACTGGTACGCATATATATGCGGGTTTCGTACGCAAATATAAGCGTGTTTTGCACGCATATATATGCGTGTTTTGTACCCCCATATATATGCGTGTTTAGCAAAAGCGCATATATATGTGCGTCAAAAATACGCATATACACGCGTCCAAAAGACACATATATACCCGTTAAAAGTGTTTAGTGAAAAATATACATTAGATTAGAGCACATGTATCACGAACCCATTTTGGAACAAATGCCCAACCATACATGTACGTGTTAAGCTTTTCTTCTGCCTCAGGCTCAGTGGTCTGACATTGTGGCGGTAAATTCATTTCCTCGACAGCGCAAGCAATAGCCACGAGGCCAGGCTTTAAATAACTATTTACCGTAATTCCGCGATCCTGCAGAAACTTTTTCAACTTTGACATTTTCATGGCGGCCTTGAACTTGTTTTCTAAACTGCCTTTATTCATATTATAAGGAGTAACCCGAGCTTATAGAACGCTTTTAAATACCGTGCTTGCGCTATACTAGCTATAAGTCTACAACTGATGTTTGTCCTACTTTTCCAATTAGCACATCGCAATACCCCCCGCGACGCTTGATGACAAAAATGTAAAGAAACACCAGGCGGAAAACGTAATCTGAATATGAATATTAATGCCCAGCAAGTAATTCTAAATGCATACATATCAAACAATCCAAGTTTATATTAAATTTAATTTGCTAACGTTTCGTCGCTACATCGCAACATCATATACAGAGCTATATATATAAGGAATAAACATAAGTTGTATTTATATATACATGATCACTAAGTATTATATTACAAACGGTAAAAATTTAAAAAGAAGGGACGAATAGTAAAAGAGTTAGAAAAACAATATGTCAAAGTAAGAATTGAGTGATTAGATATTACCGGTATATCAAAATACCAGGTCAAGTTCGAGTGGGATTAGTGATTAAGATAGATTAAGTGGCATGGAGGAAATATTATTGGTTATTAAGCCGTGTAGCAAAGCACAGAACACGTCATAAATAATTAAGATAATTATTGTGGTTAAAGTAATATATATAGGTTTTAATTTGGAAATGAGGAGACTTTCACGCATTTCAAGATCAAACTTAGAGTTGCCTGACGTCAGTATAGTAAAGTCGGAGTCAGAGATGTTATGGATATACGAATCTCAGAACATGGGAGTTTCGTCCAAAACTGGAAATAAGCTTTCAGTCTGGCAAATGTCGGCTGTTCTGACTCACCATCGTCTCTCTGGACATAACATCTCTGACTCTGACTTTACTATACTGACGTCAGGCAACTCTAAGTTTGATCTTGAAATGCGTGAAAGTCTCCTCATTTCCAAATTAAAACCTATCGATATACCGGTAGTATCTAATCACTCAATTCTTACTTTGACATATTGTTTTTCTCTTTCACTATATTTTTACCGTTTGTAATATAATACTTAGTGATCATGTTTATATAAATACAACTTATGTTTATTCCTTATATATATAGCTCTGATGATGTTGCGATGTAGCGACGAAACGTTAGCAAATTAAATTTAATATAAACTTGAATTGTTTGATATGTATGCATTTAGAATTACTTGCTGGGCATTAATATTCATATTTAGCTTAATTTCAACTATAAATACATCATATTATTTGAACTCAACTATGCATCGTAGTTTTTTCTGGTATTTTTATTTCTTTACAAAAACATATTGTTTTTCATTGATGAAAGATAAACATTGGCTCACAGCATTTTGCAAACCAAAAATTATTGGCAGGACAGTTCAAAATGTATCTATATACATAATTATATGTAGTAGGCCTACATATATTTTTCGAGATTTCTTCACAAGTTTCGTCGCGGTGCATATTAGGCCGACTCAAAAATGAACTAATCATCATATTTATATACATACACAACAAACTAGGATTAGGATTAAAGGCATTATAACCGAGGGGTTTATTGTTTAGGTTATTGACTGCAGTACAAGGTTGTGCAACGATGATCTTCCGGGTTCAGACAGGGGAAGTTGTCAGCAATGCAAGGATTTAGAAAATTGCTACAACAAGAAAAATACGGTATGCATAGATTAATCTGTTAGCTTGTGCACTTTCTGTTTGTTTTCAGAGCTATAAATAACTCTTTGACGTGTTTGTGTATTGTTCCGATTTCTTAGTGTACCATTTCTTCAATTCACTGTCATCAAACTCATATTTCGTTCACACATTGCAACAGATTCGATCATCGTAAACCTTCGCCCATGCAAAAATTTAGTCATTGGCATCATTCTCGCGATCTGATAATTAGGGGGAGGGGGCCGGGTAAATTGATTTTATACCGTTAGATTTTGAGAAATAAAGTATCACATTTTTTCGGAAAAAAAAACAACCAATAGTATGTACGCTTACAAGCATGTATTGCTATCCTTCTAGGGCAATGCTAATACTACTGTAGCAAAATGCTATGATTGGAGTGAAACCAAATGTACAGAAGGATTTGTGCAAAAAAACTATACAGATGATTCCAGGATTAATCAAATCGTACCAAAGTCAAATACCAAATTAATCAATTCTGATGATTTGAAAATTTATGGATGTCCTTTTGAAGAAAGTTTGCTCATTGTGTCAAGACAAAATAGAATTATATTCCAGGAAGACGACGTTATATCGAGCTCGCAAGCTGAAGGAATATTTCATAAAATTACAAAAATTGTATCCACAGGTAAGGTATTTATAGCGACGACAAACGGAATTGTTTCCTCTTTCGACAGTTTTGTCTGACTTATATATATAATCACAGTTGTCAAACATGAAAAATGTATTATTCAAAGGACACTGGCAATAATTGTTTCATGTGAAAAAGCATGAAAAATTAAGCTCCAAGTAATCTCTTTTAGTTCCAAAGTTATTTGCAAAAATGTGCAAAATATAAACTGCTGATTCAGCAAAAGTTGTGACGTCAGAAGTTGGGTAAGTGGGTTCAATAAATACATAAACGGGCATCACTCAGTTATTATTAACTCTAATTCGATAAAATCTTACACACGCATACTAGCTTGCAAGGCACATCCAAAACATTTCTAACGTCGTTGCTAAGGTAACACTGTCATCCCCAGGCCCGCACACAGTTCAGTTTATAAAACATACTGGAACTGGTTATAGTAACATGATATCAGAAGTGTGTCTGCTGAACATATGCATGCCTAAAGTTCAATTGTTCGAAAAAATGTCCACGTAGATAAATATAACAAATTATAGAAATTTCGTATCAGTGGCCTGGGGACCACAGTGTTACCTTGGCAACAAAATTAGAAATGGATTTTGATACGTCTTGTCATGTATCTGTGGGCGAAATTTTATTGAATTTGAGGTAATAATATCTAAGCTATGCTCGTTTATGTACTTATTAAACCTACTTACCCAACTAGTGACGTCACAACGTTTGCTGAATCAGCACTTTACACTTTGTACAATTTTGCAAATAACTTCAAAACTAAAAAAGTAAATGGCTATTACAGTAAACGGTCAGTCGGCTTAATTTTTCATGCTTTTTTACCATAGGTGGCCCAGAAATCGGTGGTTTTTAACTTTAAATAAATAAACTTGTACAAATATTCCTTTCACAGCTGTCGGAAACTCGCGCAATTGTTTTTTCTCGTGCGATAGTCGGTCAGTCTCGCGCGACGTTCGTTTACATAAAACAATAAAGCGCCCTTTAACATATACAAATTTTAATAAGCTACAAATCTGTTCTGGATTCCAATTTGTATGTGATATAGTGGCGAAGCCAGCCCGACATTTGGTCATCAAATGCAAATGCAAATGCAATCAACAATCATGCGAATTGCATTTGCAAATGCAAATGCAATCAACAAATGCAAATTTTTCTATGTTTTTGACCGTATAAGGAATCAGTTTCTAAAGAAATAAATAATGATAATGATTTAAATTTGCATAGCATGACCAAATTGCCGGGCTGTCTTCGCTACTGATGTGATGTCCATAAGATAGTCTTAGCAAGTTCTTATTTTACGATTTGCAGCGGAAAGTAAACAGAAATTGACGTAAATAATGAGGTTACGTCAACAGATAAGATATGTCTTTTGACGTAAAAGATACAATATATCTTTTGACGTAACCTCATTATTTACGTCAATTGCAAGTCGTAGAAGAATATGAAGAATTTATGTATATTTTATCATAACATTTTTATAGACAAACATGTGCTTATGAGTGCAGTCCAGGCAAGATTGGAAGATGTAATTTCCTATAGCGACTTCAATCAAGAGGTTCCGATACAGAAAATATTGGTTCAAGACCTGCTTGATAACCATCCTGAAGATAATCTATTGCAAGATCTTCTATCCGGAGATACACCAATTAACGAAACGGACGTGCACGTTCTTTCAAGTGGTAAGTGCGACAAAATCATGAAGGTTACTACAAATATATATATATATATATATATATATATATATATATATATATATATATATATATATATATATATATATATATATATATATATATATATATCGGTTATCATATGAGAGGCGAGGTGATATCAGTTTTATCGCTCGAGAGACGATATCATATTTTGTCACGAGTGAGCGCAGCGAACGAGGGACAAAATATGATATCGTAACGAGAGCGATAAAACTGATATTACCGAGTCTCGAATATGATAACCTATTTATCACATACTTGTGCCTTTATCTAGAGCAAAAACCAGATTATATTTTCAAATTATTTACACTTCGAGTACATTTCAAAATGAATTCAAAATGATTGTTTAAAATACGCTAAACAGGCAGAAATTGCAAAAACAAACCAAAAATAACTTATCTTTTAATAGCTGCAAATTTCTTTGTGTTATTTTCCTTGTATTATTTAATATTTTTATTCTTATCTCTCATCGATCCTTCAGTCGGACGCCATCTTTGTTTTGAGCGGGACAAAAAACGATATCACGGGACAAAAAACGATATCACGAGACATATCGTTTTTATGTCACCGTGTTATCGCCCGGATAAAGGCACAAGTATGTGATAAATATATATATATATATATATATATATATATATATATATATATATATATATATATATATATATATATATATATATATATATATATATATATATATATATTAATGATATTGTCTGTACTAATAACATTATATGATTTTTCCATTAATTTAGGACAAGGCAATTACGTATATAAATGCATTGGCAACCAACATGTAATTGATGAATTGGGGGACGTCACTACGCTCTTTATGGTTTTTTCCACAGCTCAGATAAACGGAAACTTACGTGTTGGAAATGTTCTTGTCGGAAATAGCAGCAACGGCTTCTTAGAGACCGTAAATGAAATTGTAGAAGATGAAGAGGCCAAGTTTGTGTACACTGAACTAACTACTTTTTCAAGTGGATTTTTAAGGTCCAAAAAGTAGGTGATGTGATGTGCATTTTCAGTTGATTGTAGCATAAAATTGGCTAAATTATTTTGCCTGTAATACAAGTTTTCAAGTATTAAAAGGATAGTTTACCAAAACAATGAAACTGGAAATTTATTCAAATGGAGATACTAATATACTCGTCTGCATTTGAATACAGCACATAACATGAAGTATTAACATTCACTTACAGAAAGCTAGATGAACAACAGATTTCAAAAGTCGAGATGAATATTTACCGTAATCAATGAGCTCGAGACGAATAATTGTTTTAGTATAGTAAAACATGTATAAAATGCACTTCTTTTATAAACACTGTTTACTTCGGAAAATTCTTAAGTTTATTGGTAATTTTTAAATAGTGAAAAAATATATTTGATATATTTGCAGAAGATCTGTTACCTTAAGATAGTTTAACATCAAAGTTTATTAGTATTGTTTCATTTTGTATTAATGCAATTTTTCTCCATTTGTTAATTTTGACCGAAATGTATAAATTATCAAAACGACTTTCATTGGCGACCATTTTGAAAAAATGCCAACTAGTAAATAATGCCTCATATTTACTGGTCAGGCAACCAATCAAAATGCTTGAAAACAATTATTTTCTAGAAAAAATATACTAAAATACCATTAATAAATAAATAAATAAACAAAACTAAACTCTTCAGAATTTATTGAGGTCAATACAACCACCTGACACTTTAATCACATGAGAACCTAAAACACGTTTTCACTTTTGATCGTATCCGCCATTTATATTGTTGCTATACGAAGGTGTTGTAAAACAAATATTAAAGAAAAATACAAAATTTTCCACCGTCATCTCCACTCATGCAACGCATTCCATATTATAAAACACAAAAAAATTAGAAAGAATTCATGTTTGTTTAAATACACTAATTTATACATCTAGAAAAGAATGGTAGCATGCCCGCCGACGTTGATGAAAAGCGTGACCATGGTTATATTAACGTAATTTACATAAATATTAACGTTGTTTATTCGAAAATTTTATTACCATGCACGGGCCATTGAAAAGAAAATCGTGAATAAACTAGCAATGATTTAAGCAGTTCTAATTCATCATAAATTCAATTTCGGCTTAAAACAAATATTTAAAAGATATATGCTTAATCATTTTCAAAATATCTCAAGATTGAAATAATATTTACAGAATACACCTGCCGTATCAAAGCTGCAGTTTATGGCCAACTTTTGGCTTTGAAAGAAGTTTCTAATACAATTAATAATTAATTGAGTTAGGCCTTCCTAGGTAGGATTATTTTTTTCGCGACTAAGAAACAATACGTTTGTGGTTTGCCAGCCGGTATAGGACGTCAAAGACCACAAAGAATAATATCTTTCATTGCGTGCTGCTAATAAAACAGGTCTTGATTATTAAGTGTTAAGCGAGTTATTTATTTAGCTGATCTTTTATCTAACAATGGCAGCTATAGTTTTAGTGAAAAAATTGTAAGCTGAAGCTCTAAAGATACAGCATACTTTTAAGGCTATATTTGTCCAAAAACCATTACCAGCAGAGCAGTAGACAATTTAATACAATATACGAAAAAACACACTTCGAAAAGCAACATCTGGTAAACTAAAGATTCGAGCTTTTAAAAACAAGACAACAAGTCATCTCTTCCTGTGTACCTGTACATATTATGATAGCAAGCTTGTAAATACTTCATTCTGGTTTAACAATGTCTTTGAAATAGAGCCGAAATATCACCGCAAAATTGTTGTTTAAAAAGCTCGAATCTTCAGTTTACAACATGTTGTTTTTCGGAGTGTGTTTTTTCTTATATTGTAAGGGTATGGTAAAGTAATTTCTCCATGTGTACTTTCTTGTAGATATAAAACTTTAAATGAGACAACAACTTCGTGCTTGGGTGGGGACGATCTTCTTGGTTTAAAAATCACAGAAAAAGATGCCAACATCACAGTAGGAGATATTGTTGTTGGAAGAGAAAGCGGTTCGTTTTTGGGAAAAGTGAGTACAATAAGTTTCTTTAACTACAACTAAAGTAACAGTAACATTGCTGTAGCACACGGTACTAGGGCCATATAGAACTTGCCATTTGCAGTAAGAAATATTGTAACCTACAAAATGAATAAAAAACAAATAAATGATCGCCGCATGCTTTTCCGTAAGAATTTCTCTTTACGAACATTGTATCTTTAAGTTTATTTATCGTTGCAAAATTAACATCGATTATATCCAATTCTAGGTTGTTAGTTTTTATACGGAAAATGGCAATTATTTTGTCGAGTTGGTTCCAATTATTTCAATAAAGGATGGAAAGGCTAAACAGCAGTTCAATATCACCGCTGATACTTCTGCTAGGCGGCGCAAGCGTGCTGACTTGAGTTTGACGACGTCAGCATATTTTTTTATGCAAAGAGATGAAAAGGTAAGATTACCAGTGATCCAAGCACGTAAATTTCTCGCTCCATGCATGAAATACTCTTTGTTCAGTAGATACTTAAATCGATCCGGATAGTTATAGTTTCTCTAATTTCTAAACGAATATTATATTTCATCTAGCATATTTGCTAATTTTGCATTGTCCCTAAACTCCTCTATGATTGTACAGGTGTATTTGGACAACAATGATATTATAATAATTATTGTACCATGTGTAATTACCTAAAATTTGCGCATAGATTGGACAACATCTAAAAGTCAGAGCAAGTGCAAAGTTTTCTGCAAAAGTGAAAATCAGTCTTCATACATCCTATTTTAAACTGAAATCAGCCGGCGCGATCTTGTCTGGTGGCATGGAACTCAATCTTAATTACAATTTTGATGCATCTGGAAGGTACGTGAGAACATGAATAAAGATCTTTGTGCCACCTCGGTATCGTTTAAATTTATTTGCTTTCTTTGCCTTAATTTCCCTTTGTTTGCTCAACCATAGCACAACAATATGCACAACCATTGCCAATGTAAGCAACATTCTTGGCAAAATTACGATTGATACAAGCGAAAAGCTTGTATGAATGCTTCGTGTACTTGTAGGTTCAGAGGTTCACTAAATAAAGAGACGTTTACTTTTTGCGGATGACTTTATAGAATGTACAGAAACTCTATACCTAAGTAATTTAGTTTTGTAGAAACAGCATGCAAATGTTTTATTGAAGATTTGGATCCGAAAGCTCGGATAACTACTATACAAGTATATTTATAAGCATGAACTTCTAGTGTTTTAACTAAGTCTATCCAAAAATCCTATTTTTCTGATTCCACAATGACAATTAGATGAATCCTTCGCAATTTTTAGTGGCGAGAGTTGATTCGCCGTTCGCCCTCATCAACTTTTACCGCATAGAAATCTCGAACTCTAACTCGTAATCTAATTGTTAACAATGCATGGTCACCTAGAAACATTTATTCTAGCAGTGCGCCTCTATAATTTTGCAAATTTGGACGTTAACGTAATTTGTGTTCCAATTTTCCTTTAATCAGCATTGTATAATATAAAAAAATATTTATTACAATGATGAAATTTGATATTTCTAATTTCTTTGTTGTTTGACAGTGATTTAAATATTTTATGTAGTTATTCAGTTATGCGAAGCAGAAAACTTATCGACAACAAAGATGTGGGTCGTTTTTGTATTCCACTGTACTTTGCATGTATACCTGGAGTGTTCAGATTGGATGTTGGTGTTTCAGCAAGGGCATCAGCCTCGGTAAATTTCGTACATCTTTGCGCTCACCCACTTCCGCCTGCCTTACTTTTCTGTCTCGATTATCCTAGCTATGTGGTAATTTATGACAAAATAATATAATAGCTTTTGTTGCATTTTACCCAAATGGCCTTCGTTTTTATTGGGTCATTTTTCATGATTTTTGTTGGAGTGAGGGTGGATTTATGTTGAGAAACGTTTATTTAAAAGATTTAACGGATTAAAAAGAGAAAAATTATTATTTTGAAAATATTTTGTTATAACATTGCGAAAGAGCTGAATATGTATGCATGCAAAATTAATTAGGCCAGATGGCTGCAAAGATAGTAATAGTTATACTCCTTTTTCACGCTGTATATAATTTGATATTGTTTACAGAGTATTCTGTAATTGATTCTGTTCTGTCTTATTACTATTAGGCTGCTGTATCCTTATCTGCAAGTTTGACATCAAGTTATTCTATATCAGCCGGTGGTAAATGGAGAAAACAACATGGAGTTGAACCAATTTTTAATAAGGTACGAAGCTACATACTTATGTGAGTTCTCTACAGTAATATTGTTGGGTGTTCGTTCTCTGTTAGTATAATACTAGTATATACACCTAGTTATTTTCACTTGGTCATGAAATGTACTTCGTAAGTCAGTTCATTACTTCTTTTATATTGGGGAGATAAGAAGATTACTTAGTAAGACTTTCTCCAAACGATGATTTTGAATAACAATTTATACTTTTACAAGAATCTAATAAAAGTAAGAATTTGTATAATAAGAATATACTAATGACAGGTTGACATGCAGGCGTAAGGTATGAATCATTCATGGTAGAAATCTTATAATTGTTTACACACTTACTTGTTTATAAGTATTTACACACTGCAGTGACTGCTTGGCAACTTACATTAACGACCACATCAGTTAGTGGAGAGCCAAATTAGAAAATAATTTTAAAGACTAAGGGCCTGTTCATTTAGTTCATATGCGAAAAAGTTATCTTAGTTACCGGTAAAACGTTTCGATAAGTTTAAAAACGAGGAAATTAAAATGTTGGTCCCTTAGAACACGACTTTTCCACATATGGTGGAAAAAACATTTCTTCACGTGAACAAAACAAAAATTATTTCACTTGTCGAGCAGACCCTAAGGGGAAATCTTAATCCTGTATTTTTTAGGGTGGAGCTACCACACCGTCATTTAAAGCTCGATTTAAAGAAGCATCAGCATCAGCTTCAGCGTCTTTAACGCCAACATTTAGCGTCCATTGGCCGTCAATACTACCAAAACGTTTAAAGCAGTCGGCAGTCGCATTTCTAAGAAAAATATTTGGTATTGTATTTTATTGTTCTTTTCAAAGTACTTGACGCCCATTGAACTGGTTCTGTTGAATTATATATACTGGAAACACTGTTTAACAATTCTTGTCATATCCAAACATAAAATTTATAAATAAAATTAATAAATATTATGCTGAGTATATTTTATAGAAGCGTAACACTTGTCATTGTTATCAG
This sequence comes from Muricea muricata, assembly GCA_963855995.1. Taxonomy (NCBI): domain Eukaryota; kingdom Metazoa; phylum Cnidaria; class Anthozoa; order Malacalcyonacea; family Plexauridae; genus Muricea; species Muricea muricata. Next base: position 50,287,610 of record OY979718.1, on the reverse strand, counting down.
GTCTATCAATAAGAGTATCTTACAAGCGATATGACATCCTAGAGCATGAACTGCAAAGGACTTCTGTCTTAATACTTTGTTTTTTTTTGCAGATGTTAAGAAAGGAGCATCTGTCCCATCTCTCTTGGTGTTTACAATGACTGCTCCAATTCAAGCGTCACTTGATGCGAAATTCTGCACCGAAAAATGTCCAGATGCAGGTCGAAACATTGAGGCTAATTTCCGTGGAGGATTGCCAGCAGTTACGGGCTCTTTGGCTTTAAATATTGGATCATACAAAAAAAGTTGGGAAGTCCTCCGAAAACCACTATACGAGCACGTTGCCAGGTACTGTTAATATACGGTTTTCAACAGTACCAACAGCGAAAATTGTTCTTGTACAAGAATTATACCAGACCATTTTAAGACTTGTGGTCTTGACAACGATTTTTTAGTCATAAAGCCGAACTGTTCTTTGCGCTCGACACCACGGTGTCAAGACATTTATGGCTTCATTAGAACAATTATGTCTGCATTATCCGTGTACAGTTTGCAGCGAGCGAGTATTGAACATCTTAGATGTTGCAGTCTGTATAATATTATGTTTACCTGTTCCTACATACCGTGTCACTTGGAACTTGGTTGAATGCCGAAAACCAGGACAGAAGTGTACGGTTGATAAAAAAATTTTTTAATATATTTTAAGGTGGTTTACCACAAATAATCCAAATTTAATGTTTTTATAAAAACTGAAAAATATAAGCAATAAAATTTGTTCTGGTTGATTTATACTCTGCAGAGCATCGATTATCAACCTTATATTTAAAGTTAACTTTTTTTACTTTTTATTTTACCAGAACAGCGAGAAACGTTTTTATACCACCTTACTATCAGATCCGTGTAAAAAACTTTTTTTTACAAATTGAAAAAATTAAATTTTGCAGTAAATGTTTCTCCACCCCGGTAAAAGTTCCATGTTGTATTGAAGATGGCAAACCTGGGAAAATTGACCCCGAAACAGGAAAATGCGAAGAGGAGTGTGACTGCGATCCAGACGATCCCACGGCGCCAAAGGGTGTAAAGGTAATTTTATAATGCTAGGTTATTTCGTTGTAATTCACAGCGTATACCGAAAATCGCACTGCCGTGTTTTCTTCAATCCCAACCGGCTCACTATTCAATTTAAACTTTTGAAAGACGCTTGAAAACTGTATTCAAAAACGTGTCATGTGTCCAAAATAGAGATTAAATTTAAAATCTCATTGGTGAAAAACATTGTCGGACCCGAACGTCTTCACAATGCAACCGTTGATGTAACTCTTACTATAACTAGCTCACATTATCACAGTCGTATCACTGTTCACTATTGTTTCATTAGTCTACGAAAATTTCTGCCGCATTATGGATTTGGCAGATTCCTTGGTGTATGTTTTGTGCTGCATCCATGCCAGACAGCAGTATGGAGATATGAGCAATATTTCTCGAACATTACAATACAATGAAAATACAGTAAATACAATAAAACATCTGTGCGTCACTCAATAAACTTTTTTCTGTTTGTCTTTAGCTGAGTGACGGTTCTTGCAAGTGCGACCTGTGCCCTGATAATTCTCTAAAACGAAAACGAAGTGGTGGCAAACCGGAATGTCCGTGTCTGTGCAAAGATAATACAGAAAGACAAATGAATTTTGACGGCTCCTGTCCGGTAATTCTTTAGTATATCCTTCTTAGCAATAAACCCATTGCACTGACGTCATTATCGTCGACGTTTCCTCCAGATGCTTCCCAGCAACAATCGATATGCACGTGTTTAGGGCCTTATATATTATATCGAAATACTGAATTGTGAAATTATCATACTCAGGGCGCGCGCATGTATAGATATTGAAAAGCGATTCTATTTCTTTATTTTTCTGGGCTTCACCACTGCCACCAGGACCGAAACTTAGGTACTATCTTTGTAGGGATATCGAATTACAATGGCCGACAAATAGGGCTTAGCAGTAGCGTAGCCAGCCCGACGATTCAGTCCCGCTATGCAAATATTTTCTTGTTCATTGACCGTGAAAACAACAATTTCTGAAGAAATGAATAATTATCCTGACTTGAAATTTGCATAGCGGGACTAAATTATTGGGCTGGCTTCGCCACTGGGGCTTAGCCTTTTTAGTATTGCCCGACGAAAATGGTTTTTCAACCTCGAACACAAAAAGTTTCGAAAGGCAATGTATAAGAAACAAAATCTAAATCAGTGAATACGTTGGGTTGAATTTTTTTTATTTGCAAAATTGGGCCAACGATTTGCTGTGGTTTGACCGACGAATCTTGGGTTTCACGTGACGTCATAAATTTCACTGGGGGTCAACTCCAAATCGATACACTGTCATCAGACTGAAAAAAAAATTCACTGTATGTGTTGACCGTGTCTTTGGCAGCAAATGTGTGCAATTTCGTGAGATTTGCTTACTCCAGTGTAGTACAACCATCAATACATTTTGGGTTGACCCCCACTCAGAATTACTGAAAAAGGTTCCAGTGAAACCCAAGAATAAAAGGTGTATATAAGGTTGATTTCAAAATAATTTATTCGGGTAGGACACGAATATATGAACATACCATTCTTTGCATTTTACATTTTATAGTGCTCGTGCACGTGTGAAGACGGCAGGACAGATACGATTGCGTGGGATGGTTCTTGTCCGTGTGAATGCACCTGTAAAGGCTATGAATGGTCAACTCCAGGACCCTTCGGTTGCAAGTGTGAAGACAAGTAAGTCAGCTAAATTAACTTGAATACTTTAGGAAACATAATTTTTTATTGTATCAACATGCACGTTGAGTCAGATAAATTAAATTTATTGTCAGATGGTATAATTATAATGATTTTATAAAAGTATGATTTTATTGTCTCCATGTTGTATCGTACCTTAAATGTTGCACGTCATGATCACCACGTGCATGACAAACGTAAATAAATGATTCCTTGTTTCCTTAGTGCTTCCTTTGAAAAAATGAAAATTCCTGATATTAAAAAATGTTTTCAATTTATTTCAGCGAGTATGATTACCGTGTACAACTTATGTATTATTTAAAACTCGAGCAGGATAAAGAATGTTTTAAACGGCTTCAAACACGAAAACAATAAATTCCGGCTCAGTTATATTCCCTATATAAAAAAATGCTAATTGAGATAAAGTTTTAGGCCAAGGATTAGATGTAAAAACACTACACGCGTACGCGTGACGTATATATTATCGTTGATTTGAGTTTCCTTCAATTTTAATCCAATCCAATACTGTGTGTCTTTTTGCTTTCAAGATGCCCAGTATGTGAAGACGGAGAGGAACCAGTATGGGTTAATCGGAAATGTCTATGTAGAAAGAAAAACAACTGTGGGGTACCACCAGTATGTGTTACTGGACGTAAAGGTCCAAATTGTAACCAACCTGATTGTTTGCCTTGCCAAGGTATATTATTGTATTAGTGTAGGTAATAGCATGGTTTCGAGTGAAATTTAGAAATAACATGCACGAGTGAGTTTTTCAGCGAATCACATCGCGATTGCTCCCTTCCACTGTTTCCTTTAAAAACTTTAAAGTGGTCGCAACTTCCCAATGGAGATGTATTTTATTTAAATAAATATATTTCGTTAAAAAAACAGCCAAATTTGACTGCAATTGCTCTCAAATTTTACCAGCCATGTTTGTTTTTTTTGTTAAGAAAATTTGCACTCCCGTTTTGCCGCATCAAATTTGATTAGTTCTTCTGTTGTTACAGATTTTTGCACCATTGTTGCAGATTCTTGCACCGTTGTCACAGATTTTTGCATTGTTGTCACAAATTTTGCCGTCCTGTTTGGGATTAACAGCACTGAAATCGACCAATCACAGTCGAGATATCTTTCCTTGTGTATTAATAATTTTAAAATATTTATTATATGCTATTAGTCTAATTATTTGTGTATTTCACTTGCTATGTATATATTTTTTTGATAGGTTGTTCAGGAAATGGTGTTTGTGTTACTGATTCATCGTGCCGATCACGCTGTTCCTGTACGAGATTCTGGCAAGGTCAATGTTGTGAAAGACGTAGGCCCCGTTGGACGTGGGGGGATCCACATTTACAAACACTTGACGGTTAGTAGATTGTGTGTGTTTGGTTTAAATTTCCATCACAACAACAACTATACAATATGTTACAACGATAAGGAAATAATAATAACCATTGCAAGAAGCAAGAAAATGTCAAACATGAATAAACCCTTGCAAATTATAAAGTGAAGCGAAGAAGGCTGTTAGAATTAAATACTTATTGTGATGTACATTTTTGTTTTATTAACCATTCGTTTTCAAAACCAAAACGCAGAAATGCAGTATATATGAGCATCGCGTGCATGACGTTTTCATTCTCTGGTTGTAGGCGTCGAGTTCGACTACTTTGGTATCGGAGAATTTTGGAATTGCAAAAGTTTTTCGAACGACTTTGGAATGCAAATACGATTCTTTGGTTACAACGGAGCTTCTCTGACTGGAGCGGTTGCGTTAAAATTGGCAGAGAACATCGTTACTATAACAACACTTCCGATGTCGTCACTTGGTGATTTGCCTAGACTTAGGTAACATTATATATGTAGAGTTACGTCATGTTAGGCAGAAGAATGTTGAATTTCATTAACAGAGTGTCATCTATCTTTAATTTTATCTATAATTTACCCAGTGATATTATGACTCTGCCCAAAGCAATAAAGTATTCGTGAAAAAATCGTACATTAATGAGTTTAGGAATTAAATATAAGTTCTAAAGGAAAAAAACAGAAACTGACAGAAACTTGGGACGGTCCACGATGTAGAAAACGATTTTAATTTTGTTCAGAAGTTGCATTGTGATTCCACCGAAGAAGTTCCGTGATTTTAAACAGAAGTGATCTTTGTATACAATCAATAAAATATTGGGTATTTGGACATAGGCACTTTTAATTACTTTCCGATTAGAGTGATGGGAATTTAGGGGAAGCATGAAATTGAGCGCGGTAGAACACTTGAAACATTGATTTGCTTTTATTTTATTTGTTTTGTGTTCTAGAATTAATGGTGCCTTGCAAAATTTCTCAGCTCGTGACAGGTTTTCGTTTGCGAACGACTCCATAAAGCTAAGTGTCTTTAATTCCGCAAACAGAGCGACCAGTGATGGTGCGCAGGTGATAATTATGGCGTTTCAATACAAGTCCGGTACGTACACATCAACGATACTTTCATGAAATATTTGTAGGTCGAGTGAATTCTCAGTATGTGACAACTGAAATTAATATCATATACCAATCGTCAAAGATCTCCTTTCCATATGTCTCAATGGTGAAGAGCTTATCACGTGTCAAAATTAGACTTCTCCTTTGCATCAGCGCGCGAGGGAGACAATGCATTCTACATCGACAGTCTCGGGTTCACAAAACATATTGTTTCCATCGGTCTCAGCCAATAAGTGTTCATAATTGCTTGCATCACATTAGCTATACGCTTATCAATATTATTTATCGACCGGCTTCTGTTTGTTTGTTTTTAGGTGCCACAGTATCAGTAGAAACGGAGTTTAGTCCTGTTATGTCACGACAGTATCTCAACGTGAATTTTATACCAACTGCAGTGTTCACGAGAAAAACCGAAGGCCTTTGCGGATTCATGGATGATGACGACTCCAACGATTTAATTGGTCCAAATGGTGAACAGTATGATGATGCAACTCAATTTGCAGAATCTTGTAAGTTTGCCTTTGTTTTGTGACTTAGTGATCTGTCAGTATAATCATGACTGAAAACGATACATTCAGAATGGGCCATGATCGACAATTCAGAAAAGACTAGTTATATTTACTTGTTAAGCTTTGTGGAAACACCACGTAAATTTATTATTGCAGAGCTTTCGATCCGTAAGCTTGGATCTTCATCAGTGCTATAATAATATGACTATTTGAATTCACACGCCCCTTTTTATACATAAAGTGTCGTGATTGTATGCTCGCGTGATTTAAAAGTTAATTAAACGGTCAAATCAGCTACGTCGTTTCTAACGTCGCGAAATGGTTCTAATTAACCCGCATGCGTGCGCAAAGAAGAAAGAGAAATTTAATTTTGCACAGTAAAGAGAGAGCGCCACGTACTGTCTAGTGGCTTACCCTCTTGATCTATCGTACTATGTTTTTCAATTTCAATTGACTCTCTCATTTTGCGAGAGAACTTATGACTTTCAGTCGCTAAAATGGACGCTTCATTCAATTTCATGCGATGGTCATATTTATTTATTTATTTATTTATTTATTTATTTATTTATTTATTTATTTATTTATTTATTTATTTATTTATTTATTTAACTTTGCCAAAAACATTTAACAGATTTACAAATAGACATCTACACAATAAACATAGACAAGAATGGCAGGGACACCACAACAGTGTAAACCAATTACTGTGGGCCCTTTATACAAAAATACACACAATTATAATAACATACACACACAGTACATGGACAGGAGACTACTAAAAACAACAAGTTAGCTTGGAACGTAAATGTCGACTAGTGTTACACTTCAGACATATAGTCTTCCATGTCCTCGGATCTTCTTCGTTGAAGCATTCTCTTAGGGCTATCAGGTAGTAATTTTGTAAATCGGTTTTAAATTGTCTAATATTAATGCCAGGAGATCTTAGTGCAGTTGGTAAAGAGTTCCAGGTTCTAGATGCACGAATGAAGAAGGAGCGTTGGTAGGTAGAGGTTTTGCATTTGGCCGGACGGAAGGAAATTTGGTTGCCACTGGAGGATCTGGTCGTTCTGGTTTCAGAAATGACTTCAGGGAGGACATCATGGGACACGTCGACCAAACCGTTCACCGCTTTAAAAAAGAACACGAGATCCAAATACTCATGCCAGTAAGATAGTGGTAAGAGGCCCAAGCTGACAAGTCGTTCCCGATAAGTCTCGCTGCACAGGTACGGAAGGTTTAGGGTGTACTTCGTTGCCCTCTTTTGGACCCGCTCCACACGTTGGATAAGGGTAACGGTTTGAGGCGACCAAACCTGGCTTGAGTAACCGAAAATCGAGCAAACCAAAGATAGATACAGAGTCCGGCGGGTCCTCACGTCGCTTATTTCTCCAGAACATCGCTTTACAAATCCAAGAAGTTTGTTGGCCCGAGCACACCGGTCTAAAACGTGTTTAGACCAGGTTAGGTCGCTCGCGATCCAGATTCCCAGATCCTTCTCTGCTGTCATATTTTTAAGTTCTTCACCTTTGATGCAGTATGGATGATTGATTGGTTGTCTACGTCTGGTGATACTAATACTTTTGCATTTTTCTTCATTAAACATAAGACCGCTTGTCTTGGACCAGGATTCAAGGTTATTCAAGTCGTCTTGGAGTAATATAGCATCGGTAATGGAGTCAATTCTTCGAAAGATTTTGGTGTCATCTGCAAAACATGCAACTGTCGAGTTGGCCACAGCATCTGGTAAGTCGTTGACATACAAGAGGAAGAGTATTGGTCCTAAGATACTTCCTTGTGGAACACCGGAGCATACTGGTTTTTGGGAAGAAGTAGCGCCAAGAGTTGTAACGCGCTGTTGGCGGTCATGTAGATACGAGGTGAACCACTGGAGAAGAGATCCGCCGATGTTGTACTTACGGAGTTTGTTTATCAGAGCTGTATGGCTGACTTTGTCGAAAGCCTTTGACATGTCCATGAAGATCATATCAGTTTGTTTACCAGAGTCTAAAATAGATCCAATGTAGTGCAAAACTTCGACCAACTGGGTTGTGCATGACCTTCCAGGGATGAAACCATGTTGAGCGGAGCTAAACAGCGACATCAAGTGGTCTCTCAGCTTTCTCAGCACACAGCGCTCGAGGACTTTAGATATTACACTCAGAAGCGAAATTGGACGATAATTTTTAACGTTGGAGATATCATCTTTTTTATGAATGGGGATGATGTTCGCGAGCTTCATATGTCCAAGAGTGTTTAGCCACTGCTGATTTTTCTAGCTCGGCTTTCTCGCAGTTAGACGTAATGAGAGATTTCGGCCAGTTTCACCAATATATACCAAACCACATTCACATGGAATGCGGTACACACCGGGTTTCTGAAATTCATTAACGGTATCCTTATGTGTGCAGAGAGCTCGAAACAATTTGTTTTCACTAGAATGATATAACTGAATGCCAGCTTCTTTTAAAATCCTTTCGATTTTATGTGAAGCTGAACCAATATACGGTAGACTAACAGAGGACTGATATTCGGTCTTTTCCCGTACCTGTTGTCGTGTTTTCATAGCATTGTCTATGAATTTCTTAGGATAACCATTCATTTTTAAAACACTTCTCAAATGTTCAAGTTCTCCTTCAATGTTGTCCACCTCACAAATTGTTTTTGCTCGGTTAATAAGTGTCTTACACACTGAGTTCTTTATGCTAGGATGGTGAAATGAATTATAGTGCAGATACCTGTCCGTGTGTGTTGGTTTTCTGTACACCCTATGTCCTAGTGACCCATCTTCCTGAATTAACAGTACATCTAAGAAAGGTATAGTTTTATCTTCCTTCTGCATTTCTAGTGTTAACTTAATAGAAGGATGTAAACTATTAATGTGTTCTAGAAATCGATGGAGATTTTCTAGACCATGTGCCCAGCTGCTTAATGTGTCATCAACGTATCATGCGAGCATACAATCACGACACTTTATGTATAAAAAGGGGCGTGTGAATTCAAATAGTCATATTATTATAGCACTGATGAAGATCCGAGCTTACAGATCGAAGCTCTGCAATAATAAATTTACGTGGTGTTTCCACAAAGCTTAACAAGTATATTGTATTCACCATGCAAACGTACAAAAAACTATAGTTATATTTAATTTTTTATGTTTGTTAAATTTTTTAAGATATATTGTCACCAAATACAGTCTTCAAAGTTATTTAATGCTCACAAAGGCGGCGTTTACTTGAGAATTAATTGTTTAGGAAAACATTTTGTTATTATGATTTTTTTCAATATTAAAATAGCACATTCGAATTTGTTTTGTCTCTCCAACTGCGGATGTTGTAACAAGTGATGATGCGTTTTAAACTACTGAAAGCAATAGGTGAATCCTAAGCACATAAGTTGTATTATATAATAATTTCTTTTACAGACCAATTACATTTTATAAATTTTTACCGCGTTCTTGCGTTACATTATTCCCTCCTTTTCCGGTCACGCTGGTCATTTTCGAGAGAGAAAGTGGGCTCGAGAAAAGTCTTCTCAATATGAGAACATTGAAATCAGCATCTCATATAGGCTACTAAATATTTTTGTACGGTGACAAAATGAGCCTGCACAAGTGGAAAATATTGAACGAATATGATCAGAGTGGATCTATGGTAGCAGATAATACTGAATTAGTTCAATTTATATATGCTTGCATTTTTAGGGCGTATAAGTACAAATCATTCTGGATCAGGTTTGATCAATAGTTGGAGATGGAACTCATCAAATTTTCATGTTGACGATGTGATGGATTCGTCATATACAGACGCAGAACACGTGCCGCTGTATTCATTAAATTTTCCTCCAGATCAAGTGGAGGTTTGTATACTTTGTATTTAAATATGCATTCAATTAAAGTAAACTTACTAATCACTGTTTTTTATATATAATTTGGATAATTTGCAACATTAGGTCCTATATGCACCTCAGGTCAATGGTTATTAAAAAATTGATTATTTCTGTATGACATTGTATAGTAGCTATATGTATTGACTTCTTTCAGAGCCAACAATATACCATTTTGAATATCACGTTTAGTTCCGAAAATAACTGAACACTTCGTGTCCAAAAATTCTTTTCGAACAGGAAGCAAACAATTTATGCTCGGAAAAAGGCTTGGAGAATACAGCACAGCAAAACTGTGTTTTTGATATTTTGGCGACAAATGACACTTCATTCGCAGAGCAACAATCGCTAGAAATTGGTAAGAAATTTTGATTGTGTTTAATACCATAAAATGACAGAAACTGACATTTTCGTTGCTAAATAAAAGCAGACTTGGAAGAATCTTAAAATATTTTAAATGTATGTGTAGTTTTAGCTCCGACAAAAAACACACTACTGGTTGGAAAATGCACTACTAAACAAAAGCTTGTATACTGATAATAGACGAGCTACAACGAATTAACTTGTTTTATGTTTTCGGGCTATCAACAGGGACCGAGGAAGATCGGTAATTGAGGGGGCCCATATTCTTATATTCGGGTTCACAAACCGTGAAAACAATCAATTTCAAAAGAAATTAATAAGGCAGAATCCGAATATATGCATATGGCCCCCTCAATTACCGATCTTCCGCGGTCTCTGATCAATACATGTTCTTGCTCTCATTATGTGATTGCATGTGCCTTACAAAATTTTGATGACTTTGCAGGTTGCCCAAATGATTGTACAGGAAAGGGCCTTTGTAAGAACTCAACATGCACATGTCTCGAAGGTTGGTCGGGTAGTGATTGTTCTATTGGTAGCTGCGGGAACTGCTCGCGTGGCTCGTGTGTTGAAGGATTCTGTCAGTGTGATCTAGGATGGGAAGGTGCTGCATGTGATAAACAATCAACATGTTTTGCTGTCAATAACTGCACGTCAGAAGTGCATGGATCTTGCAAAACAACGGATGTTTGTGAATGCAATACAGGATATACAGGTATAAGTAAATCTCGTTTGTGATTGCTCACCTTTTGCCGCAGAACAACATACATATGCAGTTAATAATGCAGTATTATGAATGTGGGGAAAATAAAGCAACCAGGAAGGCTTTTTTGACCACTTTAGGATTTCAACCTATTAATTTCAATTATATGTACATGGTTGAATTTACGCAATTGAAGCTACGGAAAAAAGTGAAAAAAGAACATCTAAATTTATAGCTCTCTGACTAAATACTTTCTGTTACATGTTATCGTAATGTAACTTTGTCGTGTTATATTTCAGGTTTGAACTGTAGTGTTGTAACAACCTGCAATAATGTTCTTAATTGCTCTTCAAATGGAGATTGTGTGGATATCGATGTGTGTAGATGTCACATTGGGTACAATGGATCTGCGTGCAACGAGACGTCTTGCGAATCTCTAGGATATTGCTCAGGTATACGCTCTTCAATGTTTCCTTCAGTATTCACACTATACATACTACATTGATGATATATTATAACGAATAGTACTGGCTGGGTGATAAAGTTGTTTTATTATAAGACTTTGTAGTCGTTTTATTTTCACTAATTGAAAATGAGGCTGAGAGAAAGTTCGATACTAAAACTATTTCTATTGTCATTATTAACATATCGTTTTAAGGGGCACGGGCTCCTACAGCCATATTTACCTAGGTTTAAAATAATCAATGATTACATAACTACAGCTGCAACGTAGCTCAATACATATTCATATAGCTATTATCATGTACCATATGAGATGCTTTGGCTTTTGTTTTAAAAGATGCATACGTTTTCACTTTAAAAATCATTTGTAAAAATATCATATATATTTTCAGGAAACGGTCAGTGTATTGCATTTGATACTTGTGAATGTAGGAGTGGTTGGTCTGGACCTAGCTGCTCTATTCACGACTGTAATATCGTTAACCAATGTTCCAACCAAGGGGAATGTGTTGGGCCTAATGTTTGTCAATGTTTTGGAGGATACGAAGGGAATGATTGCAGTATTTATTTGGATTGCTCACATTTGAACAACTGCAGTGGAAATGGAATATGCGTGTTTAGTAATGACGTGACTGGAGACACAAATCTTTGCAGGTATATGTCTTTCTTTTCCTCCTGGAAATCTGTCTTGTCTGTTTGTTATTCTTTAATCAAATGAATGAGCAGAATATTTCTCACATGACTGATTCTAAGGCCGTTTTCCAATACGTTTAGTATATCTATATGACCTGTATGTAGTATTTGCAACATGAGCGGCCATGTTGTATCAGCATACACTACGACCCACGATATTAGTTTTATAAGATATTTACGCCGTACGTATTCAAATGAGCATTGCTATTCATTAAAACTTACGAACGTCAAAACAAAGTTGTGAGAAGATCTGTGCGATGTTGATATTTGATGTTAGTCACATGACTGAAAATATATGGGGCTGTTCACTATTTCAGGTGGACCACGCTATTAGTTTTAAAAATATGATAGCACGATAAGACGTCGTTTTTAACTTAATTGGAAGTGGAAACGACATTCTTTAACCAAGACAGCATAGGTAACAACAAGAGAATGTTTTAGTTAGAAAATAAACAAACTTGGTGTCATAGTTAAAGGATTTTTCAAAGAATACGTGAAACGGAAGAAAAGTGGGATTCTGGACTTCTAAAATGGATAAGAATGGGAGGTATTAGGCGTTTGAAGGAGAACTGTTCGTAAATTGTCATGATCAACGTCTATCAACATTTTGAGAAAGTTTGCGTTGCTACATATCTTCAAAACTAGCAATGATGGATTCCTGGTAAGCAATAATAATTCTAAAAGTACCTCCACTGCAACTGGTGTCGTGGAATAAACGTTTGGAACTGGATTGAAGCAAAAAAGTGCTTGAGAGCACAACAATTTGAGACAGACAAGACAGACAAGTCGAGATCAACATGATAATGCCGTAATGCTGGGAAAAGGAACTTCCGATGAAAGGTTTTAGGTACCTGCCAAAGAAGTGGTAGAACGATCATTTAGATCCGTATTATTAGCAACCAACATGTCTTCATATGTGCCTAAACGTGCAAAAGAGACCTCTGATCCCTATTTCCGCTGTTATCAGCAGAACTCGTTTACTTTACCACTTTTTTGTTGACTGCTTAGCCTCGCCTGTCACATACCAACATTGAATGTTAATAATCTAACCCATGCATGCATTTTCCAAGCTTTATCATGCTGATCATTCGTCGGCCGGTCAAATGGACAAACTTCCGTTGCGCCCTCGAGCATTTTTTGCCTCAATCCAGTTCCGAACGTTTATTCCACGACACCAGTTGCAGTGGAGGTACTTTTAGAATTATTATTGCTTACCAGGAATGATATATGGCAAAGCAAACTTTCTCAAAATGTTGACAGACGTTGATCATGATAATTTACGAACAGTTCTCCTTCAAACGCCTAATACCTCCCATTCTTATCCATTTTAGAAGTCCAGAATCCCTCTTTTCCGCCGTTCTACGTATTCTTTGAAAAATCCTCCCACTATGTCACAAAGTTCGTTAATTTTCTAACTAAAACATTCTCTTGTTGTTACCTATGCTGTTTTTGGTTAAAGAATGTCGTTTCCACTACCAATTAAGTTAAAAACGACGTCTTATCGTGTTATCACATTTTTAAAACTAATAGGCGCGTGGTCCACCTGAAATATGGAACAGTGCCATATATTTCCAGTCATGTGACTAACATCAAATATCAACATCGTAAAGATCTTCTCACAACTTTGTTTTGATGTTCATAAGTTTTAATGAATAGTAATGCTCATTTTGAATACATACGGCATAGATATCTTATAAAACTAATATCGTGGGTCGCAGTATATAGTGTTGTAAATGGCTTGTAAAACTCTCGTGCATGCGTTATTACAAAAATCATTATTTAATTTTATGTAGCAAAATCAACGGTTTCTTTTCAGCGAAGAATAAAGTATAAAATGTTTAAATGCTGATCACTATTTTTTATTACATTTCAGTTGCTACTTGGGTTTTGCTGGGTCCAACTGCAGTCAATATGATTGTTCAGAAGTCAATCATTGTTCCGGAAATGGAATGTGCATCGAGCCTAATCTTTGCTCGTGCAATGCAGGTTTTGAAGGGGACTCGTGCATGGATTTCTCGTGTGAAAGACGTAGCCGTTGCTCAGGTTAGTGAGAACTGAATCAGGTTTATTTCTTCTTTGTTTCTTCTATTCCAAAAAATTTTTTCAAAAATAATCATGAAAAAATTCTTTTTTACAGGAAACGGGATTTGCGTAGATTACGAAGACTGTCAATGTAATGATAACTGGATTGGTTTATCTTGCGAAACTCCAACATGTTATGACGTGAATAACTGTTCATCAAACGGGTTGTGTGTTTCTCCTAATAATTGCGAATGTTTTGAGCAGTACGATGGTGAAAACTGCACTGAGAGTGTACCGTCCAACCTTAATGACCCTGTTTTCATTAACGCATCGTACTCCGCAGTCGTATCGGAGAATCGAAGAAAAGGTTTTGTTATATTGACGGTTTCAGCAAATGATTCCGATCACGGACGAAGTGGAGAAATTTCATATTCAATTGAGGAAGCGAGTATTGCAAATTTCTTCACGATAAACCAAGTCAGCGGTGAAATCACAGTTGCTGCTGATGATGTTTTGGACTATGAAAATATCCCTCAAAAACAATTTACATTTACTGTTACAGTGACAGATAATGGAGTACCAACTCGAAGTTCTGAAACAACAGTTACCGTAAATGTAAAAGACGAAAATGATAATTGTCCTGTATTTAGCACGGCTCCGGGAAATTACAAAATACCGTTACAAATTCGCGCAGAAGACGACGATCATGGAGATAACGGTCACATTGATTATTCTATCACAGAGGAATCAGATCCAAATAGGAAATTTTTGATAACTTCGACAGGCACGCTCTCAGCCAACAGCACTCTTCAACCTGGAGCTTACGTGTTGATTATTGTGGCGCAAGATAGAGGCGTTCCACCATGTCCTCGAGAACTTACTGTGACTATTCTTGTTGATGAAATTGTTTCTGCTGTAATTCTGCCAACCTCAACTTTCAAGCAGCTGATGCCAAGCAGCCATTTTTCAAGTACCATGACAATTAAAGCATCGTCTTCGCAACGATATAGTACAGCAACTTCTAAACAATCCTCACCGCAACAATCGGCACTGAGTTCCAGTACCATGGTACTAAAACCATCATCACCGCAACAATATAGTACAGTAACTCCTGAGCAATCCTTACCCCGACAATCTGCATTGAGCTCCAGTACCATGATACTAGAAGCACCATCATCGCAACGACCAAGTACCGTAACTTCTAAACAATCCTCACCGCAACAATCGGCACTGAGTTCCAGTACCATGATGCTAAAACCATCATCACTGCAACAATATAGTACAGTAACCCCTGAGCAATCCTTACCCCGACAATCTGCACTGAGCTCCAGTACCATGATACTAGAAGCACCATCATCGCAACGACCAAGTACCGTAACTTCTAAACAATCCTCACCGCAACAATCGGCACTGAGTTCCAGTACCATGATGCTAAAACCATCATCACTGCAACAATATAGTACAGTAACTCCTGAGCAATCCTTACCCCGACAATCTGCACTGAGCTCCAGTACTATGATACTGGAAGCATCGTCATCGGAACGACCAAGTACCGTAACTTTTGAACAATCCATGCTGCAACCGACAAGTACTCGTCGAAGTGGAAGTGAAATGTCATCTACCCAAGCTACCACAAACAACAAAATTGTACACTTAAATACAAGGCTCCTAAATTTCGGATTTGTTGACAGCTATCGAAACAAAGATAGTCGTGATTATAAGAATCTGAGAGCTATATTAGAAAAGAGCCTGTTGGACGTATTTAAAATGATGCCAGGATTTCAGAAAATTTTTGACGTTGATTTTGAAAGGGGAAGTGTCGTCGCTAACATCCAGGCTGAGTTTGCATCTGAAAGTACACAAGTCAGCTCAAGTACTCTTGCAAGGGCTTTGGTTCAAGCTGTTGATGAAAATGGCAATTTGGGTGAACTGCACATCGATACATCTTTTCTTTCGCAACAAATTACTCCCACTACTCCTATTTCAGACGATGAGGAAGATAAGGATAAAGATAAGGATAAAGATGGCAGTGCCTATATTGGAGCCACGGTGGCCATTGGCATAGCAGGACTGTTTTGTGTCGTTTTAGCTGTGTTTCTTGTAAGTATTTTAATATAATACCTCATTAAATTCTGGTCGTTTAATTGGTTGATTATGGTCACGTGATACAATAGTCTCTTATTATATAAAACAAATAATGAAATATACAAAACAAATAAACAAATAGTGAAAACATGCGATTTTGACCAACATTTTCTTTTGGTCTCATATATGCTTAATTTTTGTCTATTTGGTGCTAAAAAGGTGTCATTCAATAGCTAATTAGAGAGCTGATCTTTCGGAACGTGAAAAAAAATTCAACACACACCGAATAGTTTTTGTTCTGCAGAGCGTCAACGAATATATATATATTCACCATAAAATGATCCATAATAATAAAAAAGTCGATTTTTTACACGGCTAGATCCAAAAGATGTAATTTATGTTTGGACGAAAAAATTAGTATTTTGAAAGAAAAAAACAATTGCTTGCTTAAAGATTTTGTAGAGCAAATATTTATTATAATCTTAAAATATTGCAATTGTCGCTACTGTCCGGCTGTATACGCAGGTACACGCTTTAGTATTCACCATTAGCCGGAGGAAAGAATTTGCCACCTTTGCCTGGAGAAAACTGAGCTTATTGAAAGCAAACAACTGCTGCGAATGCCGTTCAACTGGACTTTTTTGAAAATAGATCACTATTGCGGAGGTTTTGAACGTAACATGAGAAGAGTGGGCTTGAAGAGTGGGATAGAACTTTTAACACTTCGAATCAGGATCGATCGCATATGTCTAGGGAAAAAAACTATGCAGAAACAGAGTATTCAAGAGCTCACCCGACAAAAAACTTGCTTGAGCGGAAAAAACCTTGTCCAGCAGGGTCTTGCATAGCTTCAAATCTCTCTGATGCTTTTCTTGCTCACATGTTTTTAATTATTATTTTTTAAAGCATATTTTTTTTACGAAAGTATATTTAGTTTTTCCTGGGCCATTTCGTAATTGTCCTTGGCTTTCTTGTATATGCTTCCCACCCCCTGTTCCTCGTTTTTTTGGCAGAGTTTGTTTACTTTCGATAGCCAATCGGATTTCGTTTTAGTTTACGTCATAGCCGATTGAAGTATCTCGCATCAGGACGACAAAAATTACCGGCTAAATTTGAAGAACATCTTCAAGCGTGCTAAGATCGTTTTCAAATATATTTTTTGGGATTATGTAGGGATTTACCGGTTTTAAAATTCGTGATCAGTTGCCTGATGATCACCTAAGCGCGTGAAACTCGGAATAGTAATAATATGTTTGTTTTCAAAGTAGATACAAGAGTGCTCAATGCAAAAAAATTAGAGCAACAATAATTTAATAATTAACGCTTCTTAAAATTACAAATATCGCTACTCCGAGTTTCACGCCTCATATTTGGGACAATCGCCCAAGTATATAATATATGATGTATAATATAACAATAGAGTTGACGTATTTATGCCCAAGAACATCAACTCTATTACTCCTCAAAAACTACAGCCTGTTTCGTTCAAGGGGAATCCTCAGCTGGTCTGTAAG
Source organism: Muricea muricata (assembly GCA_963855995.1). NCBI lineage: Eukaryota > Metazoa > Cnidaria > Anthozoa > Malacalcyonacea > Plexauridae > Muricea > Muricea muricata. Next base: position 50,270,153 of record OY979718.1, on the reverse strand, counting down.
GAGGAATTTCAAAATCGACATTTAACTCAATTTATAGTCAATAGAAATGTAATCGACAAATATTTTCCAGCCAATAAGATACAAGAAATATAACACAGGCACTGTTAAAATCATGATCACTTTTGTTTGTACCGGTTTTTTCTTTTGCATTTTTTAGAAATTTATACATTTCTACCAAACAAGGTCTAAAACCATTTTCTTTTTTATCAAGGTATGTTATTTCAAGAGAAAAGGGAAAACGACCATGAAAAGTGAACCAACCAACTTTGATGCTATTTCTTTTCAAGCTAGCTCTTACGGAAACCATCGCTTTGATCCTTATTATGAAGAACAATCTGTGAGAGTTGACGAGTAATTAAACGTTGTGCATGTTTTATTTTTAAAGACAAGTTCCCATATACATTGTTGTCTAATCTTCAAGTATTTTTAAAGCATGTAACCATGGATGATGTAACCACTCAATATATGTAACATGAAGCGTTTAATCCAATAAGCACCTGCAAATCATTATTGATGAACCTACATAATTTAACAATTAATCTTGACATATATCACTATGTATTTTTTTATATAACTGTTGCAGCCCATATAACTACATATAATTATGTATGATCGCATCCTATATATATTTTTTACAATAATTCATATTTTTCTAATAAAGGCATATTCAAAATGGAGAGGTATTTTTAATTATATATCGACATTTTTTGACCAGAAGAAAAGCTCTGATTGGCTAATCAGTATATGAATGCTAATAAGCTGGAATGTGTATTCTGTAATGTGGAAAGTGTTTTGACTTCCGGTATAAAATGCATTCGAGATTGTACATTTGACAACATTTTTATCTAATCTACCTGGGAAGAGTTGTTTTTTATATCATGCATGGAACTTTTAGTAGATAATTCTTACAGCAACGTTATTCAATAATTATAAATTTTGTCATTTGTCAATTTTGTTAAAAATGGGGGTTTTTTCTTCAAAAATATCCCATATAATGATTTTATTCTAGTTTTAAGTCATTCCAAGTTCATGTTACATTGATCTGGATTACACAGATAAAAGCTATTCACAAGTCCTAAATATGCCCTCTTCTGTGTGACCAGCTAACTCAATTTTGTTGCTGATGCTAATCCAACTATGGGAACATACGAACAAGCGCATGGCTGGGACGTAAAGTTCTGACGTAAAGCTGAAACTGTAAAATTTACCCCTGTGTGTAGTTGGTTCTGGTAGACGTCTCGGATAAGTAAATTGATGGAGGGGTGTTTGGCATGAATGGTAACATGTATGGGAATTTAGCTAAGTCGTGGATGGGCGCATTATGGATCTTCCCGCCAGCGCAGAAGGCCTTTGTCACCAATGAATAGGCGGAGTTTCTTGACCAATGGTAGAAGATTCGCAGATTTAGTAGTTGGGTTTGAAATTTCTTTGACATATGCTTGTGATTGGGTATTTTGTATGCACGTGTGGATAAAGCGTATGACGTAAGCAGTTATGTGGATCAGAGACGTGGCGAACTGGTGTGCTTGGATTCATCAATGAGCTGATGTATTTCTGGTGCCTCACTCTTGGGAAACCCATTTTCGTCATCAGTTGCTGTAGGCATCGTAGTGGCAAATGCGTGTGTTGGCAGGTTACCGTCTCTGTGCGTGACCAAGTTGGCCAAAGTTTTTCTGAGGTTAGCCAGGTTGGTTCTGAGGTTAGCCCATGTTGCCAGATGGATGATCGGAGTTTGTCAGCTGTAATTCCTCTTGCGATAAGGTCGGCGGTATTGTCGAGGGTGGGACAATAATGCCAGATTAATGTGGGGTGTAGGCGGTTGATCTCTTTGACTCGACTCTGTATGAATGGTTTTAACAGTTTGCGACTGTGTAGCAAGTGTGGGACAATTTGACTATCGGGCCAGAGCGTTGCGCGTAGATTGTTGAACCGTTTTCGGAAGCTTTTCTCAATGAAGTGGGCTAAACGGGCACCAGTTAAGGCAACCATGAGTTCAAATAGCGGGAGCGTTAGTTGCTTGAGAGGGGCGACGCGGTGTTTTGACATAATAAAGGAACCATGGCTGAGGAGGGCAACTGTTCCATATGCGACAGTGCTCGCACCGAGAAGATGTGTAATTTTACTTTTTTGGGTCTAAAACGTTTAAAAAGTATTTCCTTGGAAGGGTAGCGTGTTCGTTGACACTCGTATGAACGTCTTCAGCAATACGTAACTATTGCTGCTGAAGATCTATCGGGATCTGCTCATCCCATGTGAGGTTTCTTGAATGATGATCCGTACTTGGTACTTGGAGTGTGCAAGCATAATCAATTATCAATAGCCAATTTCCGTTTAACATAGGATCGCTGAGTCCGTTCATCAAATAGTATATTTGCTTTCGTCGTGAAATTTGGGGCTTGGACTGGCACGATTGCTGTTTTTAGTAAGCAGGCTGTATTCATTACATTGACATTGATTTGAGTGCCAGAGTCTGGTATTGTCACTGGCATAAACGGTGGGTATGCCTGGAGATTGGTTGTTAGGTGCTTGGCTGTTAGGGGATTGTTTACTAGGGGGTTTGTTCATTTGATCAGTCTATTCTTGATATTTACCAGGGCAAATGCTCGTGTGATGTTTCCGCTTTGACACCGGTTTTGTGACTTGCATAGCGATACTTTGTGTCGTTCCATACAATTACAACATCGATTTTGTTGTTTGACAATTTGATAGCGTTTCTCTTGCTCCACAACAACTTTGGATGCTCATGAATGATGTTTTCCCTTACAATAAAGACATGAAGGTTCACTTTTACCATGGGGGCGTTGTAGTGGTAAGTTGGTATTGGTTGCGTTAGTGTGGTCTAAATCATCCATCACCTTGATGCTGTCATCGATGGAGAGTTAAATGTTCTGATAGGATTCTGACTTTATTTTTAGCCTATTTTGAATGATTGTCCAGTCTGAATTGTTTCGTTCCCGTGCGAGATATATTCCTTTGAACTTTGCCAGGGAGTTTAAACACTACGTAAGTCGTCGATTATTTCACGAATTTTCACACGACTCGGTGGTGCTGAGAGGCTGATGTTAAATCTGTCCGCAAGCATTTGAAATTATGTGAAAACTGATTTCATATCCCTAATTAAGTTAGGGATGTTGAAGTACCGCTCTAGTGTTTCGAAATGTTTGTATTGTAGAATGCTTGTGGACTTTGTATTATTTCTTGGTTTTGGTAGGGGGCTAAAATTTTTCACAATTACCCAGAATCCTTTATGGTCGTAGTATTCTTTAATCACATTCAAAAGCCTTAAACAAAGTAATGCGCGAGTCTAAATCGATATAAATTAGGAACGTGCATAAAAAAATTGCCAGCTGGAAAAGTAAATTTTTAATTGGGATGTTGTACATTTAAAATTCATGCGAAACCCGGTTGAATGCAAAGATCGTGTAGTAAATATTGCTGGTTCGGCTGCAATAAATACTTTTTAGAGGATAAATGCAGAAACAAGCGAATATTATGTCGACAAAGTGAAAGAGCACAAAAACAGCAACACGAAAATAGCAACAAAGGCACTACAACAAGCCTTGGAAGCATGCCGATAACCGAAAAAATTACCAGATAATAGAAAATAAAAGGAGACCCTTAAGCCAGGATACTTTTAAGAGGCTTTTCGTTTAAATTTTGTGGCTTTAAAATTATAAATTCGCAGATACTTTGGAACATAACTTTGAAGCTGTATTTCTCGAATTGTATAATTCGTTCAATAAGGAATTTTTCATACACGATATCAGATTTTAACCAATTGGACTGAAATTTTCAACCGTACAACATGTTACATTAGGCAAGGTACCAAACCAAAAAAAACTGAAAAATGTTTTAGAAATATTCCTATATTTCTTCTTTGATACCACATTATTTTTTCATAAATTGCTATTTTCCAGGAAAAACTTCAAAAACCAGTGATGCTTGCCATTACTTAAGATATTTTTAGGTTTGGCTCCTAAACATCGTTTATTGTCGCAATGTGTTTAAAGTTTTTTGACCATTCTCCAGGCCCTAATCGTGTTTCGAAATAGGTGCTTATTTTGCCACTAGGGGGTAATTATCACGGTAACCATGACAACACACATGTGAACAAATGTATTTTTTTATCACAGCTTTAATTGTTATCTACCATAATATTAACTTGTTTCTATTTTAAAACATAATGCAAAAAAAAATTTTAAAAGGCATTGGACCCCCTTAAGAACGCTCGGACGCAGATACAATGTTTCAAGTAATGCCAGGTGGTCCACTAGTAAGAAATTCCGAATTTATGAATTTTCAAAAATTGTAGAAGACATTGTTTGTAGAGTTCTCTAAAAATTTCCAGAATTTTAAACAAAAAAAGTATTTATTACGCAGAAATTCAGCAAACTGTGAACCTTATTAGGGTACTAAAACCATGATTTTACCCTGAACAAAAGGCGGCCTTTTATTTGCTTTTTATTGTTTTGTTGCATAATTGTTTTGTTTAAGTTATTAATATATGCAAGACAAACATTAAGCCATTTTCTCGGGTTGTCGCCAATTTTCCAAATTTCAAACACGATAACTTGGCTAATATTCAATATTTAAAGGTGAAACTTTCTGGTTATGTAGTAACGGTCCTTGGAAAGTACGGCCAAACTGAGCAGTGTTGATAGAAAGTTGAAGTGGAATTTTGTTATTGTTACCTTTTCCAACATTTACCTCGGGATCATTTGAAATAACGTCATCACTATATAAAAACGCAAATTCACTTAACATCCTAGAAAGCTTCAACACTTTCACCCTCAAATCCAGTTTACATTAGAAGAATTCCCTGACAACAACGTGCACTTTCTGGACTTACAGATCAATTCCTCGGACATAAGGATTTTTCGCAAGCCTATACGCACACCGGCCAGTACACTCATTTCTCAAGTTTTACCCCGTGGTCACGCAAAACAGCTTGAATTAGAGCCTTGGTCAATCGTGCCTATAAAATCTGTAACAATCATCAGCTACTCCAGTCGGAACTTAAAACCATTAAGAAATTCATGTCCTGGAATGGTTTCTCCCGCAACCTGACCAGGAAACTTATTAATGTGTTTACGGTAGGCGCGGAAATTAATAATAACACCGCACAAACTGACCTCAACGCCGACCGTACAGACAACATTCCTCCTGAAAAACTACCCACGATATGGATGCGTTTACAATTTATTGGTAAACATGGAAACATTTTGACCAAAAAGTTCGTCAAGAAAATCCGACGCTTAATGAAAGGCCCATGCAAATTTATATTAAACTGGTGAACAACGAATTGCAACTGTTTCTTATCATGCAAGGATAAAATACAAGACGAATATAAAAGCTCAGTATATTATGAATTCTCATGCCCGGCTTGCCGTAGCTCCTACATTGGCAAAAAGATCGGTGCCTATACACATGCATAAAGGAACACAGCACACGCGAAAACTCTGAAATCTACACCCACGTCAACTCTTGCGAATATTTTCAACACATCAAGTCTCTTTTGGAACGACTGACTTATCGACAGGGCGTAGCCAAGGGGGGAAGGAAACCATTTTTTCAAAACGTTTGAATCCGGGTAGAAAATTGTTAGGGGGGTTATCTGATAGTGAAAGAAAACGAGTTTTGGAATTTATCGCTAAATTATGCGATTATTCGCATTTCCAATCTAAGGCAAATAAAGAATTACTAAAAAATTCATTTCTATTTTCTATCAACTTAATGGTCTCGTAAATTCTTCTCGCCCAAACTTCCAGGATGGGGGAACCCCTATTTTTCAGAATTTTAGAAACCCTATAAAGAATTTTAAATTTCCCGGGTGGGGATGTCGCTCGAAACCCCTTAAATGATCTCCTTCCCCCCCAGTCCTGTAGCTCTGGCTACGCCCCTGCTTATATAGTGTACGTTTTCAAGATTACCTTTAGACATAACATTAAAGCTTTCATTCCTGTAAAATGAGCAGTCTTGCTTCTGATTGGCCAGCACAGCAATACCTATTCAATCAGTTGGGTGCCAATATGGATAATAGTCGCGTTCGTCGGGACATTCATAACCATACCGAGTTTTTTATAACACTTTATTATTTATTGAAAATATTTTAGGAGTTTTGATTGGTTAAGAGTTAAAGGTGAAATCGTCATATCCGCTTGGTAGCTGCCCAAATTTGGGGTTGAAAATAAATATACAACATTATGACTCATTTCGTCGTTTATCGTAAACAAATATACGACATTATGACTCATTTCGTCGTATATTGACTGACCTTTGTTAATCGAACTTTCGTCGTAATCTGACAGTTGTTTTAAGAATTTTTTTCCGTAGTCCGGTTGGCTTATTTAAGTTTCGAACAATTTCATGCTGTTCCATTATTAGCAGCTTGTGTCTCCTTACTTACAAAGCAAGCGTTTAAACTGAGTTTAAAATATTTTCAAAAAATAAGAAAACAATTATTGAATTCGGTTCTCGCAGGACATGAGGAATTATTAAGGCCTCGGTTTGTGTTATCATGATAACACAAACATCTGCCTTAATAATTCCTCATATCCTGCTCGGCCTCATTCAATAATTGTTTATTATTTGACGCGCTAGCCCCGACAACTACAAAAGTTGATTTCCACGGGGGGGGGCGTCCATAAAAAAATACATAGAAACAAGTCTACTACTATTCGTACAATATCAAAAGTTACTGATGTTTACGGTGGTGTAACCCTGATAAAGATATATAAATAAGCTATAAAGTCGAGACTTAGATTATCAAAAACTTTGTTTTATATATCTTTTAAAAAGGGGAGATTGAATGACCTTGCTTAGCTTCCAGCGGAAGGTTATTCCAAGGGTAAGCACCGCTGTATTTAAAGCATCGTTTAAGAAATTCTCTTTTTGGCCTTAAAAGGGTGAGGTCAGTTTGAGAATTTCTAAGATTATAATTATTCTGTGAAATACTCCTATCAATGAAAGAATCTTTCAGGGTTAGTGCAGCATTATTGTTCAAGACGTTATGTAAAAATGTAGCCTTAGCTAAGTATCATCTTGTTTCTAAATTTTCCCAATCAAGAGATCGCATAACTGAGAACGTCAGCAGATCTGCTCTCGCAACTAACGCCACGAAATCTTTGTAAACTATCTCTCAGTGTTTATTACAGACCCCCCCCAAAAAGAGAGCAGTAATCAAAATAAAGTTGTATTAGAGCATTATAAATTGATGTCAAAATGTTTGCAGGAACATCAAAGGGCTTGATATGCCTTAAAATTCCTACGCCCGTTCCAACTTGTTTATAAATCATATCTAAATAGTATGTTCTTGCCAGTTCAATGTTTCATCAAGTTATCTCCTGGACACGAGATCAAGTGCACCCTGGGAATCGGTAGATCATTAATTATTACGGGGAACTCGTCATCAATTTTAGCAAGGCTATGATTTGATCCGACATACATTAATTTAGTTTTTGCTGAATGATGATGCAGTTTGTTTTTGACCAGCCATTGACTAACGTTGTGTAAATCGCGATTTAAATTAGCATTAAGTTCTTCACAGTCTTTAGCAGATGAAAATATCTGTGTATCGTCAACATACAAGCATGAGGTTGACTTCTCAAGACAATCAGGTAAATCATTAATATAAAGCAGGAACAGTAAGGGGCCTAACATGGATCCTTGAGGGACCCCACAAACAATCCTTTTTGATGAAGACATTACACCGTTGACGAATGTCACTTGTTCCCTCTCAAAAAGATAGGATTCAAATAGCTTTAACTCAATATTTGAAAATCCCAAATTGTTCTTTCATTTTATAAAGAAAAATGCCGTGATTAATAGAGTCGAAAGCTTTTCGAATATCAATAAAGACTACACCATTTAGTTCGCCATTGTCCATACTCTCATACCAAGCATCATGCGTTTGGATGAGTGCTGCTAAAGTAGAATTTTTGGGCGAAATCCAAATTGATGTTTAGAAAGTAGAGAATTAGAGTTCAAAAATTCATACAATTGATTGAAAACCGATCTCTCAAAAATTTTACTAATAATTGGTAGGATTGATATTGGTCTATAATTTCCACATTTTTTTCTATTTTCTGATTTATAGATAGATACAACCCAAGCCTTCTTCCAATTGTCTAGAGACTCCAGTTTTAATACAAAGATTAAAAATCTACGTTAGAGAAGGGCTGATATATAATTTCAGCTGAGATTTCAAGCACATTTGCGGGGAGAGAATCAATGCCTGTTGATTTTGAAATTTTAAGATCGCTTAGTGAGTGATATACTTATATTCGCTTATTTCAGATAGAATAAATAAAGACTCTGGTCTAGTAGCTAAATTTTCTGGTAAATCCGAAGTAACATGGTCAAATTCATCCGAAAGGTTTGGTCCAATACTCACAAAAAAGTCTTTAAAGGCCTCCGCTAGCATTAAGTTGTCAGAAATAATAGTTTCACCAATTTTTATTTGGGGAATATTGTTTGATTTATAATTCTTGCCCATAAGGTGATTAATATGGTGCCAGCTTTGTTTAGGTTCTTTAGTTGGAGCACAATTCTCAAATTTATCACAAAAATAACTCTTTTTGGCTTTGTACCATTGAGAGTTGATATTACGAATCTTTTTGTGAAAATCTCTTGCTCTTATCAGATTTTTAATGTTTGGAGTAATCCAGGGAAGTGAGCTCCCACGGATTCTCATGCGTCTAAAACGTGCGTGTCGATTAAGTACTTGTGAATAAAAAGATTTCCAAAGTTGTCAACTCAAGTTTGGATTTTCATAATGTATTGTGTTATATTTTCCCATGGCATCTGCGATAGATCATTAAAAAAGGCCGTAGCATTGAATTTTTTAAAATTACAGACATATCTAACATTTTCCCGGAATTTTAGAGCAACAAATTTTCTAACAGCAAAAATGAAACTATGATCGGTGTAAAAAACTATGTTTTATTACTGTTTTTATTTATTAGTTTAGCGAACAATGCGCGTTTCTTTGGAAAACTTGGTGGGGGGTCCTATACAGGGTGTATAAAAAAAAAAGGTAATCGAACTTTGCAGTGCTCTAGCGCGTTTATTATACAATCTACAGAAATCATTCTTTCGCAGGCGGAAAGACCAGGCTTTTAGCTTTCGATTGTCATCATTTTTGTGAAATTTAAAGAAAGATTGGGCAAATATGAATAAAATGAAACTAGCTGGTCGAAATCGCATATTTCCACCTCTGAGCATTATTAAGGCAGCGAATAAGAAAAGGAAATTTCATTAATCATTTATCTGTCACGAGAAACAATTAACATCACTAATAAAATGCCAGAAGTTTTACTACCTAAGCTAAAATTGGTCAATTAATTTTGTAATTTAATTCCCTAACGGGATTAAATTTCAACAGATTTTTAATAAACTCCCAACGGTGAAAAAATGCGATTTCGACCTGCAATTTTTATCGCATTTGTATTTGCTTGATTTTTCTTCAAATTTTTTAAAAACGACGGCAATTAAAAGCTAAATAAAAGCCTGGTCTTTCCAACTAGGCAAGAATTATTTCTGTATGGTAAATATTGAACGCCCTAGAGCACATCAAAGTTCGATTACCTTTTTTTGATACACCCTGTATATGGCTGTAAAAAATATGCCGGAGTAAGCAACATCTAAATAAAATAAAATTCATATTTGTGGTAAATTTTCCGGAAATTTTCAACGATTATTGACAGTCGGATATGCCAGATTTAAAAAAGGAAAAAATAACGCCAGATTTTACAGTATTTTCATTCCTATTACTAAAAATCAAATCGATCTGGGTTGCTGACGTTCTTGTTACCTTTGTTGGTTCGTTAATTGGCTCGAGTTGGTAGACGCATGACAGAAATTGCAGTCTACGCGTGTGAGCATCAGGAGGAAACTTTCTGACATCACAATTTAGGTCACCCATAAGTAGTAATTCTTTGTCTTCCAAGTCACATCTATACTAAGAAGTTTTCAAGCTCGAGCAGACGGGTATCTGAGCCAGGGGATCTATACCATGTAGTTACTAAGAAGGGCCTACTGCATAGTCTGATAATTTCTACACATAATATTTCCATCGAGCATGCAACTCGTAGGTCATTCCGATCGCTGAAAGGGATAGTCTCCCGTATATACATCAATACTCCGCCTCCATATCTGTTGCGATCTTTTCGAATTAAGTGAAGCCCACTAATGCCTATTTCATCATCCGAAATAGATTCATTAATTTTAGATTCATTGATAGCTAAGATATCTAAAGAATTGTTTAGCATAAGTACTTAGAGTTCGTCGATATGTTTTAGGAGGCTATTAATATTTAAGCATGCTACTTTTAACCCTTTCAGATTATTCAGGTCAGTAAGGGAGAAATCATTATTGATATCATTATCAACACTACTTATCTTAGTTAGATCCCACAAGGTTCAGTTAGGACCTCCTTGAACGGCTGATGGGTTTTGGGGACTGAGTATCACACTCAGGATGTCCTCCAGAAAGCTCAACCGTGCCATTTTGTCGAGCAGATCCTGGCTGCGTCTTTGATTTGGTCGACTAGCGGAATCTGAAGTGTTCTCCGCAAGAATTTGATAAATTGATAGCCAAGAATGCAGAAACTTTAGCAGTTAAATGTAACTGTCCATGTTCCGGTTATCAATAAAATTGAATTTGTTCTTAGTACAAAATTCTTGAAGCCTAACATTCACTTTCACGATCTGCTCTTCTAGATTCAGGTCGCGCCTTGTCGTGATACTAGAAAGACCGATTGTGGATTTTGAAAACGTATTAATATTTATCGCCAGATTTTTTATCTTCTCAACACATACACCTGGATCATCTACTGGCAGATATTCGTGCCAGCATGCAAAATCACGTATGATGGATCAGACTTGATGTTCTTCACTTCCAAGATGATCTCCTCGGCAGACTTTCCAGGAAACGTACATTTAATTTATTAAACTTTCCTTCTAGATAGTTTCCTGGGATTAATATTTTTTTATTATCGAGTCACCAATCAACAAGATAGATCCATCACCATTGTGCTCACTCCTTGCTTCACCGGACTTTGATGTAGATGACGATTCATAGCTTGTTGTTTGAAACACTAAAACGATCGTAATCTTTCACCAACAAAGCAACCTAGTTGCCCCCCAGATTCTGAGATTCGGGATTATATTCTGGAAAGTGTCAAAGATGGCAACGCTTAGTAAATCAAAGCCAAGTGTAATCATACTTCGAATTGCTTAGCTTTGCTTAACAGGAAGCTTGCAAGATTAATAACTGTTGTCCTTTTTTACTTTCCGCGGGCCGTTTCCTTCTTGACTGAGCTTGATATGCCATTACGTTCAGTGCCCTTGATCTGGAGTCATTTCTATATGGCCTTGGGTTTAATTCCCAAACACTGAATGGCAGTCTTTAGTTCTTTCAAGTAACGAGATAACATTGCCACTAGATCGTACTGGGTTATCGATAACTTCGCAGTTTGTCTTAAAAGCTGTTAAGGCTAACAGCATATACTGTGTTTGTCAAATTGGTTACAGGCGTGACATAATCTTCATTAGGCAGTGATAAAGAAGTGCCATCCCTGTTGTAATTACTCTGTTAGCTCTTCTAAGTTACCTTTTCGATTCAGTTTGTTTAAAGTATGAACATTGTGTTTCTGTCGTTGTTTAGCGTGTTGAGAAGATGATTACTGGCATGACATAGCGCAAAGTGATAACGCAGTGCCATCTTGTTGCAATGTTATCTCATTAGTTGAAAGAGCGAAAGACCGCCATTCAGTGTTTGGGAATCAAACCCAAGGCCATATATAAATGACTCCTATATCAAGGACACTGAACGCAATGGCATATCAAGCTCAATCACGAAGAAAACGGCCCACGGAAAGTCAACAAAGACAACAGTTACTAATTTTGCGCTTTTTCCCGACTTTCCTTCTTGCAAAGACTTCGCCATAAATTTCGTTAAACATAGCTAAACAACTTAAAACATGACCAGAAAGCGTTGATTTAGTTAGCGTTGTCGTCTTCATTCCCGAAAGAAAACACTTGTTTTAAGGCTTTAAAATGTTTGCGCATCCATGCTTGTACCGTAAGCTTTGGGATGACGTCCGCCATATATATTTGGCACAGTATAATGGTTTATTAAGCTAAACCGCTACACTGTAGTTTTACAGTGTGGTGGTTTAGTGGTGTCTTGAAGTCTTCTTGTCGTTATTTCTCATCGAAGACAACTTGTCCTTTTGAACGAAGGGAAATAACGGCAAGAAGTCTTCAATACACCAACCCTACGGGTCTGTCTCCAACAGTCAAGAGAAAGAAATTTGCTTAAATATTAGTTAAAAACTCTAGGCAAATAACGTTTGCCTCCTTGGCCTCGCGGTACTGCCTAGTGTTTTCCTGCACTCCACGCCCAGCTTTGATTTCAGTTTTGGCCGTTCGGGGACCGATCAACTCCAACCTCAGTCAAGTTTGAACGGTTCCCGATCCGCCCAAAATCGAAGTCAAACGATGCGTGCAATTAGGAAGACAGTTACCTTTACCTCTCGGCCACGGAGGGAAAGATGTTTACCAATGAAATCACAAATGGGTCTTTCCTTGCTCATCAGCATACAAATAAACTTTTTTGCAAAAACGTCCCTCACAGGCGTTTTTTTGGGAGAATTAACCAAGTAAACTAAAAGTAAAGAAGTAGAAAAAAGACTTGAGTTAGAAATAATGGAAAAAACACCTCATTCAGGTAATAAAAACCTATTTTCACCTTCGTACATAGATGATCAAACAATATACATACGGGTATTTTCTGGCATACAATGGTCATCTGACGTCATTTGCTGCTAGTTCCTCTAACACGAAGCTTCGTTGAAAATCTCTCCTCTTGCACCAAATATTTAGGCACAAAAATTCTTCAAAGTTCCACAGAAATGGCGCAGGATTCCACATAAATGCCGACGAAGGCACAAAGAAGACATCTTGGGCAAATTTGGGCTAAAATGTCGAAGAAATGGGGAAAAAATTGAGAACGAACATATGCCGTCGTCGAGAAAATTCAAAATCAAAATGGCGTCAGTCTTCTTCTCCGAACTAAAGATGCAACGAAAATTGCTTCAGTGTAGTTGGACATCAACAATATTGAATTTTTGTTACACATGTAAGTATTCTCTAAATAATCTGCGCATGTATTAGTTGTTAAATGTTTTTTTGTTTGGTAAAAATTCGGTCTGCTCGCCAGGTCGAAATTTTATTTTATAAATTTTAGTCAAATTTACAGGTATATAAGATTGAGCTTCTATTTCTCTCTCTAGCTAAGCCGTCAGAGAAATGTTCGAAATGGAACAACGATGACTTGATTGAAACAGAACCTTTTCAAGGTAAAATAATTTTTATCTTAATTCTGGGTCGTTTACTTCCACAACTGATTCAGACTAAAATGTTCAGGCATTAATTTTGTTTGAGGTTTTTATTCCTAACCGGCATATTTTGTTTTACATTTTAGATATTTCAGAGGTATTGCGAGACTAACACGTGAAAAATTCGATGCAAAAATCACACCAAATAGAATGACGTTCAAGAGGATTTAGTGGTAAGAAAATAAAATATTAGAATATACTTACTGTCATTGTAAATTCTCTATTCTAGCCCCTATCCATTAAACTTCTTTCCGTTTAACTATCTTTTCATGTACGATCAAAAATTATTTTGGCAACACAAGTAATGAGTTAATCGTGCTCTCGTTTCAAACCTTCCTGCCCAGCAAGACCACACCCGCTGTATGGGGATTAATAGAGAACTTATGATGACGATTATTATGATGTATCGAGCGTTGTAACGATAGCTTCTTGATTATTTTTGTATAAACTTTATTGTAACTTACTTTTACTCTTCTTTCGTTGTTATATTTCTTCAAAACCTCTTCTATCCACTGATACACTGCAATCTATACAAGAAACAGGAAATTCAGATTTCCAGCTCAAATTCAAAGGGAATTCCGAGTTAGGGTCAATTGAGAACTCGTTACGTGCGAATATTGTTAACAACTAGTTTTAATTCTTTCTGCCTTCATTTCAATTGAATCATTTACTTCTTTCCTTCCTTCCTTCTTCCTTCGTGGTTTCTGAATTATACATTCAGTTTGGCAATGATATGAAACACTTAGTTTTATTAATTTATTTTACCACCTCATCGTCATCTAGCTATAGCAGCCTTGGCTAGTTACCCGAGTCCGGTTGATTACCGATATTTTACAATTCTAACCACCCTCTCAACCTTCCCAAACCGGTGTACCGTAACCCATACGTCTATCGACAGAGCGTTGACTAACTCCTCGCATACGGGCCACGAATCTGAAGTGGGGATGGAACTCACGATCTCAGAGGCGGCAGGCGCTTGCTTTGACGATTGCGCCACTTGGTGATTACTGCGCAGGATCAAACAATCCTGGACGAGAAATTTAAATTCTATCGCGTTGCATTGTCTTTCACTGTAATTTCTTTATAAAACAATTACGAAATAGTTTTCTGCCAGGATAACGTTATTCATGTATTTAGGATTGGGATTGCCACGCGCTTGGATGTCGTTATTCTGAACAGAAAACCGCTTGATATTTTATTAATTTCTTAAGGTATAAAAAAATGTAACCCAAATTGCGGGCATTCCTAGGCGTTCGTCTCCTAACGCCCGCTGTCAAATACCTTTTTCAATCTTTTTTACATATATCCTGATTTTTGATAAATCCTATAGATAAAATCCTATAAAATTTATACTCTCCGACGACAAACTAATCAATATTCAACTGTTCATTTCAAAATTTTTTTACAGTTTTTGCTTCAAAATAAAAAAAAAATGAAATCCGTAAGTAAGAGAAAATGACGCCAAATAATTTATTCCAATTCCGCTATTTTGTTTTGCGCTTTTTTTGCCATGCTTAGGTTTTGTCCAGGTATCTCGAAGTGTTGTCCATTGACTATCCTCTGTGATATGCCAAACCTATCATATAATTACTTAATCCTCCTCAATGCTTGTTAATGTAGTTTTCTTTGCTTATCCTAGAACAAGTTTTTTAAACATTGTAATTATTTATATTATCAAAGGACGTCAAGTGAAAGAGCGAATACACCAGTTAATTCACTGAACAAGATGGGAAGAACTAATATTGATCCAAGACTTGAATCATTAGCCGTGTCCATCAGAAAATGTCAAGATGACAATACCATCCAATGTACGGTTTGTCAAAGTCATTTACAATCCTATTTCCGCAGTTTTGTTTTCAACATTCTAAAATATTGTTTTGTAACATTAAGAATTTTCTCCTTATTTTATGATGGTTGACTGGATATGAGAGAGCTTGTTAACCAACTGGACCGGCGTGATGTTCTTTGAAGAGGGAATGCCAACCAGAATACCAGATGAAACCATGAACAGCATATGATGAAACTAGACCAATCGAAGCCACGACGATCCAAGGATAGAGTGAAAGTAAGTGATTATATTTTGCCAACCTCGTACCCAGGCGCTTTTTAGTTCAATTAAAATGTCATGAGTTAATCCAGTGTCATATATGCAGATCAGTAACCCCATAATTCCTCGCGTGGTTATATCTTGCATTTATCAAATTACTTAATTAATGACATTTTGCTGCTTTCAGTTCTTTGCTTCGCAAACCTCTCGAAAATTTTCCATTAAAGGCATATGGCAATAGACTTAAAAATCTCGAACTAATGTTTCCAGCGTCGGTAGTGCAATCAAAGGAACACAAAATGCTCGGTTCTTTGATTATCTGAAATGATATAAACAGAATTCGACGTTTCAAGCGAAGGTTCTCGTGGAGAAGTCAGTAGTCACCACTATGTTTGTCTCATTTTCAAATAATTCAATTTGACTTATCGATAGGAACCTTAAATTTTTGATAACGTGCTCAGGTTCTGAAATATTGAAAGGCAAAGACACTAGTCATCCGCCATCTTAGATATTCGAACAGGGTAAAAAAGCAATTAGCAAACATGTTTAACATCTATAATTGTATGTGTATAATTCTTTTTTACATAAATTGCGAATGTTCAATAAAATTTCATTAAGATTTAACTCATTGACGGTAAGTTTTATAAAGTCTACGCTGTAGTGACGTTGTTCAAATAGAGCTAATTACAAAACAAGATGGCGGACGGTGTGTTTCTCTTTCAATATTTCAGAAACTAAGCAGTGTTGTAGTCCAGTAACTACAAGTCTCGTGCATTTAAGTCTGAATCCAAGGCCTGCATTATCTAGTATGGTATTAATTTTCAAGTCAAGTATAAACTAGGCTACGTGCACATGATGTCGTTTTTGAGCGTTTTCATTCCGAATTAACTATTTCAAAAAGCTCCCGACTTGTTGACATAATTTAACGAAAACCATCACAAACTTCGTCTAAGAACAAAAACTAAAAACTTCATACAACGAGAACTCTTATAGTTCATATCGTTTTCATTTTGACTGCTGTGAAAAGGTCCGGAAACGGTAACTCGTGTGCACATAGTCTAAGTACGTATTCCATTCTAGGCACTCATACATAACCACAAGTGACACCCTACAATACACACTGTTGACCAAGGGCACAGCTATTTGAACCGATGTTCACCTCCTAAAGCGTTTTTGCCGTAGACATTCGACAACGGAGACTATTAAAATTGTCGTACTCTTTATATTTATTAGAAAATTCCTTCAAAATTGTATTTGCCACGTTTAATTGATTTTTTTCCAAGAAAAGCAATTTTTCTTCATTACATTGTACTACAAGTGTGAGTTCTTTAATATCGGGTCAACTCCGAATTGTTAAAAGTAAGCATACTAGGAAAAGGGATATTCCAATTGCTTTAAGAAATATATTGCCATATCTTGGACATTTTTACGTCGCTTATTTTCTAAAA
Organism: Muricea muricata; assembly: GCA_963855995.1. Taxonomy (NCBI): domain Eukaryota; kingdom Metazoa; phylum Cnidaria; class Anthozoa; order Malacalcyonacea; family Plexauridae; genus Muricea; species Muricea muricata. Next base: position 50,253,259 of record OY979718.1, on the reverse strand, counting down.
TATTTTGTGAGTAAGTTGAGCTACCCGCCATCAATGAACTCATTAATCAACGTTGATTTTGGTGATGTCACAACCAGAGCTAGCCAAGTAAAACAAGTAATGGTAATTAAACAACAATAAGTAGATTTCTCATGTTGCCAATAAACTGGTCACGAACCCCTTTTTGTCGCGCAAAATATCACGCTACCTTCATCATAAAGCAAAAATCACGGCCTGTTTGTAAATTTTATTTGGAAATGATTGAATCATAGCGAAAAGTTAGCATGAATACTTCAGAAAATTGTTACCGTGAAATTTGTTAGATTTCGTTTGGTGCAAAAATCAGTGACATTTAGAACTTCGTATGTCTTTTTTTACAATTTAATTGTAATAAACTAACGGACACGATTCTTTAATTTCGAAAGGTGATGGGGTGTAAAACAACGCAAGAGAAAAAGACCAGAATAAACGATGCTGGATGAGATGGACCCACAAATCAACAACAATCCGCAAGACAGAGAAGACACGACAATGTAAATTATACAAAGTAGTGGTAATTTACAAGTTAGTGGAAATAAGATACTAATTATTTAGAGATCAAAGAGGATTCAGGCAAATTTCATTGTTTCTCGTCGAACAAAATCATTGTTTCTCGTTCTGAAAAAAGCAAGGAATTTAGGATTGAATTAACACTGAGAAAATAAATCGCACGAAATTTCGAATTCTTAAGTAATGACACTTTTCTTTTGTTTCATATTTCGTGTTTAAAACTGTAAAAAATAATAACATTTGGATTGTGGTTATTTCTAAAAGCAAATGTAAATAATGCATGTCACTTGATATGTAAGATTGAACACAAAAATCTGTTTCAACTTTCAAGAAATAATACTATGTTGGTTTAATGATAGTATATAGTTTTTAAAAAACGAGGTGATAAGACTCAACTTTTGATTCTAATTCTCTGGGGAATATATTGTTTCTTTATTTCTTAGTTAATCTGATTTATGCGTACATTAAAACAATAGGACTTACTAATTTTTGCCCATTTTCAATTCCCAAGGGAATAGACCAAGCTTTGTTTTCATGGTGATATGTCGATTCATGGTAGAGACGTGACTGTACAATGAGAACCCTCTTTGACTATAAATATAATAAGTATCTTGGTTCCTTGGAGTTTGTTTTGGCAAGCATAAACAATGAAACAATAAACCCATTGTTTGTGGGCACAAGAACAAATTACGGAAGTGGTTTAAGAGCAGCTGCGACGTACCATGCAAATGAAGGCGTTTCGGTTAAATAAGTATGGGAATAGCGGTAAAGCTTTAAAACGTTCCGATCATTAATTTGGACTATATACAGTAATAGCTATAGGGAGATTGAATTGCACGGTAACTACGGTGCAGGATTTGAGTCTCTAAGCTAGCGTTAAAGGAAAAAAAGACTTAAACCCTTTGCATCCTCATGCTTATTTGACCCAGCCTTAGACTTTGGTAAGTATCAGATTTATATTTACTTCGGATCCGTTTAACGTAACGAAAAGCCCACGCCCTTCAGCTAAGGTTTTACGTTTGAAAACTCAATCAAAAACTCAGTCTAAGCGGGTTTAGGTATAGCTAGAGATAACGTAATTTATCTTTTTATTTTGCTTTTTTGTTTATAACGTAATTTATTAGCTAAATGTGTGGACTGCGAGGGTGTGAGCCGTGTGTAAGTTGCATGGGGTTAGGCTTATTAAAGGAATTTAAAATTTTTGAAAGTATGCTTGAAGACCAAAATCTACCATCACTTTTCACAAACAGTTTGGAGTAAGTTCTCTACATCAACTATATTAGTCTAGTATTATTATTCAAACTAGTATTGTGTGCAGTGGTAAGATATTATAGACAAAAATTCGGGTCAAGTTTTGTATACTTTGCAAGGTAATTTTAAGTACAAAGTCAGCTCACCTGTTTTTATATTCGAGCTTTCATATTCGAGCTTTCATATTTTTATATTCGTCGTTTTGGCCTAAAACATCAAATTAATCCAAAATAAGCAGGCATACTTTACTAAAATTTTAATTCCTTTAATTTTCGGTTTTGGTTTGTAGTCGGGGGGGTGGTGGTGGTGCATGTGGGTTTATCAGCTGTGAGTGACTGTGCGATGGTGAGGAAAGTGAAGGTAACGAATGGAATGCAGGAGCTTAGGACCGAGGAAGACAGCTTAGAACTGAGGCAGGTAGGCAGTTGGTAGGATCAGAGGGGGGCACTTGTCATTTTGGCATTGGGATTCAAATTTGCATGCTAAGTCACTAACATTTGATGTTTTAATTTGTTAGGTATGCGCGGCTGCTCTTTAGGGAAGATCAACTTAGCAATTTGTATTAGCATTTGCAAGGCTGATCTTCTCGTTGCCTCGCTACCTCGGCCAGCTTTCCGAGAGCTACTTCCACCGCAAATAAGTAGAAGTACTTGTACTATATGTATTGGTACTTCTACTTATGTGGAAGTAGCACTTGGAGAGCTGGCCGGGGTAGGGAGATTTTTTTTATTCAATTTCTCAATTCCCATGGGAATTGAATTTTTAATTAAAAGGGGTCACATGTAAGTTTTGTAAACAATTTATTGAAAAGAATTTGTAAAGATTACAATTTGAATAACAATAAAAAGACTTTACCTACCGCAAACTGGTACGTATTTAAATAACAATAGAAGAAAACAGAGCATGGCAATTAGCATTGCGTTTAACACAAGTGAAAAGGCAATGTTAAATAGAATTTGGTCTTTTAAAGATAAATGTTTATACTCCAAGATAAATTACTTACAAAACAACTAGTAATGTGATTCATTTTGCGAGTTTGACAGAGAAATGCAAACGTACCACCAAGTTGTTTCATAATAATACTAAGAAATATATGGCTCAAAGATTTAAAAAACTAAATAAAAATGCTATTTATTTTGAATAAAATTAAGAAGAGTAGTTTGTTTTTCTCGCAAATTAGAGTCCTTCATACAAATGGTCTTTCTTCATAAAATTGATGGTAGTTTTTACTCAAGTATTGAAAGCAATGACTAGTTGAAATACAAGAATACATATATACAAAGACTTTTGAGCTAAGTTAGAAATGGCCTGAAATAACCTCTAAATTGCCTCAATATTTTGCTAATGTATTCTTTGTAGTACTTTAGAAAACTTATCGAAAAAAATGCATGCTAAAAATCCTATGGGAAGCATCCCAGCTTTTGTCTATTGTTGCGAAAGAATTTTGAAAACGTTTCCATCTTATAAGCCATATACCTACGTTACTTTTTTAACCTGACAAGACGTAATGTATTGAATGTTTCTTTATGTCTTTTTTAATATTTTCTTTACATTTTATACACACAAATCAAAGTCTATGTATTTTCCAACACAATTTCAACATACTTGTTTTGCTTAGAAAAATTTTCTTTTACACGTTTAACATAAAGAACCGTTTCAGCAGAAAGGAAAATTCTACAATTTTAATTTCAAAATTCTGATTTGTCAACAACCCAAACATTTCAATTTGAAAAAGCGTAGGCAAAAATAGGCAAATTTACTCAATTGATTAATATACTATGCAGCATGCAACACCAAAGCTATCAATTTTAACTCAATTCTTAGAATTTCATTTCAATTCTCTGAGTTTTACCAACTAGAGTCGACATCAAGAAATTTAGCAACAAACAGTTTAGATAGATCATTTGTGTGTAAAGCAGGAATATCCAAATAACTAAATTTTGTTAATCTTCTTGTCAGGTTAAAAAGCTGATCTCTTTGAAGTATGAACTTATCTTTACTTACTTGTTGAATTAAAAAGACCTTGTTCAAAAGCCATATAAACCTGTTTTCTTATAATTTTATTACAATCACAAAGTTGAACTACTTGAATATAGACTTGAACTGAAGCCAAGGAAATGAAACACAGAAACATCACAAAGTTAATTTCAATTGCCAAACAAGAATGAACAAGCCAAAAAAGAATAAAAATGGGGAAAAGGACATCTTGTAATTGTTGCACTTAATCAAATTCAGTAACAACTTATTTTTCAAGCCTAAAATATGGATAAAATCTGAAGAGAATTACCTGAGTGGTTTAGATAAGTAAATAACTGAAATGCCCCAAATTTGATTCACACTTAAAAATTTTGTAGAAAACATTTTTGCAAGCCACAGCAAGAACAAACTTCTCTGAGGTTCTGTTATAAACTTCAGTTTCAGCACAGCTATCATCAAAATTTTTGAACAAACTACTTTATTGATTGCTTATATATTTCTAAATCTTTTACTGAGCATAAATTTCAGGAATGGGCTACACGCATGTTAGGCAAGATATACTCACTGGACAATTCATAAATTTTTGAGGGGTTTTTTGTAGTTTCATTGAGAATAATCTTATTATCTGTTGTGGTTAAAGTTCTGTTTATATTATATTTTAATAAAAATTGCTTCAGTTCATTTGCAAATCAAACTAGTTCCACTTTGCAATGCAGCAAAGCTTAGTTTATAAATTGTGTTGCTGGATTATTTGACCATAATTGTTTGTTCTAAAGTTGAATACATTACTATTGAAAATCACAAAGACCGGAAAATTAAAGATTAAAATGCATAATAACAGTTGAATTTTTACTTTCTGTGGCACAATGGAAAATTCCCCTTGTGGACAAACATTTGAATTAGGAATATTCATTAGCACAGCTGCAAAGAGCATCCTAAATTTAGTGAAATTGTGAAGATTGGTTGCAAAATATTGTAAAATGTGGAATTAAATTCTGTATACTCTAGTATCATGCACAGAAAAGTGTACTCAAACTCAAAATGTGATTACACTTTTCCACTTAATACAATAGTTACAATATAAAATTTGCAAACTTCACTGGGCTATACTTTCCATACTTTACAATTTTTTGCAACTAAACTTCACCATTTTACTAAAATTTAGAATGTTTTTTCTAGCTGTGCTAGTATGAATATAAACGTTTGTGTCTATAAAAGGGAAATGGTCAATTGTTTAAAGCTGCTGTATGTAACCTCTCAGTTTTTGTGGGTTTTCAGATACTCTAACTTCTAGATAGGCTAACAGAGGATAAACACACTATGCAAGACTAAAATAGTTTAGTTTTTGAGGCAGCAAGAGCTTACAAATTCATCTGTCTGACATCCACAGGCAACTAAAAATTTGTGTTGGATAACTAAAATCTCCTGACTTAATCAACCACATTTTGTGTTTTGATTTCTGATCACATACTGGTTTTGTTGTTGTGTTTTATTAGTTAATTCACATATTATATAAGATCAATATAAATTTGTCTGTTCAATATGGGCATAAGTGAGAACTACTTTTCAAAATCTTGCAACACCTGAGGTTTTCTATTAACAGGTAATGAAAATAGAATAGATACAAGGTGTTTACAAATGTAAAAAAAAAACACACTATTACAAGCAGCCATAGTTAGTTCGTTTTTTGTGGCAAATGCATTAGCTAGACTATAAGACTAGAATTGATCCACTAACACAATCTGCCATTCATGAGTAAAGTAGATCTTTGTGATTTTTAAATGAATGTTTCAAACTTTTAAACAAACATTGAAAGTCAATTTGAGCACAATTAAGAAGTTTGAGACCTTTCTCCATACTTTCCATTCAAGACAATGGTTATTTCTTGGTGTTCACGAGGATGTCAGTTGGGCATTCTTAAAACTTGCAACGAATGTCTAACAAAATATAAAAAAAATTGAATGTTTATGATGTTTCTTAAACCATGTTTAGAGATTAATTATACATCTAGATCGAAAGAAGAAAAATGACATCTTCACTTTTTATAATCTATCAGTTACTGAGAGTTGGGGCATTTTGTTGATTTACAAACATATTTCAGAGAATTCTTTAATGAGCTATGACATGAACAAATGAGATTGTAAACAAAATACAAAAGGTTATTAAGAAAATGGTTGTGTCAATTATAAATAATCATAAATATGTCACTTAAATATATGAAAAAACATCCATAACCCCCCACACTCTTAATAAGGGGAGGGGTTATATGCTCCTGGATAATAACCCTTACACCCTCTTTCAACTAGAGCTGTAATCTGCAACTCATTGTACACAGAATGCACCCAAAATTGAAGTCAATAATTAAATCTGCTCTAAATGGAATTGCCTTCCTTCTACTTATATAAACACAAGTAATTTTCACACTAGTTGGGTTAGTAGCCATTAACTAGTTGGGTAAGTAGTCTTCAATCATGTCCTGTACTGAAACTGCATCTCCTCCTAATCAATCACACACAATTTCAACAGATCTTTTGCCAAAAGTCTATTCCCGTCCCATATATTGCCCCCATCACAGAACAAGTCCTAAATTGACTGATAAAATGTATTTGTCAAAAGCCATATTTTGAAGTTTTGCTAGGCTACATTACTCAATCCTCCAAACACCATCAAAGGGAATTTTTGTGAGTCATGATTGGCTAATATTTTTTCGTAGGAAATGCTTGATTTTGGTGCCATAAAATGCGACTTGCTCTACAACCAAGAGGCATTATTCTTAATTATGTGGAATAGTTATATAATACTTGGCCAGCTTATAGCCCTAACCTCCAAACCAAACCCTAACACTTACCCTAACTTTATGTGACCAGGTATGATAGCTATCAATAACTGTACTGACAATGTTCCATAAAATTAGAACAATAGATTTTATTCTGGCAAACTGTGACTCAATTGTTCGAATAGAGTAAATATCCTCGATGCCTTAAAAGGCTGTTACACTATGCAACATGTATTACAACTTGGAATTTTGTCGAGACACAAGTTTCCAGACACATGCCGAACAACCATAAAGTCATGCAACTTTTTTATTGCACAAAGCATTGCATGAAGTAGAAAAACAGGTTCTACTTTTCACAATGATTTGCTACAACACATTTTTGAGCAATTTGTCAAACAATATTTCTATTGAGAAGCCGACATAACCTCTTCATTTAAAAACAGATCCCAGCATCTGCTGAGATTGCAAGACAAGTTGCAAGAAAGATTACATAGTGTAACATCTCTGATCATACAACTTCAATTCAGAAAATAAATTCCCCCTTTACCACCCATGAATGTTAATATAAGATGGGCAGTAAAACTATTCGAAAAGTTGCTAAAATAAATGTAAAAGACCTCTTTAAAATCCTGTTTTAAAACAAAATTAAACCACAGTATAGGAAATGGACAGTAGAGCCACTCAATTGAAGTTTGTGTGTCCATGCACATTGTATTACGCATCTCATTATCATTATGCCAGCCAGTCAATTGCATTTTCTGGCCAATAAGAATGCTAAACTGGCTGGTGGCAGCCAGTAAACTGCATAATGATAGGGCACTATGTTGCACTCTTGAGTGGCCCTACTGTACATTCAATAGATATAGTAGGCCCTAAATAGCCAAAGCATGCCTAGCACAGGTGTCACATGTATGATGAATCCTAGATGGCATCGTCAACCGGCAAAAAACATTTTATTGGACATTTTAGACGGTTTAACTGCTGCTGTTCGACTGGACATTTTTTAAAATAGATCACTATTGCAGAGATTTTGAAGGTAAAATGAGAAGAGTGGCCCAGATTCTTATAAAATTATCATCCAATAAAGATTTCAAGAAGTGGACATTTTGACTGGTTTCATATGCTTGCGTGGATTATTCGACTTTTAACACTTCGAATCACGATCAAGCACATATATGTATTTAGGAAAGGATGTTTATTATGGATGTTTTAGATGTGAGCTGGAGAGCAGTTGCCAATTTGAGCCTTATTTAGATTTTTGCCTAGTATTAGTCAGGGAGGCAGAGGTCATTTTACCTACCTTCTCGAGGGACAAATCCATTTTGCTCTTAAATTGTCCGTTACATGCCTAATATAGCAATTCTGAATGTTGTTTGGCCCAATTTATCTTGTGGGCTTCGATCAACACATTTTTCTTCAGTTTTATTATAAAACTATTATGTGGTCAAAAATAGCAAACTTTCAAGTTCATTCATTTGAAAAATGACTTGTATCATCAGAAAGCTTATAAAAAACAACATATAAGACATCATTACGGACACCCTGGTTTTTCAAGCTGTTTTCGAGTTATTGCTGCTTCAAAACAGGAAAATGTCCTAAAATGACGCTAATTTCCTGGGCACTAGTCTGAAAATAAGTTTTCGAACGCTCATAACTCAACAAAAATGTGGAAAATAAAAGTAACCATAATAATGTGTTACATGTAGTTTTTTATTACCTTTTTGATAACGTAAGTGGTTTTTCCTAGAAATAAGTTCGAAATTTCGCCTTTTTTGACAATAATATAGTTTTATAGAAAATTTAAGAAAAAACGTGTTGGCTGGAGCCCACAAGAAAAATTGGGCCAAACAACATTCAGAATTGTTATATTAGGCATGTAACGGACAATTTAAGAGCAAAATGAAATTGTCCCTCGATATGGTAAGTAGACATGTATTTTTGTACCTCTGCCTCCCTGACTATATTTATTAAATGTCAAGTTGAATATCTGTGCAAAATTTGTCTTTAAGTACATGTCACTACAAGTTTTCCAGTATGCATCATGATTGACTTTGATTTGAGTTAAGCCCAATAATGGCATACAGCAGTTCTGTTGTGTGCTTGCAGGAATGTCATATTTATTACAAATAAAACTTGATACCTAGCAGAAGTTAATTTTACAAGTTGTATTTAAGCATCTCTGTAGCAGTCCTGTAGCATACCTGATTTTATAATATATTGTCTTGCGAAAACTGTATTTACATTCCCACACATTTACAAGCATTCATCTAAATAATGTCTTGTTAACAAGTTTATAAAATCCCAGTATTTCACAAGTTGTTTTCATCTTTGCAACACATTTGAGGCACAACTGGTTGACGAATTGTGAGATTTTCTTGTGTAAACTACAATATTGTAATTGATATTGAGTAAAATCAGAATCATTTTGGCAACCAGCACTTTGTATTTTCAACTTTACCATGCTGTCCATCTATTTTCTGAATTTTGATGACACAAAACCTAATTTTGATGGAGTTATTCTTGTCTTGTACACCTATAATAACATTATGAGTCTCTAAAAACATTATGAGTCTCTAAAACTAAGCTTACCTGCTCAGCTGATATAAATTATCATAAATAAAAAGCAACCCATGAAAACATGGGTTTCTTTCATACATGTACTTATTTCATTCGTTGTTATATATTTGCATTACTTTGTCAGCAGATTTTACACAATGAGCAATTTTACACTTTTAATACTGTGGCCTGTACTCCAGTAATTATGACATACATACACAGTAAAAATGTAATAGTGATCAAAAAGTCAAGTTGAACAGCATTCTCAGCAGTTAAACCGTCAACAAACCTGCTTTTCGTAACAGAACTCCCTAATTTTTTGCTGGTTGACAATGCCATCTTGGATTCATCATACATGTTAACCTGCACCATAGGCAGCCCAAGAAGTGTGTGTAAAATTTGTCACGAGCTGCAAGTGCCATTCATGAAAGTCATTGTATATATTATAAATACATAAGGTTGGCAACTTTATTTCAGTTTACGAACACACAACTTTGAACAAACACAAAATACTCCGCACAGGTAAATGAAAAATGATAAAAAAATTATACCACATTGAACCCTGATAATTTTTCCATACACTAACTATAAATTCGTTCTCCATGCCACCAGAAAGCTGAAAAATTTGCATGTATTTTTTATGCTTTGAAAAAATTTTTGCTGTCCCTATCCGGGAAGCGAGAGGGTGTCTTACGCATGATATTTTTTAAATGATTTCTGTAATCCAATTAATTAAAAAAATAAATGGTTCACGGTCCTGCTTTTCTAACCAATTGGATTACAGAAATCATTCAAAAAATACCACGTGTAAGACTTAGACACCCTCTTGCTTCCCGGATAGGGACAGCAGAAATTTTTTTCGAAATTTTTTTCAGCTTTCTGGTGGCATTGAGAAGAAATTTATTAGATAGTACATAGAAAAATTATCAGGGTTCAATGTGGTATAATTTTTTATCATGTTTCATTTACCTGTGCGAAGTATTTTGTGTTTGTTCAAAGTCGTGTGTTCGTAAACTGGAATAAAGTTGCCAACCTTATGTATTCATAATATATACAATGACTTTCATGAATGGCGCTTGCAGCACATGACAAATTTTGCACACACTTTTTGGGCTGCCTATGCCTACACTGGGTACTTGTTGGCTATCTAGGGCCTACTATATCTATGGCCCATTTCCAATACTGTGATTAAACTAAAATATAATTTTGTAGAAACACCACATAAATTTATTACAAAGCTTACAAGCTTACAGATTGAAAGCTTTGCAATAATAAATTTATGTGGTGTTTTAAAAAATTATATTTTAACTTGACATTCACCATGAAAATGTACAAGAAACTTAAAATTAAACTACATATATAATAAAATTTGAAGGTCATTTTTGAAATCCAAATCTATAGAACTGTCTGAGCCTACTTTTTCAACAATCTTGGCAATTAAAATCCGACTATGTATTTGCAGCACATTCCACGGCATTATTATCAATCAACTATAAATTTCAACGAAAAACTGTAGCCTTTATTTTGAAAAGCGATCATTCATTCTTGCAAACATGGATGGTACACACTTTATACTCAAATACTGTAATTAATTTCCGTCCGATTTTACAAAAGTCTATTTCTATAAGCACGCTAAGTACTTCAGTACAAGTACTAACAAAAAATAAACTATATTACCTTAAAACAAATCTAGGATTGATGAAAATTCGAGGTGAAGTTTTGTCCGCAGCTCAGCGTTTTTAATTCGAAAAATTTAAAATAAGTTCGGGAAAATGTTCGGGCAGCGTCGGAAACCGAAGAATACCGAAATATACTACGTTTTATGTTGTTGGCGTTCCACTGATGTGTGAAAAATCCTACAACCTGGACAAAATATATGGCAAAAATGGCATTTTATTCCCCTTCCTTCCAATGTCAATGTTGTTTGCGCCAATACACCTGTTTTACGCGAGGATTTTCCCGAAAATAGCAACATTGATATAGGGGGAGGGACAAGCGTACCTAAGTATAGAATATAGTAGACAAATAACTATATGACGAAAAAATAAGAAAGCAGAATAGGTTTTGCCAAACTATTTTGTCCAAGATTGTATTTTTTTCTTATTTGTCAGCGACGGTAAAAAATTTTCCAACAGTTCTACAAATGACATTTATGCGTGCGGTATGTCGATGTTTGGTTAAGGTTAAACATTATTGACGCAAAAATGAACAATAGTAATTCTGCAGTGTATTTAAATAAACATTTGGATGAGTGAAATAATACATTATTGAAGGAAGCTATTCTGCACATCTTCTAGTTCTGTTGTCATGGACAACAAGGTCGTTAAAATCTCTCTCTCTCTCTCATTGTATATGATGTAAGTGAACAATTATCTACTATCACTACTATGTGCTACTATGTTATGACACGTTACCACACGTTACCATACACGTTACCGCACACGTTACCACTAAAATACTAGTATAATTTAAAGAGAACAACACGTTACCCTCATTTCTTTTAAACAAATAAAATATACTTCTTTTTAAAATATTGTGGTAACGTGTCATAAAACAATATTATTAAGATCATATCATAGTCTAGGGCTTGGTAACGTGTTGGTAACGTGTCGGTAACGTGTCGGTAACGTGTTGATAACGTCCCGCCGTAGATGGTATATACATAAATAAGTTGAGTTATGACTTTGGGTTTTAATTATTTACTTCAGACAAGTAAATCAATAGCGAATAAATCGCTAGCAAGTCAATAAAGACAAGTAAATCGTTAGCAAGTCTTTAGCGAGGAAGAAACTACGTAAACTTTCCAAAATTTGGACGAAAATGGCATGACATCATACTATCTAAACTTGTATAAGGTTCTCTGATATTAAATACTTCCGAGTATAACAAATCGCGACGCCCCCCCCCCCGGAATTCATTACTTAAATATTATCGATGAAATTTTTAATGAATCTGATGAACTTTATCATATCCCTAACATAAAAATAAAATGTTATTTGCTTAAGTCTATTTGGAGGGACAAGCGTACCTAAGTATAGAATATAGTAGACAAATAACTATATGACGAAAAAGTAAGAAAGCAGAATAGGTTTTGCCAAACTATTTTGTCCAAGATTGTAGATCCGCCCCTGAATGGCCCTGATCGACATATTCCGAGCAAGTTTTGCATGGCACACAGCAGCAGTCATAGTATAAAATTCATGCTTGGCAAAAAATTATATTATATAAATTATTTACGGCAATCCTGGAGTTATCTGATCATCTGAGGTACATAACACTCTCAGGACTTCCAGTGGAACCGAGGAATCTAACCTGAAGACCGCAGATCATTAAAACTCATATCCTCACCTGTTCCCAGCTATACACGAGCATAAGAACTTTTCATGAATCAGTATCATTTATTAACCAAAGTAAAAAACAAAAGCAATTGTTTTTGCTAAAGACAGACATTGTAATGGCTAGTTTAAAGAGGGGTTACAGTCTGTTCTGCGCATCAGTTTTGCTCATAACAAAGGTGGGCCACCAAATATAAACATTGTATAAACATTGTCCAAACTTCACATTTTTCGAACTCTTTTTGAATTGAAACTCTGGTTTACATTCATGTATAAGCATAGCAAACCAGAAAAGTGTCAGATATTCATTTAGTAAGTCATATTTTACGAATATAGAATTTCAAAATGTAAACAAAGCGTTTGTTTACATTACGGACTGTAACCCCTCTTTAAAGAATTGGGAACAAGTTTCTTGTCTGACAACTGATATAGATGCATTCTCGATGATGGAGAGTTTTTATGTGGGTGGGTGGGGGGCTTTTATGCTCATGCATGAAACGAGAATGCATGAGAATTATGATCTAAAATGGTCCCAAGCATGGCCACTCTTTTTATTTTTTATAGAGGGAAACCGGACCCGGAGGAAAACCTTCTTCTTTCTCCTCTACTCTATTTGCCTCTCTTTTCTTCTTTCTCCTTAAAAAAAAGAGAATAAGAAATAAAAAAGTAAATAGGAAAAAGAAAAACAGAAAAAACGAAAGTAGAAAATAATACCTTTTTCATATTGTCAACAAGTCTCATTTTTCATTTTTCAGTGGGGGGGGGGGGGGGTCAGCATCGCCATTTTGTTTTTTCGACAATCCGACACGGCTAGTTTCTTATTTTTATTTATTTTCTGTGTGTGTTTTTTTAATCTAAAAATTCCTATTGTCTGATGGTCTGTATATCTAGATCTGTTTCTGACGATGAACTTTTCATGCATATGTGGGAACATAATACAGATGAATTAAATCCCTTATTCTAAATTGTCTATATAATTAAGTTTGCACATAGAAAGTTCGACGTTTGAAACAGCCTAAGTTAGTTATTCTGGTGGTGGAGGATCCGAACTTTGCAAAGCTTTGTTCCCATTTGTAGTCATAACTGTCTTGAACAAATCTAATTAACCATAGCAAACTCGCACAAAACGAGATATCTTCAGATTAGTTTAGAAAAAAATGTGGTCATGAGTCATGACTGTTAAGACTAAAAGAAAACAAGATTTTATATTAGTTCTACCTAATCACTTGACGATGAACTGTCGTTGAAGACACCTGAAACTGACAACGTTAGTACCCGACCGAATTGGGACTTAAGGGTTGTGGCCCCCAACCATGGGGCACCTGCTCATACGTTAAGAACAAAAGAAGTCCACCAATCCTTCTGTGTCCAACACTCGCGTACCTGAAACTTACTGCTAGCTTCCATTTGTACCGCTTACAATTATATGCTAATTCATGCACTGAAACTTCAAAATATTAGAAGTTAAAGCTGAATAAAGTAAATTAATCTTCAAGAAACTTTGATTCTAAGTAAATATCGTACCTTCAAACGCAATCAATAGCTTTTTGGGAGGTTTTTTATAAAAATTAAAAGTTATAGCTAGATCAGTACAGATGTTGAACTTATTCAGCTCTAACTTTCTAACTAATAAAAAAGCTGTACATTAAAAGATATACAACTACCTGTAACTTCCCGACGAAGGACCTCTTCTTCAAACTTTCTTTTACTTTTCCAAGTAGCTGTATTGCCCTCAATGTACAGCCTTTTTCCCTAGCTTTTAGAATATTTCTAACTCCTCGCAGATTTTTTAAAATTTTTTAAACCTTTCCCTTTGAACCCTCTATATAATCTTTCGGCTTTATTTTGTACACTCATCAGTCATGTGCTTCATTTTCGTTTCATTTCGGTAATTGGTTTAAAAGACAACGGATATACAGACCCAGACTCGCAAGATCATGCAATAAAGACATTATCTTTGTATTTCACTTTTTCGGTTTGTGGAGAGGACCCGAGAGGTCATATCACATATAGTACAGGATCATAGGCGGCCCAATTTAGTGGATCAGTGCGCACATAAATACACTTCGTAGGATCGGGGCATTCAACCTGATTGCTTGTTTGGATCAAAACTGTATCTGTATGTATAGTGAAAACGATATTAATATATATTGATATATTTAAAATACGGTAGTATGTTTTTACGTTACGCTACTCGCAATATGTTTGCTGACGGGTGTTCGTTTGAATCGTCCCGCGTAAAATTTGCGCGCGTGCGCGCATTTCGTGAAAAGTTCGCTACGTTTATTTAAACTAGAACTATAGAGTTATGATTACAGATAATTTGTAGCTTCTCTTCTAAACATAAATTGCAGCTGTTTCCACCGGTTTTGACCAAGCTAGAACGAGACAAGATAGACCAGTTTATCTTATATTGTTTCTTATTTAGCTTTAAGTTCCAAATATGTTTTGAAAGTTCAGTATTGTCCTTGTATTTGATATCGTCGAATGATTTCTTGTGATTTCTGTACCTATCTTTACATGTCGTCGCTGTCATATCAATTTAGGTTTTTCTTTCGTTGCTGTCTTTCGTTATCACTTCCGCTTGGTAAACTAAATCTTTCGTCAAGCACACTTGGTTCAGGGGGCATTCGTTTACATTCCTACAATTACATTGTTTATCTTTGGTGGACTATTGGGCGGATTTAGTATTTCTCAGTATACGCGCTTGTTGTGTCTCGATATGACGCTATGTAATGTTCTTTACATTATACATGCGGCTATAGCTAACCTTGATCGTATTTCGGTTGAAGATTTTACGGAGGGGTATACCCGTCACCCTTCCATATATTTCATGAAATACGCGCGCAAATTTTACGCGGGACGATTCAAACGAACACCCGTCAGCAAACATATTGCGAGTAATACAGCCAAGGTTTACGTTTGAGGCGAATTTTGTAATTCGGATAATGTTTTTGAGGAAAAGTTAGGAGAACTTAAAGGGTTTTTGGTAAAACGGAGAAGCGGATACTGTTCCAATTATGTTGATAACCAGTTTGAAAGGGTGAGGGGAGTCAACAGGAATAGTCTACTTAAGCAGAAAGAGAGGATTGAAAATAGTAATATAGAAATTGCTTTGTAGTCGATTATCATCCAGCATTGAGAGTTCTTTATGAGATCTTTAGAGAATTGCAGGGAATTGTAGGTTGGTCTGAAAGGTTTTTGCAGATTATGCCAGAACCACCAATGGTGTGTTTTCGTCGTACCAAGAACCATAAGGACCATTTAGTTCGTACTAAGTCGCGAAGGGAAGAGGAAACAGTCGTTGGGATGTTTAAATGCGGAAAGAATAGATGTAAAATTTGTGATAACGTTACAGTTGGTGTTTATCACATGGTGTTTAGCATTTGTGATAACGTATCAGTTGGTGTTTTAAAAGCAATGCGGTGGGGGGAGGGGGGTTCTTTCTGCATTATTTATCGTTTCGATTGTGACTCATAGGGTGTAATATATTTTAATAAGTTGTAACATCTGTGGGCTATAATATGTTGGAAGAACAGAATAACTGCATTCACTCGGCCAATCACATTTGAGTATTTCTTTGCTCTATTTGTCACAGTGTATTAAATTCTTCAAGTGGCGAGGGCTTTGAAGCGTAGGGAAAATGTGGGGTTAAGAACACAAAGCTTTAACAATAGCATTAAATTGATTAACCACTCTAATGAATTCATTAACCACTCTATTGAATTCATTAACAACTCTATACAGGGTCACTAATGAATTCAATAAAATTGTTAATGAATTCAAACAGTAAATCACTTATGAAAAAAATGATATACAGAACACCAACATGCAATACACACTAATACACAGTTTTGAAAAATGTCAAATACAGTACACAAAAAACTTTCTTTATCCTGTAGGTAGTCATCAAAGTTTACTTCTCCATCAAGTCGTAACAAATCTTGTGTGGCAAGAGTCGCCTCGAACTCTTCTGCATCCGTAGAACTTGTTCATTTTGAACAGCAAAATTATATTACAATCAACCATAAATATCGCTACATATATACAACTATAATTTTAAAAGAATTTTAGGCAAGTTAATACGCAAAGACGAGTTGATTAAGCGCAAGTGCTTGTTTAGCAATTCCCTCGTGAATGCAGTTATTCTCTAAGTAAGGGTTAGAGCATGGCTGACTTGAAACAATATTTAAAAGCGCGAGGCGTTTCAGTAACTGGATATCTTAAACCAGCATTAGTTGAGATAGCGAAATCCGTCGAAAAAATGTTGATACCTGTCTTAGACTATGCAAAATCAAAAGAGGAGAACAAGTTGATTATTCGTGTTGAAATAGAAGATCCGCTATCTTCAGCGCACGAATATATTTTAACGCATCGCCGCCATTCGGTCAGTCTATATTTTTAACCATCTCATATGCAGTTCCACAGGACATGATAAACACGCGCTTGCCGCATACAAAGCATGTGATGACTATCGTCTTTTTGAAGAGGGATATGTTGAATCTCTATTAACAAAGCCATTACTCAGTGTGATATGGTTGGCCATTTGTCTAAAAATGGGTTCGTGATATATGAGCTCTAATCCAATGTATATTTTTCACTAAACACTTTAAACGCATATATACTGTATGTGTCTTTTAGACGCGTGTATATGCGTACAAAACACGGATATATATGCGTACAAAACACGCATAGGCTATATATGCGTACAAAACACGCATAGATATGCGTACAAAACACGCATATATATGGGTGTTTTGGATGCATATACACGCATCTAAAAGACACATATATATGCGTTTAAAGTGTTTAGTGAAAAACAATACATTGGATTAGAGCCCATATATCACAACCCATTTTGAAACAAATGGCCAACCATAGTGTGGGAGTGCATTTATATGTGGGTATTGTCTAACCTTTTCACGACTTGCAGTAGCAGGAATAGGGTCAGGGTCAGGGTTGCCAGATTGCATGAATAAATTAGCCAAACTTTTAACAATGCTCTTTGTTTTTCATTGTATTTGCCTTTTGTTTTCTTTGTTTTTTTGACAGCACTAATGATGGTTTGGCTTAATTATTCAAGAAATCTGGCAACCCTGGTCAGGGTCGGTCCATTATTACCAATAAAGTGCAATCCACAGATATAAGAATGTTTCGTGCAAACAAAATTATCGCCCCGACAACATGCCCTTATCCATGCTTCTCGTCGTATTTTCTCTTTTTTAAAAGACGAGAAATGGTAAAATTGAACACATTTTCCTTCAGAATTTATTAATCTTTCTGGGTATATATATATATATATATATATATATATATATATATATATATATATATATATATATATATATATATATATATATATATATATATATATATATATATATATATATATATATATATATATATATATATATATATATATATATATATATATATATATATATAGATCAATCAATGCACACTGGTTTACTTCATAAAAACTTTATTTGCTACAAATTTGTTTCGTGTGGTAAGTAGCGCTTACCACACTCGTCAGGCAACTATCGCTATTGATATTTTAAAACTAGGTTATATACATGATAGCTGTCATGAATGTTTGATGTGACACGCGCGTAGACAGGAAGCTCAGGATTTCAATGAGGTGTTGGATAGCAAGTATTTTTTGCGATGTCTGCAACTGGATATTAGTTCGTTTCTGCGGTTCAGCGAGCTTAATTTAGGTTGGCAAATTATTACATATTTTTCATGTAAACACACGTCGCATTTTTTTCTCGTGTTGGAATAAGGTTTACAACGTTTTAGGATTCGCCACTTTATTGTATGATCCACATTGCGTTGTTTGAGTGTCCAAATGTACTTGCTTAATTCAGTGGTATGCTTCTGCTTTTCGTTTCGGAATGAACTCGTATGGTTTAAATACCGGGTTTTGAAGTTGTTTTCCGTTAGCCCCACATACGTCTGCTCTTCATCGGTATCGTCTCGGGTGACTGTGGCTTAGTAGACTATGCCCGAGGCTTGGCAGTTTCCATCTAATGGGCACTTTTCTTTATGACGGCAATTGCATTCTTTACTTCTGGTGTCGGTTGGCTGCGGGACGCTGTTTAGAATGTGTTTGTTGTGCGCTGAAATTATGTTTTGCATATTAGGCATGCAGCTGTAGCTAAGTTTCACCGTGTTTCTGTTGAAGATCTTTCGAAGGGCATGCGTTGGGGGGAAGCTTTCGTCGATAATTCTCAATTTCCGGCCGATGTTGGTAGCAACATTGCAGCTGTATGGCGGGTTGAACCACACGACATTTCTATTTCTTGTGCGCTTTTTTCTTTCTTCTGGTGGTTTGAAGTTTAGTTTAAACTTGTAGCCACTTTTTGTTAAAGCTTCTTGGTAGGGTTGCACTGTTTCAACAAACGCTTTTTTGTCCGAAGATATTGCTGATAATCTTCGGTTAATGGCTTCGGGGATACTGCGTAAGATTGAAGGTGGGTGATTGCTGCTAGAGTTGACGTACTGGATTGTGTTACCGGGCTTCGTGTAGGGCTTAAAAGTTCCAGTTCTCATGTCGAGTGTGACATCAAGGAAATGGGCACGTTTCTTGTTGGCTTCAATTGTCAGCTTTAAATTGTGGTCAGCGAAAGTTCTGCATATTAGCTTCTTTATAATTTCAATCTTTCTCGGGGTTTCATCAAACGCTCCCAATCCGTCATCTCTATAAAGGCCCAATTTCTTCCTGTACTGTGGGGATAATTTAGATAACAGATACGAGCCGACTAACTCGCAAGTTTCCGCACCGTCGTAGCTGCCCATGGTTACGTCGAATTGCGTTTTGCTAGAGACTTCTTGCACCAGGCTTCGTTATCGTTGAAAAGCAGTGATTGCTTGGCTTGGATGATCAATGCTTTCTCTTCATCAGTTATGTTATCATACTTGGATGCGAAATTAAGGGCTTCGATAAGAAGGTTTTCTGTTATCGATGGATAGAAGTCGACTACATCAAAGCTGATGAACGAATGGTTGTTTTTGTTAGGTATGTTCTTATACCATTCGAGCACTGCTTGGGTATTTTTCCATTGATTCACGCCTGTAGCTTCTACGACTTTTTGGTTGATTCTTTCCAAGATTTGTTTGCTAATGATTCCGATTTCCGATTTCGTTGGGTTTATAAGGCGACATGTGGGGTTGTTTTGAAAGTTCGGTTTATGATCTTTCAAGGTTATGAACCATACGAGAAAAACCATACGAGTTCATTCCGAAACGAAAAGCAGAAGTATACCACTGAATTAAGCAAGTACATTTGGACACTCAAACAACGCAATGTGGATCATACAATAAAGTGGTGAATCCTAAAACGTTGTAAACCTTATTCCAACACGAGAAAAAAATGCGACTTGTGTTTACATGAAAAATATGTAATAATTTGCCACCCTAAATTAAGCTCGCTGAACCGCAGAAACGAACTAATATCCAGTTGCAGACATCGCAAAAAATACTTGCTATCCAACACCTCATTGAAATCCTGAGCTTCCTGTCTACGCGCGTGTCACATCAAACATTCATGACAGCTATCATGTATATAACCTAGTTAATATCAATAGCGACAGTTGCCTGACGAGTGTGTTACCACACGAAACAAATTTGTAGCAAATAAAGTTTTTATGAAGTAAACCATGCAGTGTGCATTGATTGATCTATTATACGCTCTACTTCGGTATTGAGTGAGCACTATAAACTATATATGATTCCGTCATCCACAATCAATTTACTCATCTATATATATATATATATATATATATATATATATATATATATATATATATATATATATATATATATATATATATATATATATATATATATATATATATATATATATATATATATATATATATATATATATTTATCACATACTTGTGCCTTTATCTGGGCGATAACACGGTGACATAAAAGCGATATGTCCCGTGATATCGTTTTTTGTCCCGCGATATCGTTTTTTGTCCCGCTCAAAACAAAGATGGCGTCCGACCGAAGGATCGATTGGGAGATAACAATAGAAATATAAAATAATACAAGGAAAATAACAGAAAGAAATTTACAGCTATTAAAAGATAAGTTATTTTTGGTTTGTTTTTGTAATTGCTACCTGTTTAGCGTATTTTAAACAATAATTTTGAATTCATTTCGGAATGTACTCGAAGTGTAAATAATTTGAAAATGTAGTCTGGTTTTTGCTCTAGATAAAGGCACAAGTATGTGATAAATAGGTTATCATATTCGAGACTCGGTAATATCTCGATGATATCGTCTCTCGAGCGATAAAACTGATATCACCTCGCCTCTCATATGATAACCTATACTTATATATATATATATATATATATATATAAAACCCACCGCAGAAGCCGTAATATTACCTGGTACAACCCTCCCTTCACCTCAAACGTCAAAACCGACATCGGGCATAAGTTCCTTAAAGCAATCGATGAATCATTTCCAAAAAACCACCCGCTAAACAAAATATTCAACCGGAACACACTGAAACTAAGCTATAGTTGTATGCCGAATGTCCAGAGCATCATCTCGTCGCACAATAAAACCATTCTGCGCAAAGAAGCCAACAAGAACACCATCACAGAAAGAAATTGCAATTGCCGCGCGAAAGATGCCTGCCCACTGCAAGGAGAATGCCAGACAAAGGTAGTAATCTACCAGGCCGCAGTGACAAACAAAGCTACGAAAGAAGTTCAAACCTACGTTGGCCTTACTGAGAACACTTTCAAAACCCGCTACCTTAACCACACCAGCTCCTTCCGTAACAAAACCAAGAGAAACGCAACCGAACTAAGCAAGCACATCTGGAAATTAAAAGATTCCAACACCTCGTATACCATTAACTGGAAAATCATTAAGAAATCACAACCATACTCTAATAAAACCAAACGCTGTAACTTATGTATGTCCGAAAAATTTATCATCATATGCCACCCCGAACTAAGCTCTCTCAACAAACGTAACGAACTCATATCCACATGCCGACACCGGAAGAAATTTCTACTACGATAACACTCTCACCAGGACATGTAACATGATCGAATCATTTAATTATGCATCCCTTGTACATATATTCCGTTGCGCTGTTGTAATATTATATCATTTACCTGATGAGTGTGGCAAGTTCAACACTTGCCATACGAAACAGTCTTGTAGTAAATAAAATTTCGATGAAGTAACTTGTGTTTCTCATCTTGTGTTATACCGCTCTGCGTACGCATTGAGCACTCTATCCGTACGATTTTGTATGCGCTAAATTCTATCCTCACGATAGTTTTTATCACTACATTTATCTATATATATATATATATATATATATATATATATATATATATATATATATATATATATATATATATATATATATATATATATATATATATATATATATATATATATAGATATATATAGATATATATAGATATATATATATATATAATCGTGCAAAATACCCCAAAAACTTACAGCATAAGCTCCTCATCTGAATTTACTACATCAGTAAATTGCTAAAAGCCTCTAAATTTACTCATATGATAAATTTACGACAAGCCTAACCCTAAACCTAATCCTGTAACTAAGAGCTCATGTTAAAAACTTACCACTACAGTCTGTTTCATCCAGAAAGAATATTCAGGTGGTAGACAAATTTCGAAAATATGCGAGCTTCTTTTATGCTCAAGGAGGAAACGTGGGCGCGTGGGTGATTGAATAGCATGCATTCCTTTCTTTGTTTAGGTTGTTTACCTGAAATCTGCTTTTGTGTTGGCCGAAACTATTTCCGATCTTTTATAAAGCAAGCAATTGTTTTTTCTTTCAAAATAGTAATTTTTTCGTCCAAACATAAATTACATCTTTTCGATTCTGCCATGTAAGAAATAGACTTTTTTACTATGGACCATTTTATGGTGAAATCTGTTTTGTTTTGCTTTAAGTGCCAAACGTATTTCGAAAGTTCCGTTTCGTTCGAATATTCTTTGTGTGTGAAAGATTTGATATGATTCCTGTATCGCTCTTTAAATGTGTTTGAGGTCATGCCAATGTAGTGCTTTGTGTCCTGTATCTTGCCTGTATTAATTGTTGCTTTGTATACAATGTCCTTCCTCATGCACTTGTTCTGCAGTGGGCATGCGTGCTTGTTCCAACAGTTACAGTTCTCTGCACTAATGTCTTGTGGTTGGCTTTTCCTAATCAGTATGCCTGTGTTGTGGCTTGTTATAATAGACTTCACGTTACTCATGCAAATGTAACTAACTTTAACTGTGTTCCTGTTGAAAATTTTGTGTAACTTGTTGCCTATTGGAAAGTGCGTGCCTACAAGTTTGAGAAAACTGCGTGCAATGTTTGCCTTGACATTTTTCCTGAATGGAGGGTTAAACCAAATGATGTTGCGTTGTCTGTTCCTGCGTGGTTGCTGTGTTGCATGTGGCATGTATTCCAGCTTGTAGCTGAAGTTGCTATGTCCTAGTGCATTTTGATATGCTTGTACTGCATTGTCGAATACTTGTTTGTCGGATGACAGCGTTGAAATGCGCTTGTTGATAGATGCTGGAAGTTGCCTTAAAATGCTAGGTGGGTGGTTGGAGTGTTTATGTATGTATAACGGATCGTCATTGGGCTTCCTATAAGGTTTATATTTTCCGGTAGCAAGGTCGAAAGTTATGTCTAAAAAGTTTACCACGTGTAAATTTGGCCAAATTGTTCGAAAACTTTATGGAGCTCTTTTCCGGTTTCATCTGCCATACGTGCTGATCTGTTTTTAATAATCGCCAAACCGTCATCCCTATACAAGCCGATGTTTTTCTTGCCAAACTTTTTTCCTAGATGGCTTAAGATGAAAAGACCTACTAGTTTGCAAATTTCTGCCCCATCATAGCTACCCATGGTAACATCAAACAAATTTTCAGATCAGACAACTTCCGAGTATAGTTCGCAACTGAACCGTCAAATAAACGTTTGCTGAAATCATCTCTAATCATTGTAATGTTTCAATAACTCTGTTATAATTTTTTTTTCCTATTTCTCAGATCCAACAAAAAAAATGACAAAATAGCCGTGTTTTTTATTTTCTGAGCTGTACTTCCTCCGTTTCGATATCCAGAAGTTTTGGGGCAGAAATGCCTCTACTAGTTTCCCTCCTGGGACGGCTTCACCATTAAAGTACCATGCATCGCCACAAGTGACTAGCTTGGTAAAGACATTACTTTTTTACGGTACTTAACACTGTGTTCCAATAACTTTATAATTTTAAATTATTAACTATACATAAATTTAGAGCAAAAGACTTTCAAGGGTTTCCGAACAAGAACATCACAATTAGGAACGAACGCGATCACCATCACACCACCATGTCATCGCTTCAACGACAGTGGAAACTCTTTTACCTTAATCAATTTTTGGCCTCGTTAATTTCAAGCAGAATTTTGAGCAAGAGACTTCAACACAGTTTTCGAACCACACGTCACAGTTCCGATCCAAGGCGTGCACCACTAGAGCAGTAATAATAAATGGTACTAGTGCAGTGTTGCACAAAATTTGTCCTTCAGTACATATACACTACAAGTTTTCCAGGATGCGTCCTGATTGACTTAATTTGAGATAAGCTAATAATGGGCATGCAGCAGTTCTGTTGTGAGCTTGCAGAAATGTTGAGTAAAATCAGAACAAAGCACTTTTGCAACCAGCAATTTATATTTTCAACTTTATTTAGCTGTCCATCTACGATTCATAATACAAAGACACTTTCTGGGTATTGACGACACGAAATCTAATTTTGCTAGGGTTATTCTTGTCTTGTACACCTAGAATAATATTGTGATCTCTAAAACTAAGCTTTCCTGCTCATCTAATATGAATTATCATAAATGAATAGAAACCCATGAAAAGATGGCGTTCTTTCATACATGTACTTATTTCATTTGTTGTTATATTTGCATCACTTTGTCAGCAGATTCTACGCAATCCGCAATTTCACACTTTTAATACTGTGGTCCCCCACTCTTTCGCCGTTTCCTACGCCCCTGAAAACAAAATCATTAGAAAAGTTTTGAACAATGGCGTTAGAAATTATCGATCCATTGTACTATTTTATTATTCTATTTTAAAACGAATCATTCTAAATACAGATTATTATTCGTGAAGTGCATATTTTGCCCACCTGATCGACAAATGACATTTAAAACATACGTAATGTAGAGGAGATTAGCAGGTTCTTTTTAGCACAATTTTTATTTAAAAATTTAACCATTTCACCCGCGCTTGACGAACGAGAAGAGCGAATTTTTTGGGGGTTTTTTTATCGGTAAGCCCACTTATAGTTAGAGATTATACGATCTCCCGTGGCAGGCAGCTCATAAACTACGGCTAGTGGCGTTTTGTACTAAATAAAATAAGTATTCAATCGTCCATATTGACAACTAAGTCCGATGGCGGTGGTTGTGATAACCTTCCAAACCATGCTTGTTTTACATTTGTCATGAAGTACTCCCTATTATTTATAATGATTAAATGCAAATTCCAACGTGAATGATCCTAGTGCGTGCATGCAAAGTAGTTTCTGTGACAAAAATATATGCGTTGTTTCACATTGCATTGTGGATATCGGCGTACGAGATCTTCTTATCCTCTGGTAACTTTGATGCTGGCCTTCTGATTTCTGTTAGTGAAGTTGTTGTTCCGTGAACACATGTAGTAATATTGACCAGGTTCCAATTTTAACAGCAGTCCAGTGTATGAAGGAGGATAACAATCCAGTTGCCCAGCTTGTTGAGCATTGCAACCTGGGACTTGAAATGGACTGGGCACATCCTGCGCTCGTTTGAAATACCCTGCTGTTGCCATGGCAATAGCTATGTCAGCACTATTTTGTGTTTGCGTCAAATCGTCTGGGTCAGGTGCGTCGATCACCTTTGCTGCATCAAATAAAGTACCTGTGAGCAAATCCAAAAATAGAAAACACGGTTGAAATGTTGAATCTTTCCTGTTTCGAATCCTTCTCATGCTAATTATTTTTATATCTTTTTATCATAGAACCATCACGTGCTCGAACGACAAAATCTAACAGCCCCAATTCTTATGATAACTTTATAATTACTCCGTACCTGTCATTTCCTCCATTGGATAGCTGACGTCTGGACTTTTCATTGCAACTAAATTATTTCTGTCTGTTTCTGTTGAAAGAGATTAATAAAGGAGTTTGAATGATATTTAATGGTTCAGCATTAGCAGGCAGAAACGAAAACCCAAAGGAAAAATACTGAATACAAAATGCCGAAAGACCAGCTTGATTGAACGTTTTTTAGCCAGGAAAACGTACACTAGAGCATTTAACTGTGATAGTTTCCTCATAGTAAACTTAGAGCGCATGATGCAATGGATTTGTATTTCCCTGGGAACTTGGGTCCTCGGAAATGAACCAGAGTCCACATTATTACGTTGGCGATATACTGGTGCAAATTTTAACTTAGCTATTTTCATTAAAAATATGACAGTTTATTCTTTATGCTAGCAAAAAAAAAACAATTTGGAATATGTCCATGCATTAAATTATATACACTGTAGAATTAAGATCTTGTTTAAAGTTTTGAAATTATGTTGGATTATTGTAACTTACGTGCCCGTCCTTCTCCATCATTTCCAGCTGGATTTCTATTGGAGCCTGTAAACATACAAGGAGATACTTAATCATACTTTCATGAAAATATTAACGCTTGTGCAAAGTTTTTCCTGGTCTGATAATTAAATACGTTAAAGTCTAATTAATTATATAATTTTATGCAACAAATTATTAAAAAGAGTTTACAGTTCTCAATTCATACAAACGCTTTGTCTACCATATTAAACTGCCATATTTATTGAAAAATATGATGTAATATCTGATCATGACACGGTTCTGGTCCATTTTGCTCATAGGTAAATGTAATCTATTACCAGTGAACATTTCGTTCCAAAAAGCGTTCGAAAGATGCGAAATTTGGACAATGTTTACATGGGTTGCATTCGTTAAATGATTCTAAAACGATTTCAGACTGCCATACCATAAATTGTACATCTGCCATCTTTTTCGTTACGGTCAGCTATATTTGGTAGCGAAAACATAAAGCGGCCCCGAAGCAAAGCCTATAGACCTAAAACCTCTGAACCATTATTTAGGACAATGTATTTTCTCACAGGCTTTGTGACTCCTACGAGCCCTCATTAAATTAAGACGACAACACGCAAAGGGATATTAGTAATATTCAGTACTTGACCAGCATGTGTAACTTACCAGCGAATTGTATATGAATACAATGTGAAGAATTAATTTCCAAATCTTTTGGCGTAAAATCATATTCCACAGCGGGATAAGTTTGAACAATGTTTCCACGTTTTCCTTTAACATTAAGGTTGTGAATCACACAATCTTGAAAATGACTTTTTCTTGGAATTATTTTAAAGACATGAGATCGATCTTGGAAAGTACGACCAAACTGAGCAGTGTTGATAGCAAGTTGAAGTGGAACTTTGTTATTGTTGCCTTTTCCAACATTTACTTCGGGATCGTTTGAAATAACGTCATTACTATATAAAAACACAAATTATATAATTGATAAAATATTTCTCTTTCAATCTCCCTACATTGGCGTTCTGTATATGTGTTCACTTATCCATATCAAATAATATTGTCCGGCGTAACCTAGCTTTATAACATGATCGTAGCAATAAACATGACAATAAAAGACACTCATTTTGAGTCCAGGATTGTAAATGCAATTACGTACTTGTTGTTAAATGAAGCATTTACGTTCCATGGATCGTAGTCGTTAGTGGAAATATTGTACCTAAAAATGAATAGACAAAAAAAACATTTAAAATATAAACAAGAGTTATCACTGTTTTGAGTGGAAGTAAGAAATAGCAATGTTCTGAATGACAGCAAGCATTTGTTTTGGCAGACCTCTGAATTACGTACCTAATACGAAGCACACAGCGCTGTTCCTGACCAGAGGGAAAATGTGGAAGAGTCCATTTGTATGTCAACGGAACAATTCCTTTGCCATTACCAAGGTGATTGGTACGCGTTCTAGGTGCTTCAATACAGTCCGGTTCAGTTAATTTTACCAGACACTTTTTCCACATTTCGGGATCTTCACCTTTTAATTGATCAATATCTTCTGAACGATATGGTATTGCCCAAATTAAGGACGTTCCTTTGCATTCATCTTTCGTTTTGTCGGAAAGTATTTCTAAGAAGTTGTGAAAGTTTATCCATTTTCCTCCATTAGCTTCGCATTCAGCTTTGTTGTTGTATTTTGAAGCATGGCGCCATCTCGTTTTGGAATTTCGTTTTGCCTTAGGATAGAGTTCCATACATTCATCTGATGTAAAGATAGATATACAGTCACATAATAAATATTTGAAAAAATATTCAATTCACAGAATTTTTCATTCAATCAATAATTTAATGAACAATTAACATGATGCATCATGAACACTAATAAACTGTACGTTTCTAAGACTACCTTTAGGCATAACATTAAAACTTTCATTCCTGTAAAATGAGCAGTCTTGCTTCTGATTGGCCAGCACAGCAATATCTATCCAATCAGTTGGGTGCCAATACGGATAGTAGTCGCGTTCTTCGGGACATTCATAACCATACCGAGTACCTTGAGGGTTTTGTCTTGTGTATCTTGCTGCGTCACCTTTTAATTCTTGATCAGCTGTGAACAACCCTGTATATGAACAGTGGCAATTGTAGATATTGATAACAAGAAAAGGTTCTACTTTTATAATATTGTCCCCATCCGCACTGCGTTACACTGACTGTTCGTGTTATAAAACCTACCCTTATTTCTTTGGCGTGTAGTACATTTATCATACCATTCCCAGGGTTCATTAAGAACTCTTCTGCTTCCTGCGTTAGCTTTTACAGCCCGATCCTTTTTCCGATACCCCGGATATGCTTTCTTTGCAAACAAAGGTTTGGACAATGATTCACCTGAAATAAAATTGCCAATAGTGTAAATTATTTGATAATCGCCTTCCTATCCATGCATGCATGGATGTGGATAACTAACGAAACACGGCATATTGATAGAGAATGGCATTTTCGAAAGGGGCTTAGCATGTGCGCATGGCATTTTCGAAAGGGGCTTAGCATGCTTAGCATGTATTAAAAAACAAAATGCCTGCCAAGAGTTCACTCGAGCTAAAGCGCTCAGCCGCGCTGTGCTCGCGATTTAGTTAAACAGTCGGATTCCTCTTGTCCGTTCAAGTATGAAGTTGGTTGTTAATTGCTTGCCGATTCGACCTGGCGGTCATAGCTGAGCCAACTCATCACGCAACGTCCCTTCGCATTCCGACATCGACGCACGGCGAGCCGTATATTTCCGTCAGCCCACGACGGATCTTCGCGCTTCGCGACCCAGCCCGAAAGGCCCTACCCTGACAGTGATGTAAAAATGACGCATCAGAAGCTTACTGAATAGCGCCAATATATTCAGATACAAATCCGCCAGCGTGGACTTTTTACACAAAATCGTTGTTGGATCTCGATCACGCTGTCGATATTTACAAATTCATATCCTATTCAGCCTATTCACATCAAGATTTCGAAAGCATAGAAAGCGTATCGCCGTTCTGTTTGAATCGAGACGCATCGAAAAAATACATGCTGCCACTTGTCAAACCCATCGTGATCAAAGACAGGAAGTCGAATTAGATGAAAAACTGATGGGACTGATGAGCTGCCAATGATACAAGCTGAAGCCTGCGTAGAAAAGTAAGTCGTGCGCCGAAAATAACAGACGATACTATGACTCTCGCTTTAGCTAGAGAAATAAATTGTCGTCTCAGATGCATTTTAGAGAGGAACATTTTATTGGTTAAAACAACAAAAAGTTTGGTTATTCAACCATTTTCCCGTTGTTTTGGCCAAACAATATTGGTGGCAAGAAAATTTACCATTCATGTTAACAAAACATTTTACAGTATATTGTATCACACACTATCACGTACCATTTCTCATCACTCTATGTTTTTCTTTGATGGTGGTTGGTTGGCATTTATATTGCAGAACAATGTTGCAATTAAGATCGCCGTGACCACAGCCATGTTGGTTTGTCCATTCAATCGGTAGGATCGTTTTTCCTGAATCTGGTCCACTCATGTAGTAGTTCTTGTATTAAAAGAGAATGTTTGTTTGCAGGTGTAAAATTATTTAATTTTATAAAAAAAAACTTTTGACACCTCTCCAGCGTCCTATAAATCATTAGGGTCAACAGTTATCCACGCGATTGCGGAAAAAAAGACTGGTGTACATTTTGCCAGTAATGCATTACGTTCGAAAATCTTTAAAAAAAGCGAAGAGATCTCTTGAAAGATAGACGTAAGAAGGACGACAGGAAGTCGATTTGTTTATTGCGCTAAAACTTCTCATCATTAGGTAATCTTGTGTCATATTTATTTGGCAATTTCCACTAGACGTTGGCAATGCATTCTGGGAATTGGAAAATATACATGTCGCCATTTTTTCGAATGGTCAATTGGTTTACACTGTTATGCTGTCCCTGGTTTCTCTGTTGATTTTATTGTCACGCGTTCATTTTTGTCGAAGTTCAATGAACAAGAATTCCTTTAGTTTTTCGTGTTTTCCGTACTTTTTTGTATAACCGCTAGTCGCCAGCGGTTATACAAAAAATTGCGGAAAAACACGAAAAATTAATGGAATTTACGGAAAAAATGGAAACCTCTGCGGAGGAGATAGAGTCTACACCGAGATTACCGAGTTAATCTTCAGTTAATTTCTTGTGAAAGCAATTGTTTTTATGGTCAGTGAATATAGCCTCCCCTAATTGTCTTTCGAAATGGAAACAATCGAAAATTATCAAAACGTAATGTTTTCTACTGAAAATAATTTTATGATATGGTTATTAACTATTTGGTTCCAGAAACAAATAACTCAATAAAAGCTAATTTTATTCATATTTTCATACAACATATTGCATGCCACATAAAAGGTAGGTTGTTGCAAAATTTGGCAAAGTTTGGGCACTAATTGCGATTAAAATTATTATGAACAGTTTATATTTACCATGTAAAACCAGTCTTTCGAACTTTTCTTGGGTGTTTTCTCTGGTACGTTGTAACCCCCTTTCGCATTATTCTAAAATGATACACATTTAACAATTATTCACCGAAAGCGAAGTGATTTTGACTCGACTTTGTCTCGGTGAAATTCACCATAATCACCGAGGCGAATCGTTTTAGCATAATTTCTTTAGTAAAACAAGTATAAAATGCACTTCTTTTTTAAAGATTAAAGACTTTTTTACTAAAGTTTATTTGTAAGTTTTGAATAATGAAAAAAGTTTTTAATAAGTTATTTGCAGATGATCAAAGTTTGTTTATATTCTTTGACTTTGTATCAATGCAATTTTTCGCCATTTGTTAATTTTTGCAAAAGTATAAAAGATCGACTTTCATTGGCAGCCATTTTGAAAAAAAAGTGCTAACTAGTAAATAATGCCTCATACTTACTGGTCAGGCAACAAAATGCTTGAAAACCGTATTATTTACTAAAAAATTATGCTAAATATTATACAAATTTGTATGAACTTTTAATTGACAAAATGTACCATCGTATAAGCAGGATACAAATAAAAAAAAAAATTAGTAAGTGCATGTAATCCTCGTAAAACTGCATTGTCGGGCGTAACCTAACTACAGGATATGCCTATTGTAACTATATTCAAATCAAAACCAGTTCGATGCCAACTAATGAGCAACTGCTGCGCCGTGGCCCGGGGGGAGGGCACGCCTGCAATCGTTCAGACCCGTCGGTATATAAGTTGGATGTTTGATATTTTGCCTGCATTTTTGCGGTTACGTTTCTCTTTCAGTTAAAGCTAGTACGCAAACGTTGGGGAAAATCATTCAGCAAATCATATTCACAAAAGAAAATGCCGTTTTTTACTTGGCTTTCTTGGGGGCGGGGGTGGGGCCAAGTGGAAGAGCCAACATATCTTTTTTTCACAGAGGACGAAGTGTTGGGAATTTTCGTATATGCCTTTGACACAGCAATCATGTCAATTAGAGATTGCACTTTAATCACATCCCCTCAATACTCACTGGTCAATTCAAACGGTAGTAGGTATGGTGCAGGTATAGAACACTTACGTCAGCATTTTTTGAGGAGCTCTTACCCGTGTCAGTTAGTTACCAGGCTATGATGTGTATACCGTGGCGCGCGCATGTTGACCGGAAATACCTGCGCTATGCGTCAGGTTTTAATGTTTTTGCTTGCAAAATGGCTTTTCAAGGTGATCTGTTACTCATTTACTCTTTAGTCTAATTTAGCAATTGCTACCGTGTAGACGTGTTTTTTGTTTGCAAAATGGCTTTTCAAAGTGATAACCTTAACCCTTTCCTGCATGAATTTTGAATTCTTCTGGGAAAAAATATTTTACTATTGATTATGAATGTATTAGGGGTGTATTTGCTGAAAAACCGAAAAAAAAATTTTTTTCGCATTCTTTTGGCCAATTTTCGAATTGTTGCTCCAGAGCAACAACATGCAGTAAGGGTAAGGGTAAATGCAATAAGGTAGAATTTGTATGGAACAAAAAAGATCAAATAATTGAGTATAAAGCACTGTCATATGATCTAAAATAAAAGTATATACATATATATAAACATATCTATATATAAACATGTATATACATATGTCGAGTATATATCGAATATATATATATATATATATATATATATATATATATATATATATATATATATATATATATATATATATATATATATATATATATATATATATATATAAACATATATGTATATCAAATATATATTGGTGTATATATATATATATATATATATATATATATATATATATATATATATATATATATATATATATATATATATATATATATATATATATATATATATATATATATATATATATATATATATCGAATGTATTATTATGCAGAAATATGACTCACATCAAATATTTACAATATCAGTGAATTGATAATTGCTTCCTTTTGATTCAGTCTACTTTGAATGGAAGTCCTTGAAACAGTTTTTGCCGTTAACAAAGCACAAATTTATATATACATACATATATAGCAGGTAGCCGAAAAATTGAAGTTAGCTGTGTGCGGTTCAAACTTGCCCACTTTGCTTGAATTAGTCAAACTACACAACACTTGTTATAGTTGCGGCCAAGGATCTCAGTTAGCTTCAGGCACTTGCAGGTAGTGCCGCTACCTAGGATCCTAACATTTGACAGCCATGGTTGTTGGTATACTATAAGCCATATTTCTGCCATTTTATGATATAAAATAAAAATAAATGTGGGGGGGGAGTTGAAAAATTCATAAAATGGCATTGCCAACAATGAAATTTTAGATCAAACTCACGAAGTTAAAATTTTTGGCCGTATTCAACTACCCCATCGAATTTTGCATATTGCCTAGACAAGAACCCTTACTGCATGATGTTGCTCTGGAGCAACAATCGAAAATCCAAATATTATACAGTGTAAAACATAATATTTTTACAAAAACATGGATCAATATTCAAAATGCAAACAAATTTACCAAATAGTATTTTTAAAACGAAAGAAAAATAACCTACCAAAGCCTAAACGATCGTTCAAGTTTGAGTTATGACATATTCCGCCATTTTGTGCATGGTTAATACATTTTTGACAAAAACTACTTCATGTAATATCTACATTGATGAAGTGGCATGCATAATTAATATATGAGACTGCCTCTTTAAAAACACAGCAGCCCATACAAATACATAATTATCCACAGCTGATATTGGTGAAAAAAAGATTGTTGCTGCAGAGCAACATTATGCAGGAAAGGGTTAAGAAGATAGCACCAATTGACATAAGTCACTTAGAAAATTTTTTAAGTAATCGTCAAATAATGATTGAAGAAAAATTGTTGAAGTGTTACGCAGAGGAAACTGCATCCCGTGTCATGGTCTTAGTAACGGAATACTGCAATGGTTGTCTTATTGATCATCCTTCGCAACGTCAGCATGATGATGGAAGTGGATGAACGGATGTGTTTATATTTTGATGAAGCAGTGAATTCTGTGTCTGAAGCGACAATTGTTCAAAATTGTATGAACAGTTTACAAGATATGAAACCAACAGTAAATGGACTTGAACTTTTGAAGTACACATGTCAAGACTGGAGGAAAGAACTTTGTTCAAGAGAACGAAAAAAACTTAAAACTAAAACTCGGGAACTATTGTAGTTATCAGTTTTATTTTATACAGCTATACTTTTACAAAATGATTATGTATATATGTATATAAAAATATAAAAATTAAGGACATTTTACGGTACATAAACTAATTGAATAAGACTTCACCAATTACTCTGTAAAAGACAAGTAAAATAATGTTAATATTTCAAGCTTTTAAGAGATGTTATAGTTTATTAAGGAAATACATACGCCATTAAATTTAACCAAAAAGTGGGGCTTTTAAATAATTCATCCGTTTCCGGATCAGGAGCTCTAAAACGAAAACAATGAACTGTCAGACTTCACGTTACAAAATAATGCTGCGAAATTAATTATTCTTATGCATAAAACAATATAGGTATATGCTAAGACTTGCCTGCATGTGGGGCAGAAAAATGCTTCATTAAAATTTAGAAGGAATTGTTCCATTTCGTTAGCACGCAGCACATGTCCGCATGCCGGTTTCATTATAAATTCATTACACAGGGAACATGTATCTAAAATATGAGAAAAAACAATGAGATTTTACTTTATGGTTAATAAATATTTTCCGTTTTTCCATATTTATGTTAATAATTTGTTCACGTATGTAGTTAGTTATATACACAGTTTATTACAAATGATTCATTTGCATGAAGTGTCTAAAAGATAAAAAATGAAAGTGAACTTATAGAACTACAAATACAAGAAATAGAATAATTGATATTGAATGCTTACCAATTCGGCTTTCCATGTTGATTATTGTGCGTTGTTGATTACTATATAGTCTTTGAGAGCCTTAGGTTATTTGATTGTGTTTGTACTGAGGTCATGAATATATTAACCGTGTTATCTCTAGACTAGGTAAACTTCATTGTTGCTCAGTAGGTCCTACTGTTATGCTTGCTGTGATTATTGTGTTTATATTTCTGGTTATAGGTAGGTCCCTTTCTTGCCGTAGCCCGTAGGTTATGCGTTATTCAGTTCTTGCTGTGATTGTTGAGTTTATTTCGACTCCTATAGAGTAAACAGATTCATTTTCAAGGTCAGGAAGATTCTTTTCTTTCTGTAGGTCATGCATTATTTCGTTATTGCTGTGATTGCTGAGTTTATTTAAACTCCTACAGAGTATAGGTAGATTCCTTTCTTGCTGTAGGTCATGCGTTGTTCGGTTCTTACTGTGATGATCGTCTTGTTTCAAGGTCAGGAAGATTCTTTTCTTTCTGTAGGTCATGCGTTATTTTGTTCTTTACTTCTTGCTGTGGTTGGGTTATTTACAAAGATACATCAGTAGGAGTCATTCTGCTTTCATGCTGTGGATCGTGGTTTGGTGTCGTTCCGTTTTTCATTGTAGACCAGGTGTTAATGCTAATTAAATTTATACGGGTTAGTTTGCGTTATGATTATTAGTGTACCCTGAAAATTTGGGAAGTGTCTAAAAGATAAAAAATGAAAGTGGACTTATAGGACTACAAATACAAAAAAATAAAATAATTGATATTAAATGCTTACCAATTCGGCTTTCCATGTTGATTATTGTGCGTTGTTGATTACTATAATTATAGTCTTTGAGAGCCTTAGGTTATTTGATTGTGTTTGTACTGAGGTCATGAATATGTTAATCGTGTTATCTCTAGACTAGGTAAACTTCATTGTTGCTCAGTAGGTCCTACGGTTATGCTTGCTGTGATTATTGTGTTTATATTTCTGGTTATAGGTAGGTCCCTTTCTTGCCGTAGCCCGTAGGTTATGCAAATTTTGTTCTAGAAGGTTCTAAAAGGTTTCGATCGCGTGCAACGGAATTTCCCCACGATTGCACCAACATGTCGAAATACTATTTGTTGCACTGACGTTCGGTCTAACGAGAAGGAATAAGTTTTATTGAAAGTTTGACTATACTCATATCATCTGATCGAAGTCTATACAAATTATCATAGTTTTCTGAGGCAATTTAATTGGGATAATTAAGAGAGGGTATAATCTCCATCCCACGCAGTGTTGTGTATTTTGTAACTGAGTTTGACACATTGAATTTTTAATAACACCGCAGGGGGAATTAATAATTGTTGATGAAATGAGAAAAAAATATGTGACATGAGAAAACAATATGTGGTGTAAGATGGTACTTAATTTATATATCGGACAACATGAGACGTAATGCGATGAATTTCCCCATTTAAAATGAACTTTTAGACAACAGCGACTTTTACAAGGCTTTTACCAATGAAATGCCTACTTTGTATAACTTAAGAAATGTTTTTAATTTTTTTTGAACTTTTGAGCTACGGAAAAATAGTTTATGAGATGAGCGGATGAGCACCTGCTCATAACTGCTCATGAGCACATGCTCATACGCTCATAAGGCCCGATGTGACTCACCAGGTTAGTATGGCTATATTTTGTTAGTCTTGTACAAGTTTATGCGATGAGCAGATGAGCGCACTTGCTCATAACTGCTCATGAGCACATGCTCATACGCTCATAAGGCCTGATGGCCCGACAGTTATAACCCTCCCATGTATTAAAATAATACCAAACTCGGATAGGTATATATAATTTTATTGAGAACAATATGACAAATATTAATGTAGTTAATAATCTTCTTCATCATCACTGTCCTCAGTGAAATTGTAGTCTTTTAAATGTCTGTTGATAAGAAATTTTCTCTTATTGACAGCTGCTTCCATAGCCTCTTCTGGCTCAAAATCCTCATCATTCACGAACGCATCCTTTGTTTGCATTATTTTCTTATGCACTGGATCTTTCTTTAGTTGTTGTATCCATTGGAGACGCTGCAAATAGATACTTCTCAATTCCTTTTGGAGCTCAGGCAGAATATTAGAGTAAGCTGTTTCTCCAGCGGTTTGCTCATCCAGACCACTATTAGTCAAATTCATCTTTGTTTCCTGAAAAGCCGCCTGATACTTTTGCATCGCTTCTTCTACCATAGGCATCCAAGGATCCGCTTCTTCCTCCTCAGTTTCCGTCTCACTGTCTGTTGTCATCGGACTTTCAGACCCGTGAGTTGCAACGCTCGAAGCATCATCCTCTGAGTCCACTGTCTGACTTTCCGTTTCTGACATTTCTCTCTCTTCGCTTTTCAGCGGACAATACTCTTTTTCGTGTCGACGTAGATTGAAACCACGATTAAATGTTTTCCCGCAAAATTTGCAGCTCATTCCGCTAGAACTGATTGTGTACAAATGCCTTGTCGTTGAGCAGCACTGTATTTTTGTGAGCATGTGAGCAAGTGCTCATAAGAAGTTATGAGCAGGTACTCAAATGTTGATAAGTCCCTACCTGTTAGGTATTGACAGTTATGGCCTACTATGTAGGTCCCAACTATTGGTATGAGCACTTGCTTATATGAGGTTGACCAGAGGTCGATGTGGGTCTATTTGGAGTCGATGTGACATCAATGTAGGGTGGATGTATTGAGGACATGCAAATAAAACGACGACAACAGGTGTATATAGCCTTTATATGCTACAGCTATTTTTTAAAAGTTTCATAATGTTTGTTCTATTAATTCCTTCTCACAAACGTTTTGACAAATGTCATGTGCGACAGACAAGGCCAACTTCCTACATAACAAACTCTGGCACAGCGTTCCCCAGTTGTTTCTAAGTCTTCTAATTTCTTTAAGGTTACGGCATGCATCGTCTACCATACTGTTTAACATCCAGGTTTGTACGCCAACCCTCCGTTTGCGAAGGTATAAAGCAGTCCTCTTTTTCTTCAAATATGCAACTCTTTTTCTAGGCTCTGCCACACACTTGTTTAAGTCATGTAACCGCAAAAAGTTCTCCATTAAACTGGCCATCTAAAAGTCTTATCTCTGTGAAAGTTGCAAGCAGTATGCTCTTATCGACTCAAATTTAACATTTTAATTTTTACTGTTGGTTGGATAACTTAAAACCAATCAGATTTAAAAATGGTATGTTTCATATTTGACCGGGCCATCGGGCAACATCGGGCCTTATGAGCGTACGAGCATGTGTTCATGAGCAGTTATGAACTCATCTGGTCATTACATAAACTTGTACAAGACTATCAAAATATAGCTATACTAACCTGGCGAGTAACATCAGGCCATATGAGCGTATGAGCAAGTGGTCGTGAGCAGTTATGAGCAGGTGCTCATCTGCTCATCGCGTAAAATTGTACGGGACATGAAATTGTAACAAGATATAGCAATACTAGTCTTAATACTTTACAAAATATAATATTCCAAATGCTAATCTGTGTGATCATTTACGCAACTGAAGAAACGTCTTTCCATCAATATTTTGCTCTAAAAATGTATACATTTTTGCATTCGCCATATCCCCTTTATCTCCCTTCTGAAACTTTGTATTCAGCGTTGCAAAGCGATTATGTGCAGACATAAAACTAAGAAATTAATACTCTATTGACAAAGGGGTGAATCAAACTGATTGTTCTATATGTGTTATGAAGCCAATAATTAAAAGAGAAAATTAAAAGCAGAATAATATTTAGAGTCCTTAGACAAGCAGCTTTGATTACATAGGCTGGTAGGCGTACTTCCGTACGTACATCGAATGTACATCCCTGAACATGTACGTATCATAGCGCATTGCTCTTCTTCCTCGTTAAAGATAAAAATCTGAGCAAGGAAATCTAATTGCTCATAATTCTCACATTCTTTTATCATTATTTTCAAATCCATGTCGTGCTCAATCGCTCTTAGATCAATATAACTGTCCTCGTCTGGAACAAGCTGACAAACTCCTATACGACCGACCTAGGGATTTTGACTGTTGTGTATATGAGACTGACATTTTCTTGGTTATATCATGGTTAGAACTAATAAGCATAATAATAGAGCTTCATTTAAATACACTAGCATCAATAGCCTCAGAAATATCTGGCCTGCATGATAGATGTGTTTAAAGAATACTACAAAATACATATAAATTATATAATTTTTTAAAAAGCGATAGTTATTTTCCATCCCTCCAATAGTACAAATAGTTCAATATGCACTGAACGTCACGGCCTTTCTCTAAATTATACAGTTCCTCTAACTCATAAACAAATTGAAGGTCTATATCCTCATCCTGTGATCCTTTGAAGTGTTCTTTCACACCACTACACCAAGCAATCTTCAATATTTTTGCCGCCTCAAGAAACGAGCCCCAAACTAGTTCGCTATTTTTCAAGCGTTTTACCGTTTCCACACCAAAGGTATGCCAAGCATCATCTACTGCACAATCGCATGTTCCAAACAACTGCTTAATTTCACTTGCTACAAAATCAGCAAAAATTGCTTCAAGCAACCGTAAAGGATCTCGCCAGTCAACATTTGTGTAATCCCTTTGTAGCAGCATGACTTTATAGAACAACCTCAAATGTGTCTTGTTTGATGATATAACTTTCAAAAGTTTAGGCAAGTACACTGACACACTCTTGTGAGTTTAGCTAAATAGTGAACTTCGTAATTAACATAACTCGTCTCAATGGTTTTCGCGGTAAAAACAGAACTTCCGGTTAACATGCGCGCGCCACGGTATACACATCATAGCCTGGTAACTAACTGACACGGGTAAGAGCTCCTCAAAAAATGCTGACGTAAGTGTTCTATACCTGCACCATACCTACTAACGGTCGTCATGGCGGTTATCATGTTGCCTTGATGACCATTTGAATTGTCCAATGAGAATTGAATATAAACGTTATATGTTTAAAAAAAGAGATACTCGCACAAAAAACAAGAAACGTCTTAGACGTACGATACTTGAACGTGCATGGAAAGGTTCGAAAAGAATGCTATGCAACCGTTGAAATTAAAATTTCAAACCTTTGATACAGGTATATTAATTATATTCTTGCTCGATCGGTGACAAACCTCTAAACAGTTGAATATGTCCTATATGTCTAGGCAAATTCCAGATAATTCACTATCAATAGACCATTGCACCAGTAATACAATAAACCTAATTGTGTTTGATTGTCCTGAGGCAAAACAATATTTTGAATGGTCGTTAAATGACAATATGTTATTCAAAAATAGATATTAACATACGCACACGCAAATTAATACAGATTAATGATTTTTTGTAAAACGTTAGTTTCTTCCGTATACAATATCTCACCTAACCCTCTATATAGATTTATATTCAGCCAGCTGGGTTTTTGCAGGATTGTATACCACGGAGCTCCCGGTTCAAAAGCAGTGCACGTCAGTATTGTTTTTTGTCATTAAAATTTTGACAATGTTTACCCGGCAATATATTCAGTTCCGGATGTGTAGCAGCTTGTTTAAGAGATCTTCTGCACAAGCAAATGTCTTTTGATCAGTACACACTAGCATTTGGTTGATGAGTCGTCGCTACACTACCAACATCGAGGATTGCACATGAAGAAGCCAAATATAAAATTACAAGCCCGTTTTAACTGTACTAGTCAGCTTTATGGATAGCGATATGGGTTAATGTATCACATGGAGAACTCGACAGTTCCAGTGACAACTCTGGTGACAACGCGAGCTCAAGTAACAGGAAACCATCGCTTCATCGTATTAACTTTGTTATAATACAGTGTGTCCCAAAAATATGTCTATATTCTCTCATGAAACCATTCTGTGTTATTCTGGCAAAACAAATTCAATTTAACTGGGACACACTGCACTTATGGTCTTATGCCATACATTTTCCAATTTACGTAATGAAATTATTCAGTCGGCCATACCTAATGACATTCGTTCTACTTGACATCACACATTTTAAAAGAAAACCGATCGCAAAACCCGAGTACTCGCTAATTTAAATTTCACTAAATAGAAATCAACCTAAAAATCAAAGGCACAGTAGAGGAACTAAACAGAAGAGTCCCAACCTTTGTGTTTGTGTTCTCACGCATGTCGCACTACGTATGTTTTTTTCATGCAGGTTCTGGTCAGTCAATTGCCTTTTCTGGCCAATACAAACGCTAAATAGGAGGCATAAAATGTAATACAAAAATAGTGGACATGTTGCACTGCTGAGTGGCCCTACTTTGAAATTGGCAGCGCACGTCTTGTCGGATTTCTTATAAAGTTATCACAATCCAGGCTTTATGCTTGACGAAAGCAGAAGAAGTCGACTTTTAAATACAGATTTATATTTTTCAACATATGGCCATTGGAAGACAGTGTGTATGAAAAAAACTGCAATAATTAATATTCTGAAATATTTATTTTGTTTTCAAGCACAATAGATTTAGACCATGGGAATTCAACTCAAGTAACCGAGTTTTTTAATGTGCGAAATTATTCCTCTATATGAATGATTGATACCATTAGCAATGCAACCAATATTTGAGTTGGAAAACAGAAAAATTGAGCGCGCCGGCGGTGAGCACTTTAGTAAAAAAGTTACGTTTCCAACAAAAGGTAATCTCGTGCTCTAGATATATGTCTTATAGCAAACATAAAATTCGCATAAAGAAACTAACCTGCGAGTCGAACACTCTTTCATTGTTTCGTCGATTTGCTTTTTCTTCGGACAATCTGTTATTTGATCCTCTTGGTACATGAAGATATACATCTGCATTAGTATATTGATGAAATATTGCAAGAATTAATGATAAGAGATAAAGCACCGGCGGCCTGGCCGAATTGACTCCCATTTCTGCGTCCTGCCTTGTTTTGATCTGTTCACCTTCGTGCCACAACGGTTGTTATTCTGGAATACCAACACCAATATTTTGCAATACCTTATATATGATTGTTCGCATGACACCCACATTCCAAATATGGTGTGCACGCCCATATGTCATTAATAATTGCCTTTGGCAATAAGATTTACTTCCGAACTCAAACCGCCGTGTTGACGTGGGTGTCTGGGCGTAACATTGATTATATTGGTACCACTTGAAAGCAATTACGAAGGATTAAAAAAGGGTCTGTTATCCACGATCAGTATTAATACAGTATGTGACGCCTGATCGCTGTTAAAGAAATCCCATTAATCATTTACTTGTCATGAGACACAATAAAGTGGCTAATAAAATGCATTAAATTTTCTACCGAAGCTAAAATTTGTCAATTTTATTAATTTCCAAATGGGATTAAATTTCGACAGATATTCAGTAATTTCCCCACTCTGAAAAAATGCGAATTCGACCGCCGATTTTTACCTGATTCGTATTTGCTCCATTTTCCTTCAAATTTTACAATAACGGCACAGTATAGGGAATGGACTGTAGGGCCACTCAGCTGTGGTCACGGTGCCCTATCATTATGCAGTTTACTAGCTGCCACCAGCCTGTTCAGCGTTCGTATTGGCCAGGAAATGCAATTGACTGGTAATGAGATGTGTAATGTGATATGCCTGGACACACAAACTTCAATTGAGTGGCTGACTTTCAAAAGCTTAAAACCTGGTCTTTCCAACTACGTAAGAATTATTTCTGTATGTTAAATATTGAACGCCCTAGAGCACATCAAAGTTCGATTACCTTTTTTTGACACACCCTGTATAGGAATTAATAGGCTAAATGAAAAATGCAGGTCCGAGGCCGTATAAACGGGCCCTTAATTGGGCGGCTCGTATGTTGTGAAGATTATTACTTACACGCGAAAAAAGAAAGTTTGTTTCAGACTGACGAATATGGTAGTCTCGCTATGGTGAGTTGTTTCATATAGGAATTTAGTTCCTGCTGGATCCCCCCTCTGTAATTTGTTTTAGTCATTTATGTTTTGTATTTGGGGGATTAAGTCATTAAATCATGGTATATGCGGGATGACGGTAAGTACATGCATGCCATTGCCATATTGGCCGTGTCTCGAACATCAACCGCAACTGTGTGCCAGCAGTGTCGGCAAAAATAGATAAAAACAATTTCACACATAATTAATGTATATGTGCCCTGAAAATTTAAAAACACGAAAATGATATCGAGGATAACTAAACTCGAATAAGTATTCTATAGGAAATAATAATTAATAATAATTATTATGTGAAATAACCAAATTAGTGCTAGACATGCAAAGTGGTTTTATTAAATAACAAAAAAAGTGCTCGATAAAATTTGGTTATATCATATAGCCAAATAATTTCTTCAAACTCGGCACACATTACTCTAAATAATGATAATTAGTTTCTTCACACTAGGCGAACTTAACCTTAAATAACGAGAATTATTTTCTTCACACTTGGCGAACGTCAATTCAATTCAATGCATGAAAAACGATTTCTTCACACTCGGCAACGCTAATAAGTTAGTGAGAACGTCGGTCCGGCATAAACTGGCCAGAGGGATCTAAATGATTAGGTTTTGACGGGAATTAGTGTCAACACCGTAACCTAGCGTAAACTATCAGCAGGGCCGTGAAGCACTGCAGGAAATAGGAAATAGCAGTACATCACAGGTAAGCTAAAAACGTCACAACATCTTCTTATAACAAATTTAAATATAGGAATAATTTAACCTTTGATAGACGTACCGGTAAACCGGAAAGATACAAGTTTATGATATGTGACATGTTATGCTATGAATTTGAAATCCTATTAATATTTCCGCATCTTTTCAAAATCATAAAGCACCTGCAGCCGACCGATAAAAGTTTACGCAAGGCAGCATAATAATTTCGTACAGCTACTCAAAATCTTAGTCTTGCCTAAGCAGCAAAGCATGTTGGTTAGAAGTCCTTCCTTTCAGTATTAACATGTGACGCGCGGCTATGTAAGCAAACTTCAACGAGCACTCGGTGGTATTACTTGACTACCAGTGCTTTATCATTGTGAAAAAATGCGGCGATATTTAAACGATTCCAGT
Organism: Muricea muricata; assembly: GCA_963855995.1. Taxonomy (NCBI): domain Eukaryota; kingdom Metazoa; phylum Cnidaria; class Anthozoa; order Malacalcyonacea; family Plexauridae; genus Muricea; species Muricea muricata. The sequence continues at coordinate 50,209,771 of OY979718.1, read as the reverse complement.
TTCATGGGCATGGGTATAGCACATCGCGTACCATAAACTTGTATCTTTCCAGCTTGCTTACTCTGCTAGTGTATGCATATGCCGCGCAAAAATATATATATCAAGTTTCGGAGACTGATAGATGTGTACTGATCAATTTATTGTTTCGCAGTAGCCTTCTACAGCAGCATTTACTACATTTTAGGTATCCTAGTTAAACAAATAGTGTGAACACGTGCTCCGTGAAATTTGCTTATACTGGAGCGCGTTAAATGTTGGTAATATTACTTGTAACCAACATGCTTTGCGGCTGAGGCAAGAGTGAGAGTTGAGTAGCTCGCTTAATGCTCGCTCGCTGCGGCAGCAACAACTATAAAGCCGATCCGCAAATTAACTTTATTTGTAACCAATCATCAGTATAATTAGCTATTAGAACTATAACTTAATTACTTAAAGTAGCGTTTTTTCTTCATAGAAGATATGCATGCACTTAGAAATAATGTCAAAATTATCGATCTAAAACACACCATTGTACCATTTCGTTATTTTATTTTAAAAAGAAGCATTCTTAGTAAAAATTACAATTCGTGAAGTGCATATTTTGCCCACCTGACATATGACATTTTAAAACATACGTGATTTAGAAGGTTTTAGCAGAGATAAAGAAATGTCTACCCAATTTTTATTAAAATTCAATGCTTTTAGATGATCGCTCTGTCCATCGTCAAGCCTGCATACACAACAGAATTCACACATGCAGGACTTAGTCCAAGTTACAATCTCCCGTGGCAGGCAGCTGGCGCTTTGGATCAGATAAAGGCCCCGCACGTTTGCGGATTCGTTTGCATCCGCAAACATTTTGTTGCGGTTACGTCTTGTGAACACTTGTAACCGCAAACTTTTGAAAATCGCCAAACCAGGCGCACCGTTGCTATGATAGTTGCCTTTATTTAGTCACTAACGCATGCTCAATAAGCGAATCAACCGTTTTTGTATCGAATTTTGGATACGTGTGAACGGTCCAAAACGGAACAAATCCGGCTACGTGTGAACGCGTTAAAACCGTAACAAAGTGTTTGCGGATACAAACGAATTCGCATACGTGTGGACAAGGCCAAAATAAGTACGCCATCGGACTAGATATTAAAATCTAAATTCGAAGGGGGACTTTGTCAACCTTCCAAACCATGCTCGTTTTACACGAGTCATGACATATTCCAAATAATGACTAAATGAAAATCTATTTAATTCAATCTACTGCACGTAACATAACTAGTGAATGCAATATGCGGCAAGTTTCGTGAAAAAAAAATCATTAGTTGACACTGAATTGTGGATATCGGCGTACGAGATCTCCTTATTCTATGGTAACTTTGATGCTGGCCTTCTGATTTCTGTTAGTGAAGTTGTTGTTGCGTGAACACATGTAGAAATATTGACCAGGCTCCAATTTTAACAGCAGTCCAGTGTATGAAGGAGGATAACAATCCAGTTGCCCAGCTTGTTGAGCATTGCAGCCTGAGACTTGAAATGGACTGGGCACATCCTGTGCTCGTTTGAAATACCCTGCTGTTGCCATGGCAATAGCTATGTCAGCACTATTTTGTGTTTGCGTCAAATCGTCTGGGTCAGGTGCGTCGATCACCATTGCTCCATCAAATAAAGTACCTGTGAGCAATTTCAAAAATCAAAAACACGTTTAAAATTCGTTTACTCTATATTTTTTACCATGCAACCCTCAAATTCTCGAATCACAAAATCTAACAACCCCATTTCTTATAATTTATATTTCTGATATATATAACCCGCCCAACTTCATAATCACTCCATACCTGTGGTTTCTTCCAATGGGTAGCTAACGTCTGGACTTTTCATTGCAACTAAATTATTCCTGTCTGTTTCTGTCGAAGGAAATTATTAAAGTGGTTTGAATGCTATTTATATGGCTCAGTATTAGAAGGCAGAAATTATGATCGTGTAAAATATAAGCACATTTGAAAACATACATGCCTGGCAAAACACTATGTTTCATTTAACATTTTTTTGACTGGAAAAACTTACACCTAGAACTTAAGTGTGAGAGTTTTGTCACAGTAAACTGAGAATGCATGATGTCTTTTCATTTTCAGCGGAACTTGGACTCCAGGAAATTGACCGGAGAGTCCATAATATTGTTGCGTTAACTCTGCTCATTGTCATACTGGCGCAAATTTCATTTTAGCTATTTTCAATAAAAATATGCCAGTTTGATTCTTTATGTAAGCAAAAACCAGTTTAGAATTTATCCATGCATATTAGTAAGGATCTTGTTTAAAGTTTAGAAATTATATTGGATTATTGTAACTTACGTGCCCGTCCTTCCCCATCATTTCCAGCTGGATTTCTATTGGAGCCTGTAAACATACGGGAAGTTACTTTCATTAAAACATTAGCGTTTGTGCAAAGTTTTTCCCAGTCTGATAATTTAATACGCTAAACTGTAATTAATTAGCTAATTTTGCGCAACAAATTATTAAGACACGTTCAAGCGTTTGTATTGATTTGCTGTTGCTGTGTGTCTTCTCGATTAGAAAATCGAGTGAAAATGACCAGCGTACGTGGTGTGGAATAGTTCGTGGTCCAGACCTATTAATACATGCATCCCGTATCACGCGCACGACGATTTTCTAAGACTAAAGAATCTCCATACGGTCGTTCAACTAGATATGTTGTATATATAGGCACGATATTCTTTAAAAATGCAAAGTCATAATATTTAGATCATGCAGTTAGCACTCTACATGGACAAAAAAAGTAACACAGTTAAAAGGTATTCAAAAAAATAAAAAAGAATGTCGGGGTTTTTTTGGAAAATGATCTAACCAGGCAGCTGGAATCTCATGCATGGTCTCTTAGTGCCTTGATAGAATTTGACATAGAATAGGGATACTAGCCGGTGGAAATTTATATAAGTTTTACAATATTTTCTTGAAAGTCCTGGACCAACAACAGGTGTAATTAGCTATATTTGGTGGTGATAATTTTGAAGGGGTCCCACACAAAACTTGTAGACTTCAACCAACATGTTGTATAATTGACTATTTCAAAAAATAAACTTTTTTCAAAAAATAAGTTTTTTCATACTTAATTAAACTTGGAAAGTCTGAGGAACCATCGTTAACGTATAACGAAATCAGGCAAATGGGATATTCCTCGGTACCTGATGGGAATGTGTAGCTTACCAGCAAATTGTATATGAATACAATGTGAAGATTTCATTTCCAAATCTTTTGGCGTAAAATCATATTCCACAGCAGGATAAGTCTGAACAATGTTTCCACGTTTTCCTTTAACATTAAGGTTGTGAATCACACAATCTTGAAAATGACTTTTTCTAGGAATTATTCTAAAGATATGAGATCGATCTTGGAAAGTACGGCCAAACTGAGCAGTGTTGATAGCAAGTTGAAGTGGAACTTTGTTATTGTTGCCTTTTCCAACATTTACTTCGGGATCATTTGAAATAACGTCATCACTATATAAAAACACAAATTATATAATTGATAAAATACTTCTCTTTTACTCTTCCTATATTGGCGTTCTGTATATGCGTTCTCTTAACTATATCAAATATTGTCCGGCGTAACCTAGCTTTACAGCATGATCGTAGTAATAAATATGTCATTAAAAGACACTCGTTTTGGGTCAAGGATTGTAAATGCAATTACGTACTTGTTGTTAAATGAAGCATTTACGTTCCATGGATCGTAGTCGTTAGTGGAAATATTGTACCTAAAAATGAAATAGAGAAAAAAAATTAAAATGTAAAGAAGAGTTATCACTGTTTTGAGTGGAAATAAGAAATAACAATGTTCTGAATGACAAGAGACATTTGTTATATATCAGATCCCGGAATTACGTACCTAATACGAAGTACACAGCGCTGTTCCTGACCAGAGGGAAAATGTGGAAGAGTCCATTTGTATGTCAACGGAACAATTCCTTTGCCATTACCAAGGTGATTGGTACGCGTTCTAGGTGCTTCAATACAGTCCGGTTCAGTTAATTTTACCAGACACTTTTTCCACATTTCGGGATCTTCACCTTTTAATTGATCAATATCTTCTGAACGATATGGTATTGCCCAAATTAAGGACGTTCCTTTGCATTCATCTTCCGTTTTGTTGGGAAGTATTTCTAAGAAGTTGTGAAAGTTTATCCATTTTCCTCCATTAGCTTCGCATTCAGCTTTGTTGTTGTATTTTGAAGCATGGCGCCATCTTGTTTCTGGATTTCGTCTTGTCTTAGGATAGAGTTCCAAACATTCACCTGATGTAAAGATAGAACACAGTCACATAATAAATATTTGAAATAATTATTCAATTTTTTATCCAATCAATAATTCAATTAGCAATTAACATGATGCATCATGCACCACTAATATAGTGTACGTTTTCAAGGTTACCTTTAGGCATAACATTAAAACTTTCATTCTTGTAAAATGAGCAGTCTTGCTTCTGATTGGCCAGCACAGCAATATCTATCCAATCAGTTGGGTGCCAATACGGATAGTAGTCGCGTTCTTCGGGACATTCATAACCATACCGAGTACCTTTTCGGTTTTGTCTTGTGTATCTTGCTGCGTCACCTTTTAATTCTTGATCAGCTGTGAACAACCCTGTATATGAACAGTGACAATTGTAGATGTTGGTGCAGAATAAAGTAGAGAAGGCCAGCGTTTTTGACGATTCGCTACTCAGCAAGCTTTAAATAGGAGCAATCAGGGGGTGGGGACCCTCTCCTGGAAGTATTCAAAAACGTCATATTTTCATGCAGTGGTGTGCTCAAGGCTAATTGACAGAATCATGACGAATGGCACTTACGCCAAAAACGCTGAAGATGATCTTCTATACTTACTTTTCTGTTTTATTACTGACGAGAAAATATATCAATCGTGATATGTACAAAAGCCAACCTTTTCAAAATTTTAAAATTCTAAGATTGATTCTGATAACTAAGCAAGTCAAAATTCTGTCGACATTAAATTTTTACCATCGTTCATATCTAAACTCTTACTACTTCTGTTCTGCATGTATTGTCAACTTGTCACACTGAATACTTTGATCTGAATGATATTATGTTCACGATCACAACAACATCTGATATAGAGTGAATTAAACTGAACATGAACGATATAGTGATAAAGTCCTAGCTGGCTTCTTGAAAAAATTCATACGACAAAAACATGTTGTGTGAAGAAATTCAATCACAATCATATGCAATTCATGGTGAAAGTTTATTGACTTTGTAATAAAATTATTTCATAAATATGAAAGAATATAACGTATTTCATCGCTTTCTGCCAGCAAGAAAAATGCCCGACGGTTCTCCTTTTCTTCTGTTTTACTTTGCAACTAAAATCACTGACAAACATACACCCCATGAAATAAAGCATGAATACACAAACTAAACATAACGAAAAATAAAGAAGACCACTGCGTGCCTGGATAAATTTTATCATCACACTTGTGGTGACTTTTTGTTTCCAAAACCACTTAAAAACGTTGTATACGGGTTCAAGTTTTTAGTGTTTTGATGACTTTTTCGTCTGTGACTATGCGGGATGCAATCAACCTGCTACACTGAAATGATTTGAATGGCAAATATGCAATGATTGGTTCGTCATTTTGAATTTTAAATGAGATTTAACACCTCATTTGGAACAATGAATGGAACAACGCAAACCTTACCCTTATTTCTTTGGCGTGTGGTACATTTATCATACCATTCCCAAGGTTCATTAAGAACTCTTTTACTTCCTGCATTAGCTCTTGAAAAAAGAACCTTTCTCTTATACGTGTTATATATCTTCTTTGAAAACAAAGGTTTAGATCGTAATTCCCCTGAAATGAAAATGAAAATGTCAATAGTGTAATCAAGTTATTTGAACTTGTGTGAAGAAAACGGTCTTCCATCTATGTATGTGGAAAACTAATGAAATACTGCACGACGTCTGATATCGTGTTTGAAAAGGGTATTTGTACCGCATGAAAATATCACGTACCATTTCTCATCACTCTATATCGTTCAGTGATGGTGGTTGATTGGCATTTGTATTGTAGAATAATGTTACAATTAAGATCGTCGTGACCACAGCCATGTTGGTTTGTCCATTCAATTGGTAAGATCGTTTTTCCCGAATCTGGTCCACTCATGTAGTAGTTCTACACGGTATATCAAAAAAGAATGTTTGTACGCAGTCATTAGGACTGGTATACTGGAAACTAAGCCGTAAGTATAGCCAAACTTGCTTGTTCAACCCATACGGGTTTCGAACAACCGGCCCCAGTCCATGCCAATTTTTCCATGTTTGTTGTGACAGTCCATTTGTTGATATATTGGATTTTTTGGCGAAGTTTAGTTAACAAAAAAATAAATAAACAGCTTGATAATTTTATCACCTAAACCATCCAGTCAACTTTCTCTGGGGGGAGGAAACCGGAGTATCCGGAAAAAACCCACAAATTTTGGCAGAGCGTTGACTTATACCATCGCATCCAGAAGGCAGAAAGGTCTAACTTAAATGTTGACATATAACATAAAGATTTTGATGCAACATTGAGAGAGCTATCGAAATTTTAAATCGAAAAAGTGTTTTCGAGAATGCTTAAACCAGTAAGATTGCTATATCGCTTTACTAAACCGATATAAGGTAATACTGAAACGAAGGAGTTACACACGAAGTTTTGACAACAACTAAAGTAATAACACCTTTGTCAAAATATTGTCATGCATTTACTCACCCGAAAATCTTGGCGCATGTCAAATGTGCCTTTTCTAGCAGGATAAACTATCTAACTGAACTAATCAATAGAATTGCTGGCGCTGGCTATACGTTTGGTACGCGTTCAAGCCGAGAAGCCCCCTGATATTGAAGTATCTGGTGAGTTTTTGTATCTTAATTCACATGAGGATATATTGATATTATGATATATTCGTGTTCTTCGATGTTAATTTCTTTTCATCGGAGAACACGAACATCTAGCACTGTTTTGTTCAAATTGATTAAGCATATTTTGGTTCCCAGACCAAATGACTCCATAAAAAATCTAGTTCAATATTTATACAAGATATCATATCAGAGCCAACTTGTGGTAAAGTTTCAAAAAATTTGGCAAATTTGAGGCGGCTGGTCAAAAAATCATATTTACCATATAAAACCAGTCCTCTGAACTTTTGTTTTGTGTTTTCTCTGGTACGTTGTAACCCCCTTTAGCATTATTCTGTAATATACACAAAATATTATAATATTATAATTAGGTTTGTATATAGTTTTGAAACACTATATATATATATATATATATATATATATATATATATATATATATATATATATATATATATATATATATATATATATATATATATATATATATATATATATATATATATATATATATATATATATATATATATATATATGCTACTTGGGCGATTAGTTGTTATCATGATATAATAAAAACAATGTTGTATCTGACCTAATATTAAAACTTTAAAAATTTTTATTTAAAACTATAACATCTAAATGAATTTTCGACCGCTTTCTGCGGCCTTCTTCAGAGTAATAAAACATATACATAAACTCAGTTCAAGTCAGAATTAAATACTGGTAATGTGTCATTACTTATTCGCCGTCTTTTGTATTACTGCAGTGATGTAATTAATGGTAAATACGCACTTGGGAGTTCAATATGTTCATTTACACTATCTTTTGTCTTAACTGAATGAACTGCCTCCAAAAATAAGCGTTTCTGATGATTAATTACACCTCGTTCCAATATCTCGACGTCTGTTGATCTCACTTCATAGCCTGTAGTTTCTGCGTGATCTTTTTTCTCACACCGCAGGTTTATGTTCTGACCATCGGGTCTCCCACGTTCGCTTTGTTTCACCAATATATGTAAATGAGCACGAGTTATACTTAACTTTATAAAAAATGCCCTTCACTCGATTGGGTGTCGGTCTTTCCTTCGGCACTCGAAAAACATCAGCCAGTGTCTGACATGGCTTCAACGCTGTCCGCACACCATTTTAGAGAAGGCTGGTATGTATATATATATATATATATAATAAAAAGTATAGGTTATCATATGAGAGGCGAGGTGATATCAGTTTTATCGCTCGGGAGACGATATCATATTTTGTCCCTCGTTCGCTGCGCTCACTCGTGACAAAATATGATATCGTCTCTCGAGCGATAAAACTCATATTACCGAGTCTCGAATATGATAACCTATTTATCACATACTTGTGCCTTTATCTAGAGCAAAAACCAGATTATATTTTCAAATTATTTACACTTCGAGTACATTTCAAAATGAATTCAAAATGATTGTTTAAAATACGCTAAACAGGTAGAAATTACAAAAACAAACCAAAAATAACTTATCTTTTAATAGCTGCAAAACGTCTTTGTGTTATTTTGCTTGTATTATTTAATATTTTTATTGTTATCTCTCTATCGTTCCTTCAGTCGGACGCCATCTTTGTTTTGAGCGGGACAAAAAACGATATCGCGGGACAAAAAACGATATCACAGGACATATCGTTTTTATGTCACCGTGTTATCGCCCAGATAAAGGCACAAGTATGTGATAAATATATATATATAAATTTAATCTAGTTGAAGTCACCTCAGTTTCCTAGCCAGGATTTTCTCGGGGACGGGAGGGGAAGAAAGCCCGCGAGGGGCTTTTCCGGGCCTGCTTCAGTATTAGTTTTAGCATTAGATTGTCAATTCTCTCGGGAGGGGAGCGCAATCTCTCAGGGAGAGGACACCATCCACCCTCTGGCTACCCCTGGGAGTCACTTTTCCTTTTTTGGCATATGCAGGCACAAAAATTCCTGTTGGTAACTAAATAGACCTTCGTGCCTTAAAACATATATATAACTGACATCAATATACTAACCTGCGAGTCAAACACTCTTTGATTGTTTCGTCGATTTGCTTTTTCTCCGGACAATCTGTTATTTGATCCTCTTGGTACATGAAGATATACATCTGCATTAGTACATTGATGGAATATTGCAAGAATTAATGATAAGAGATAAAGCACCGGCGGCCTGGCCGAATAGACTCCCATTTCTGCGTCCTGCCTTGTTTTGATCTGTTCACCTTCGTGCCACAACGGTTGTTGCACCACCAATTTTTTGTATTACCTTATATATATATGATTGGTTTGCATGACGCCCACCCTACAAATATGATAGGTGCATGCGACTTTACGTCAATGCTGTCACAAAACTGTAATTAATTGCTTTCAGAAATGGGATTTACTTCCGAGGGACTATACGTAGGACGCGACTAGGCGGCGTAAGATTGTTTTGGTACAACTTGAACCCCTTGTCAATTATAAGGACTGAAAAAAGAATCTGTTGTTCACTGTGAGAAGCAATATTAGCCGCGTAATGTGTTTCGACATGTTTCAACCTGATTAATAAATGTCCTGCTTTTCCTTATTTTACTGTCTTATTTAAAAGTCGTACGCTGAGCTCTTGTATTTCCTTATTTTTCTATCATTATTTAAAGAAATTGACACCATATAATATATATTGTGCTATCATTCCTACCTCACCGGCATGTCTCACCGACTATTCAAAGTTATGATATATGCATGCCGTATGCACGGAGTTGGATTAAAACAATGCCAGGTCAGTTTTGTTTAAAACTAAAAGTAAATTAGTTTGCCCACTGTTTTTCCTTTCTAAATAAAACACATTAAAATTTTACTACGTATCATGCATATGAGTTGGATATGACAGATGAAATGCGAGGCTATAATCTTTGGATTTTGTTTTGCAATGATTATTCCCGCATTATTCATACTTTCACGGATCACTTTTAGGTATATTTTGCATAAAATAACTTTGCCATTTGTTGGCGTGATCAAGAACAAACCATTGTAAAAATCAATTTTGATGCCAAGCTTCCAAACCACATTTTATGCTAATCAATGCTATACATAGCTCGTAGGGAAATCAGTTGCTCAGAAGGAATTTACTTCGGGAAATTTACATATATGTAACGAAGGCAAGCGAGGTTTTAGTGAAACGTGCATTTCAGGAAGTCTGCCATCACTCGGCCAATTTCTATTTTGGTACCTTCACGCCTTTGGTACCCATCATATTTACCCTTTTGGATGATTGTTCTACAAAGATTGTTATGCCTCGGCTAATGCTTGTGCATGCTTTCCCAAGTTGCGTTATATCGCAACCTGTGGACATAAAATCCCTTGTAACTTAGCACGAACACCTTTTTGTAGCTAAGACATATACGTACAATATGTGCTAATGTAAGAACAATCGGGCAATTGTAGTGCATGTTATCGACTGAAAGTTGATGCGTCGAAAAATTGACTTTAATGTTAATTACTCCCGGTCAAGCGTATGGATTTCCAAAATAATTTTTCTTGATAATTTGCTCAGTTTAAAAGACTTTGATTTTAAATTTTTCCTGCCAACAGATCTATTTCTAAACTATAAGAATCTGTAAACCATTTTTAGGAAATTTTTGAAACCCTAGTATCTTCAGTTACCTTGACTGGCATCGACACAGCAAGTGCTATAATACGTGATGCTTCGAGGTGTTTTCCGTCATTAAATTATGATTATACTACAAAAATTAGACCTTGAATTTTTTTGTGTTTTATATTCTTTTTAAAAATGCTTTACAGGTAAAAAAAACACACCAGCACAGAAGAAACTAGAAAAGTTTGAACAAGCTAATCAAAAGGAAAAAACAAAAAGGAATAAAAGGAAATCCTTTTTTGGCATGAATTGTGACGTGTTTGCAACATATGCCATCCCTGCAATGTGCTGCAAACATATTATATTGTGAATTATCATAAATCTTGCAATAGCAATTTTTACTGATCATGATAATGTAATAGTGTAGTGTCTACTACTCAAAGGAGCAAATTTACAAGGCATAGCTATAAACGTATGAATTCACTTCAAAAGGACTATAATTGGTTGCAATTCAGCCATTCAAAATATTTGAATAAGAAATATTAGATGCAAAATATTTTGATATGTTCATATTTTGACAGGCGTGACGCAAGTACACTACAAAGGGACCTGCAAAGGTCTTTATTGGACATGCGTCATTTGACGCAAGCATTCATTTGGTCAACCTGTGAAACTTTGTTCGTATTTCATCAGTCATGAACATCTCAGCATAATTGGTTCAAGTAAAACCCAGGAAATTACTCGTGAATACTATATTTTCTTATTTGTTAACATATATTGATCACAAAATTAACATGTACTAATAAACTCTGATGAATTCTAAAAGATTGCAACTAAGTAATATTTAAAACACAAGCAACTGAAGCAAGAGTTGTAATAAAACATTTTCAAAATCAAATTGGGAAGACAAAAGTCATTTTTACAAACATGATTTTATTTTAAGACATAATTTCTGTATAATGACCGCAAATTAATTACGCAAAAATTCTCTGAACACGTCAATGGATCACGTATCGTGGCAGTTGCCGCGCTAACGTCAAGTAAGCAGCCAAAAACGTCGCTTCTTTACGTAGATGTAAATCACCTGAAACACGTTTAAGATGAAGTCTTCAAATTGCGATCAATTTTGTGCAATTGTAGGACTCAGATTTTCAGTAGCAAATTTTTATTATCATTATCACTATCATTATCACTATCACTATCACTTTCATTATCATTTTCACTATCATTATCATTATTATTATTATCAACAAGAAAGTAACAAGAAAGAATCAGTATTTACTGATAGAAAAGTTTGGCTTGAAAATTCCACTATATTTCTGGTATGAAGAAACTGAGATAATTAGGTATTAACCGTGGAATTAAACAAATAAGATAGACGAATGATATTTAATCATTGTGTTGTTTTCTTGTAGAGAGGAATTTAAGCATAGACAATCTAAGGAATGGACTGGAAACGCAAGCTAAAGTTTACGCGACATCCGTGATACGCTTTACTTTGGAACCCTGTAACTTCCCTTTAAATACATTTCAGGACTTCGTATTTACATATTTTAAACAAGAGCAGAAATGTGAATGGAACTATCGACTTTTAAAACTTTTCAGAGAGATAAACGAGGCGGAAAATCACCATTTAATGTTTTCGTAAACCTTTTTCAACAACAACAATGGCGACATTTCTGCAGTCAAAAAGAATGCAAACATTCAGCGTTGGGTTTTAGCTTTGTTATATCCATAAAGAATTTTAAAAGTCGATAGTTCCATAGAGATTGCCGTTCTTGTTTAAAATATGTAAATAGAAAGTCCTGAAGTATATTTAAAGTGAAGTTACAGGGTTCCAAAGTACAGCATATCAGGCCGTATCACGGATGTCGCGTCAGCAACATTGATACTTTAGCTTGTGTTTCCAGTCCATTCTGTTGATTGTCTATGATTTAAGTCACTTTGGTATGGGCTTACAGCAGTGAGCCCACATGTAGAGATAGAGGAAAAACAAGATTGCGGCTAAAATGACACAAGAACATTGCTTCATTTGAAAAGTAACTATTGCGTACATGTGTACGCTATATTGCGTACATGTGTACAGTGAATTTTGAATACAAACGGCCCAACAATGTCATGGTTGACATTCAATTATGTTTTCAATTATGTAGCCTGCCCGCAACATCTGCAATTCATGTATTAGAAACACCATTATGCAGTGGATGTAAGTGGACAACAACACTATTGGTGGTAGACAAGCATTCCTTACATTCCAGAATATATGCCCATGTCATAGTAGTCTGCTCACAATTGTCTTATGCTCCCCCCTGGTACCTCCCCTCCACCAAGGGGGAGCATACGACAGTCGTGAGCAGACTAATGTCATGGTCAACCACTCTGAATCTTCAGAAGCTTGCAGGTACCTGTAATTATGGTGCTTGTATTTATTACAACACAAGTGATTTGTCCATTGTGGCAATGCTTATGAACAAAGCCATCATAGCTTTCCCTGTACATTACAGTGTGTATTATACAGTGTGCAAATTAACAAATTGTGTGAGCTGCTACAGTACAGATTATTTGTGAGTCTTAAGGTCTATAGAAAAGTTAAAGCTTACATATGCAACACACACCATTCTTGGCTGATGTTCAGTTGACTACGCTAACGGAACATCAGCCATTCAAATGTGTCAACAAACAAAAATCGTCCATTGTTTATGGCTTTTGATGGTGTTATAGTGCCTCCACGACGACTCATGATCTGACTGAAATTTTTTGGCAAATATTTTTGTGGAAACAACTCTTCCCTTCGAGGCTGAAATAAGGCAACAGCTTCTTTCGACAAGATCCTCCACGCAAAGGGAATAGTACTAAAAACACCTCTCACACTAAAAACAGATTGAAAGGCGGCGCGACCACGATTGTATACATTGTATGTGAACACTCCACCAGTATTTGCATTGTCATAGCTTGCGTGAAACCGATCAGTTGCCGACTGAACAGCAACACTTGACAACTGGGCCTGATTAGCTGCTTCAACCCATTCTCCGCTGAAACAACTGTCACTGATTATGACCAGTACAGATTCCCCACTTTGTCCAGACAAACTTTCCCGCCATAGCTGAAATAACTCATCAGGAGCCAAAGTTCCATCACCCAAGTACCATGCACCATTGCCTGTACAACCATGTCCAGAATAGTAAACGAAGAATGCGCGAACGTCCGCGGTCCGTCCTTGCAAAAGCCTTTCGCAATTTCGTCACAAGCCATACTTTTCCCTGGGCATCAACATGGTTGTAGCAAAAAAGCTCGGAAATTTCCTGCCCTCCGCCGAAAAACTGCCTCATTGCGTCAATATCACAGTTCACCCCTGCCAGATAACTTGCTGCTCTCTCCTCTGGTGACTTCCCCAGGCTGTCAGGATCCAAAGATATCCGTGCAACCAATTTGTTGGCATCATTTGTAGGAGCTGAGGCAGCACATGGAGCACCAATAAGGCCGAAGACGTAGCGATTTCGTTGTGTAGCCATGTACACATTGACATTGGTCCCCACACGTCTGATATACTGTATATACGCAAATAATAGCAAAGAGTAAAGAAATACGAGGGTTGGGGATAAAATGAAACTGAATGGCGGAAACGGAAACTGAAAACGGAAACTGAAAGGAAGATTAATAAAAGGCTGAAATGGGGGGTCGCAATGTAAAAGATATATTATACGACACAAATTCACCGAGTAAATCGCAAGCGCCGAGCGGGCCTTAATATACAGTGCGAACCATGGTATTAGTTTTATAAGATATTTATGCCGTACGTATTCAAAATGAGCAGTGCTATTCATTAAAACTTACAAATATTAAAATAAAGTTGTGAAAAGATCGTGGCGATGTTGATATTTGATGTTAGTCACATGACTAAAAAATATGGCTTTGTTCCATATTTGAGGTGGAGGTAGTTTCAAAAATATGAAAACATGATAGGACGTCGTTTTCAACTTAATTGGAAGTGGAAACGAGATTCTTTAACCAAAAACAGAATAAGTAACAACAAAAGAATGTTTTAGTTAGAAAATAAACGAACTTGGTGTCATAGTTTTTGAGGATTTCTCAAAGAATATGTGGAACGGCGGAAAAGAGGGATTCTGGACTTCTAAAATGTATAAGAATGGGAGGTATTAGGGGTTTAAAGGGGAACTGTTCGCAAATTATCATGATCAACGTCTGTCAACATTTTGAGAAAGTTTGCTTTGCCATATATCTTCAAAACTAGCAATGACGGATTCCTGGTAAGCAATAATGATTCTACAAATATACCTTAACTACTGTCATGGACGAAACGTTTAAAACTAGATTAAGCGAAAAGTGCATGAAAGCACAACGGAATTTTAATGTTTTGACAGACAAGTCGTGATCAACATGATAACGCCCTAATGCTGGGGAAAGGAACTTCTGCTGAATCATTGGTTTTAGGTACCTGCCAAATAGGTGATAGAACGATTATTTAGATCCGTATTATTAGCGACCAGCATGCCTTCATATGTGCCTAAATGTGCAAAAGAGACTTCTGATCCCTATTTCTGCTGTTACCAGAAGAACTCGTTTACTTTACCATTTTTTTGTTGACTCCTTAGCCTCGCCTGTCACATAATATCATTGAATATCAATAATCTAGCCCATGCATACATTTTCCAAGCTTTATCATGCTGATTTCGTCTGCCTGTCAAAAGGACAAACTTCCGTTGTGCTTTCAAGCATTTTTGCCTCAGTCCAGTTCCAAACGTTTATTGTTGAAGATATATGGCAAAGCAAACTTTCTCAAAATGCTGACAGACGTTGATCATGATAATTTACGAACAGTTCTCCTTCAAACGCATAATACCTCCCATTCTTATCCATTTTAGAAATCCAGAATCCCTCTTTTCCGTCGTTCAACATATTCTTTGAGAAATCCTCCAACTACGACACCAAGTTCGTTTATTTTCTAAAACATTCTTTTGTTGTTACTGTAGGAAATCTTGCCCGAGCCTGGTCGCAGGCAACTCGTACCTGTTCGCAGGCAAGACTTTAGTTGCTATAGAAACGCAAAACGTGGCGAGTAGGGGTTTTTTGTATTTTTTGGTTAAATTGGTTGACTTTAAACGTTTTTCACTAACTTGTAAGGGTTTTAATGAGACATTTTATGATATTTTATTAAAAGTATGTACGAAAGGGTTTAGTGAGTCATCTAGTGTCACAGGGAACGACGAACGGAGGCCAAAAGACGGAAAATTCCCCACACTAGACGGTGGCGACCCCGGCAGGATTTCGAGCGACGAAAAGCGAATTCAAGAGGACTAAACTGTGAGTTACTTACTGGGTATATTTTCTTAATCAACTGTGGGTTTTGTATTTTACTCGCTGCATCATCTGACACCTGTACTGAAATTTTGGGGACAGAATTGTGTTATTTATTTACGGAATTTTGGTATATATTATCTCCTGGACGGTGAACGCTCAGTATATTCGCATATTTCAAATATCTGCTTGAAATATCTATTGTGGATTGTGGCTGATTGATAATTTTGGTCGCATTCTGGCTAGCAAACGCTGATAACAACAGATTACTTATTTATATAATACATCTGGAGAATTTCGTACTGAATTTGAAGTTTGCCTGGACCTTCATATATTTACGTTAGGAATTCGGTCACGTGATAATGTGATAGCATAAATCATTAAAAAAAATGGCAACAGAAGTAAAATTTAAAACATTATTAGCAGTGTCAGAACTACGAATTAAGGAAATTGAAGGGTTTATTGTCAGTGAAGATATCGGCGACATCAAAAATGCCTACGAACAGCTCGATGAGTTAATTAAGCGGTTAGAAAAGGCAAAAAATGACACCATCGAGTACCTTGTGGAACAGGGTAAGGAACTTGAATTCATGAAGGACTGGGCAGCGACATAAAAAGGCGTTTTAGTGCCTTTCAGAGACGTTCGTGCAAAAATAAAGAAGCAGATGGAGAAAATTATTGACAAGGAAACTCAGGAAAAACTGAACAGAGAGTTATATATTCAACAACGAGTAAATGAGGAGCAGATGAAGTTCCAACATCAACAACAGAAAGATAGAGAAGAGGCTGTGTTGAGGCAGCAACAAAGAGAACAAGAATGGTACATGCAAAAGATGGATATGGAGAAACAGATACAAGCAAATCATTCTGGAATAATGCAAGAAAAACCAGCTCAACTATCGACCCAAAGTGTGAAGCTCCAGAAGTATACTATAACACCTTTTTATGGAGAGTACAACGACTGGCTGCGCTTTTGGAATCAGTTCATTGTCGAAGTCGGCGGATCGGGCATAGCTGAGATAAGTAAATTTAACTACCTTTTAGAGCTGGTCAAAGGAAAACCAAAAGAAGACATCTTGGGTCTCCCTCACTCAGCTGATGGATACAAAGAGGCGAAGCGTATTCTGGAACAGACTTATGGTAAAGAGACTAAACTACACAAAGCTTTGATCAAGGAATTGGGTTACCAACAATAACTAGCATTCACAAGATAAGCAGCATCCATGAATTTTACAACAAGCTAGCTCGGGTTGTGCGAACCCTGGTAACAATGAAGAAGCTGGAGACTGCTCAAAGTTGTGTGTATACATTGAAGGATAAGCTGGGGCCTGTTAGAGAAGTATTAGTCAAGAAAGATGACAAGTGGGAGGAATGGGGTTTGGAAGAGTTGACCGAGAATTTACGACTATGTTTACGTAATGGACGTGATGAAGAAAACAACACTGGAAAACCTGATGGCAGTTCGAAGCATCCATTGAAGAAAGGAAAATTTGCTGTTTGGAAAAAGCGGGGAAATGCTCACAAGGCACAAATCTTCCTGTGCGTACTGTCATTCGAACGATCATTTTAGTACTAACTGCACGAAGGTACTAGGTGTGGAATCTCGAAAGTCTATATTGCGTCAAAACAAGATGTGATACAACTGTACAGGGACGGGGCATACAGCCGCTGAATGCAAATCTCGAGGCTGCAAAAAATGTCAAAGAAAACACCACACTTCTCTTTGTGAAGAGAAAGATGCTACGGTTGATCCTGCAAAATGTTCGAGAGCTGAGAAAGGCATGAGTTCATACTTTGAGAAAACAACGACACTACACGGGACTGTTCTTGCTAAGGTCGGAACACAGACAGTTGTGCTTGATGCTGGCGCTAGGAGCTCTTATATCAGTACGAAAGTGATTACTGAGCAGAGGCTGAAACCAGTGTGAAGGGAGCGTCGATGCAAGGAGCAGATGTTTGGTACAATGGAAAAGGATGTTGAAATTTACAACGTTAAAATTAAATCAAAAGCTGTCGAAGGGTTTTCATTGGCTGTGAAGTGTATCAACGCTGAAAAAGATGTGTTGACTTACTTACCCAATCCGAATGTTGGCAAACTGAAGCAAGGGTTTCCACGTCTTCGAAGGCTCACTTTCAGCGAAGAGGAAACGAAAGGTGAAATGATGCCGGTTCATATTATTCTTGGAGCAGCTGATTACCAAAGGATCCGAACGACAGAACCGCCAGTTCTTGGAAATAATCCAGATAAAGATCCAGGAGCAGAATTCACCAAGCTTGGTTGGACTATGCATGGGCAGCATGCAGGATCAGAATGTCAAGTTGAGAAGCAATTCTTCTTGCAGTCTACTACCGATGAGTTTACGAAGCTGTGCAGCCTCGACATACTTGAGGTAACTGATGCCAAATCAGATAATGCTCAAATTCATGAAGATTTTCTTGAACAGTTGACGTGAAATCAAGACGGACACTATGAGACAAGACTGCCTTGGAAGGAAGGTCAAGTTCCACTCCCTATTAACCGAAACCTGTCAAAAGCTAGATTGGAGGGCACAGTGAAAAGGTTGGAACGTATGGGGAAACTGAAAGAGTACGACCGAATCATGCATGAACAGATCAAAGAAGGAATCATTGAACCTGTGTCGAGAAATTCTATGGGGGAGAAAGTTCATTACGTACCCCACCAGGTGGTAGTTCGAGAAAAGGCAGAAACCGCCGAGATGAGAATAGTCTACGACTGTTCCTCAAAAACCAATGCTAAGAGTCCATCCTTAAACGATTGTCTGAAAACTGGACCTCCACTCCAACCGTTGCTGTTCGACATATTGATCCGAAATAGGTTCAGAAAATTCTGTGTCTCTGGGGACATCCAAAAAGCATTTTTGCAAATTTGGGTGCATGAAAAAGATCGAGATGCACAACGGATTCTATGGTACGACAACTTGGAAGAGCGAAACGTGACATATTACCGTTTTACGCGTGTGATTTTCGGAGCCACATCAAGTCCATACATCCTGGGGGCTACAATGCAAAAACACGTCTCAGAATATACGGACCGATATCCTGAAACCAACAAGTCTCTGCTCGAAGATACGTATGTTGATGACATTCAAGGAGGCGGGGACAAAGAAGAACAGGCCGTTGCTTTCAAGGAAGAGTCGACAAAAATCCTAGCAGAGGCGAACTTCCCACTGCATAAATGGCATAGCAATGTGGAGTCCTTGGACGAGGTTAAATGTTGCGAGGATGAGAATGATCAGACGTACGCCGAAAGTTTGGTTGGTAACAAGCGAAGCAACGAAACGAAAATTATCGGGGTTCCATGGAACAAGAAAGAGGACACATTCTCGGTCAGTTTTGAAACAATTGCCAATTTCGATGGTCAGCTGACTAAAAGAAAGATAATATCAGCGATCAACAGCGTTTATGATGTACTTGGATGGAGCTCTCCTGTTACTATACCGGCGAAGATTATATTCGGTGAAATTTGCCTTCTTAAACTACACTGGGATGAAGAAGTACCAGATGAAATCGCAAAGAAATGGAACGCGTGTGTGAAAGGGCTGAAGCATACTCCAACCGTAGATGTCCCTCGCTGTGTGTCCACAATTAATCAAAGTCACTTTAAACTGCACGGATTTGCCGATGCCAGCAAGATGGCCGTGTGCGCAGCGATATATGCCGTTTCGTATTGTGGAGAAAGTCCGATTGATCGAAACTTATTGGTCGCCAAGTCGAGAGTGGCTCCAAAGAATTTAAGCATTCCGAGGCTCGAGTTGGTAGCAGCCCACACCTTGGCAAAACTTCAGAACAATGTCGAAGATGCTCTGAAGTCCTTTCCAATTGCAAGTTCCCACAACTGGGTCGACAGCTTAACCGTCCTGTACTGGTTGCCTGACCGTGGTGAGTGGTCTACTTTTGTTCGGAATCGCGTGCAGAAGATAAAGGTGCTGTCGAGTGCAACATGGAAATACGTACCCACAAGGGAGAACCCGAGTGACCTTGGCACGAGAGGAACCAGCCCGGACAAATTGGGTGAGTCGTGGTTCAAGGGACCAGGGTGGCTTACAGATGGATTCACTGGTCCTACTCAACCTGAAATATCGGAGACACAAGAAGTAAAAGTAGAGAGAGCTAAAACGAAACCAACTTCAAAAGCAATGTTTCTAGTGGACGATGCGAGCACGGGGGAGAACATTCGGGAATGGGCTGACGAACTACTCAACCGCGTGCCTTACTGGAAACTATTGAGAATAGCAGCGTACGTGAAGAGATTCATCGACGGTTGCCGTAAGAGCAAGAAGACAGGACCGCTTACCAGGGATGAAATGACAGAAGCAGGAAGAGTCTGGGTCCGAGTCACCCAAACGTGGAACGAGATAAGGACGGACATGACTCTCGCTAAAGATGAAACTGGATTGGTTCGATGCATGGGGCGAATACAAGGGTATCAGCCTATATTCATACCCAGAGAGTCTACGTTGTCGAGGCGGCTCATAGAACACTGCCATTTGCAAAGTTTGCACGGGGGAGTAGCAGCCACGATGTCTAACGTCAGAGAGAAATTTTGGATCCCAAAGCTAAGATCAGTCGTCAAAAGTGTCGTGCACAAGTGCAACCTCTGCAAGAGATATAGAGTAAAAGCAATGGATCCTCCGACGACAGCACCGCTTCCCAATTTCCGTACTGAATTTACCGAGCCATTTAGCACGACCGGTGTTGATTTCGCTGGTCCGTTATACTACAAAATTGGAAAAAACAAGACGAGTAAAGCATATGTTGCCTTATTTACCTGCGCATCTACAAGAGCGGTACATTTGAGTCTATGCAAAGAGATTACCCTAATTGAGTTCAAAAGAGTAATGAACAAATTCGTTGCTAGAAGAGGATGTCCTGAACTTATCGTGAGCGACAACGCCAAAACGTTCAAAGCAACAAAGAAATGGCTGACAACCTTAGCTCGCGATGAAGACCTTTTCAACTATCTGTCGGTGAATAATATCGATTGGAGGTTCAATATGCCGCGATCCCCGTGGTGGGGTGGTTTTTTCGAAAGACTCGTCGGCACCATGAAAACTAGCCTATGGAAGACGATTGGAAAGGCCTTGTTGAGATTCGAAGAACTTGAGGAAGCGTTATTGGATGTCGAAGTGTTTATGAACAACCGTCCGTTATGTTACGTTGGTGAAGAGTTTGAAATCCCAGTTATAACGCCCAAAATTTTGTTGCATGGGCAACCGACCTGTTTTCTGGAGGAGAACGTTGACGAGATGGACGGTGAGAAAGGAAAGTTATGCCGCAGATGGCGATACACGAAGACGTGTCGAGAGAATGCTCGAAGACGGTGGGTCAACGAATACCTCCACGCACTGCAAGAACGATTCGTTGCAAGGGATTGTAGAAGAAAGCGAAATAGTCTACAGAAGAATTCGGTTGTTCTGCTGAAGGACATGACTAAACATCGAGCAAAATGGAAACTTGGAAAGATATTGGACGCTATTGTTGGAAGGGACGGAGTCACGCGAGGTTACAAGATAAAGACGGGTAACGGTTATGTAATCGAGAGACCGTTCCAACTGGTTTGTGATCTCGAGATTAGCCAGGGAGATGTACGGGAGAACGATCATGACAAGACCGAAGTTATTAACAGCAACTCGTACCTGTTCGCAGGTAAGACTTTAGTTGCTATAGAAACGCAAAACGTGGCGAGTAGGTTTTTTTTGTATTTTTTGGTTAAATTGGTTGACTTTAAGGTGGCTCCCTACAGTTGCAGGGCAGATCTATATAGATCAGTGAGGAGCTTCGCCGACCGGCAAATGCTTTGAAATTAGGGATGGGCGATACCAGCTTTTTCAAATCGATACGATACCGATACGATACCAAGGATTTTTAGTGGTATCGATGCCAAATTTCGATAACGATACCATTAAATTTGAACGGCTGGCAAAGTTTTATTGCGACATATTATCGTTAATGGTTTTGGATAACTGTGGAGAATTTTTTCCAGAACATGATTGATCATTCTACTCTAATCCAATTTCATCTCCCATACTTGCAGATTTACATTTTTCAACGTTCTTTGCTTTAATGCTACGCCATAACGGGCGTTGAATAAAATTTGCGATTTGACAACATATGTTTTTGCGCATGCACGCTGGACATAAACAGTGCGGGCGCAGTATCGAAACAGTCGATACTTGGTGCAAGTATCGATACTTGCCCCCAACTCGCAAGTATCGACAGTATCGATACTTGGTATCGGTATCGTGCCCATCCCTATTTGCATTTCAACATATGAAAAGTTGTGTTTTGAGGTTTTTCTACGGCGAAATCACCAAGTGTTCTGTACATGATAAAAAGTTTGTGAAACCTAAACAGTATGTATGTTTCAACTGTTTTTTTCTGTTTTCCGACCGCCTTTTCGTAAGCTTTTACGTTTGCTCATTCTGAAATGTTTTTCGTATGTCGAGTCGAAATTTTATCACGTCAGCAATGATTTTATGGATTTTAGCCTCGATTATCCGCTGTTTCCTTCGGTGAATTTTTTTAAAACTACGTCCAGTTGTTATACCATATCTAAGGTAAGACATATTCGAATTTAAAAAAAATCTACAAATACGTTTCCCCGCAATCGAAATCCACGAATATATCAAAATCTGAATTATAAACCTGTCTTCAAATTTTGATATCTTTTTCCTTTATACATCAATAAACAACTTAAAAAATTTCAGAAAATTTGACCGAAGAGAAAGAAAGTTATTGTTCATTCATTGTGAAATTAAGCATTAAAACTGCAAAAAATAGAACCGTAGCAACGGCAATATAGTTACCATAGCAACGCTTATTTTGTTTCTATTTTTCTATATATGCACACCAAACACTTTCATACCTTTCCTAATAGCACTCAAATTGCCCTGTTTCGAGTGTAGTCTGTACAAATTTCGTTGCAAGCTGATGTGTCGTGAAAAGCCTGACATTTTATGCTACTGTAGGGAGCCACCTTAAGCGTTTTTCACCAACTTGTAAGGGTTTTAAGGAGAAATTTTATGATATTTTATTAAAAGTATGTACGAAAAGGTTTAGTGAGTCACCAGGGAACGACGAACGGAGGCCAAAAGACGGAAAATTCCCCACATTACTTATGCTGTTTTTGGTTACCACTTCCAATTAAGTTAAAAACGACGTCCTATCGTGTTATTATATTTTTGAAACTAATAGCGTGGTCCACCTCAAATATGGAACAACACCATATTTTTTTAGTCATGTGACTTACATCACATATTAACATCGCCACGATCTTCTCACAACTTTGTTTTAATGTTCGTGCGTTTTAATGAATAGCACTGCTCATTTTGAATACGTACGGCATAAATATCTTATAAAACTAATACCATGGTTCGCACTGTATGTATATTGTCAACACTGTTTAAGTGTCAATCAAATTACGTCACTCGGGTAACTCCCCCCTGATTTAGCGATTAAAAATATGTGTATTTTTTGTATGCTCGCAAGAAATTTTAATGTCTTCGTTTGAAATGAGTGAATTTGGAATTCAAACCACCTGTAAATATGAAAAAATAGTGAGCACCGTTGATAAAAGAATATGTGATGCAGGGCCGTCGCTAGAACGTTAATTGGGGGGGGGGGTGCCTATTCATATATTCATGTTTTGCCCGACAGATTTCTTTTCAAATTGATGAATTTGAATTTGATTTGAAAAGAAACTCGTCGGGCAGAACATGAATACATGAATATGCAACCCCCCCCCCAATTAACGTTCTAGCGACGGCCCTGATGTGATGTAGTCAATACGCCTGAGTCTGCAGCCAACCGAACGGAAATATGAAGGTATAGTCATTAAAAAGATAATATTTTGTTAAATAATTAATCTCTCGACCAACAGTTGTTATAACATGACCATAGACTGAGCGTGAACATCATGAACTATTTTTCTTGAAAATGTTAGTATAAATGAAACAGTTTGATACGATCGCGACGTGTAGCGGTCAAGGAAAGCGCAAGTTACACTTATACCACACATTCTTGTCTAGTAACTACGGTGCATGGATTTCAGTGCGTGGATCCACTTCAGGAAGAGGAAATAAAGTACAATCACTTTCAAAAGTGTTGGGACACATCAAGATTTTCACTAAAATATTGTAAAATCTCCACCCCCCTCGCCCCCTATTCAATGTTGAGTCGTGGCTGCCACATATTTGTGTTGGCCATTGATACTCAAACATCAAACCCAACATTGAATGGGGGAGCGGGGGAGGGGGAGGTCAAATTTTTTGACGGGATAATTGTGGAAAGGCAAATGTAACGTGAAACCATTGGTGTCCCAACTACTTTTGAAAGTGATTGTAGTTCCACGATAACAATTTCAGACCGCTGTAACACGTGCTCAGATTGCGGGCTTTCATTAGAGCATGCGCAGTAGCTCTATGACAATCTCAGCACGGAAACAATCTCAAATATTCATTTCACTTTTACCTCTGGTTTCTTTTCTTGGATATCGTGTTGGTATAGTTTATTGCTCCTCGTTGCCATTGTCGCCCTCCGTTAACTTTGCCTCAACAACCGTCTCATTTTCTCTATCTTTTTTATGATGATTCACCATCGTTTCTTCCTCATCTTCTTCTTCCGCACACGAATTGTATAGATCGTTCACTTCGCACAGATAAGAACCTCCTGTGTACCTGCAATCACTACATTCTTATCCGGGAGCCTTTTTCTCAAAGAGCGATTGAATAGCAGATCAGCTGGTGCAACCCCAGTATTGGCATGAGGTGTTGTGCGATAACCTAAAAAGAAACTGTAAAGTTCTTCTTTCCAATTTTTACCTTGGAAGTGTGCAATTTTAGAAAGCTTTTTCGATTGTTCTTATGAACCGTTCTATATGTGAATAAGCCCAGGGTCAATAGGGCGTGATTTTGCGGTGCTTGATTCCATTTTGTCTCTTAATAGGTAAGAAATCCGTAAATAGGTAAGGTGTCCGTTAAAAGGTCTACTGCTACCACTAATAGATTCTATTGGAAAACCGTGAACGGAAACTATTTTTTACATCTTTGCAATAGTGACAGGTCGCGCAATTGATCGGATGATTTCTACTTCTGGATAACGAGAAAAAGTCCACAAAAATCCTCGTGAATCACTTGCCATGGTTTGAACGCAGTTTGGACAGCATAGGGGTCATTCTCAACTGTTAAACTGTTTTGGAACTACTTGCAGCTTGACATTGCGCACAAGAAGCAATGAGTGTTTCGATCTGACGATCTATTATTCCTGGCCACCAAACCTTTGTACGAAGTAATGCTTTGGTTTTCACGATCCCCGGATGTTAGAAGTCAGCGATATTTAATCTCTTGAGCATAACAAGTCGGTTACCCCAAGACCAGCCCATTCTCAGAAATAGTTAATTTGTTGCGGATTCCGTTATATGGCGTTGAGTTGAGTATTTTCGTTGTTAATGTTAGTAGTTTCTCCTAATTTTTTCCCTTGCCCCATGTTTGTTCTAATAGTGTTGTAAGTGCTTAGATTTCTGTATCCTGCTGACACGCAACTTCCTGTCTCCTCATGGACTTGGACACGAAGTGGCCCGCTAAAAAAATCACATAGTCCCCTGCAATCAGGGTGTAAGCCAGGCGGCCGTCCGGCCGTCCTAGGGACGCCTACTTCTGAATTTGGACAGCTATATTTAAGTAGACGGCCACAGACGGCCAAAGAAACTATTTTCTTTAAGGGAGTCTAATAGTAAATAATTTCAAAATTCATCGATTTTCAAAAATTTTACAAAATATTGTTAACGGCGTTCTCTAAACATATCCAAAATTTCAAACAACAAAATGAATATTCAGCAAATTCTACACCGTGTTAGGGTAAAACCATGATTTTACCCAGAGCAAATAATGGTATGCAATTGGTTTACTCTATTGTGTCCTTTTCCATAGCATTGTTCGATTAATGTTATTCTAATGCATGCAAAAACTTTAAAGCAGTTTTTCTCAAATTGCCGAAAACCACCAATCGCCATTATTGCATGCGCAATATCTCAAGAAGTATGTAAGCTATTGACTTCAAACTTTCAGTGTGTGTTCTGTGTTACATTCTCTTCGAGATAAACCAGAATCATAAAAATATTTGCAATAGCATGCAAGTTATGATAGTCAGTATCATCTCGATAATATCTAGTTTCAATATTTTGTCCACAAAAATTTGTTTTTGCCTCAATCACCATAGTTCTGGTTCATCTCCAAGAGCCTGTGATATACTATTAATATAAAGTTATTTTAGATTTTTATCATTCATAGTTGTTGAGATATCATGTTTACAAATATATGGATTTTTCACCATCAGGGAGTAATTAACATGGTAACCATGGCAATGGTAACTTTGAAAAACTTATTTTTATGTTTGTGGTACCATAGCATTAAAACACACAAAAATTTTTTTTAGTATTGGACCCTCTTAAGACAGAAAATTACAACTTGTCATATAGTCATATGCTGTTTAACTTATCAATGTTATATATTTTTATTCCTTATCCTTTTGAAAACACAGTATGCCTAAATATGACTGAATTAAAGTGCAACTCCGTAAAACAAAAAATTGCGGCAACGTCCCAAACCACATGTTTTTGTCCGACCACGCCCACACAAATACGAGACGACACCAACAAACATATTTTGGACGGCCAGATTTGGAGTCCTGGCTAACACCCTGCCTGCAATGCTGTTTCTTTCAGAAGTAAACAAAGGTTTGCCACATGATATGTCAGCTTGATTCGTTTTCCCCGGTTGACGTCGTAGTTTAAACTGATATTGCTGCATGCCTGCAACCTCAAAATCCATCGGTCAATAGGCGCTCACGGCTTTGTTTTCGGGCTATATATGACTTCCAGCTGTTTGTGATCCATGTCTAACTCAAATTCGATACCAATGAGATACAATACATGTCAACACCTTACGCGGTCGTATGGTGTGGACATGTATTCAAGGGGGGAGCTCCCCCAGACCCTCTGCAGTTCACTTAAACTCAATCTTCTGTGCAAAAAGCGGACCCAGCGAAAATACCTGAAAAAAGCCCTTGATGAAGTGTAACTGTTCATTAAAGTTTCCAGGTGTCCATCGTGCTCCCTCTGAGATTTCCCACACACAATGATATCATCGGCTATATTTCTTACACCGTCCCTGGAGTGTTTGTTGAATTGCATATTGAAATTGTCCTGGGGTGAATTCACCTCAAAACACAACTTGTGTCGATGGTTTTAAATGTAAACTATATAGGGTTTTTTTATTTCCCCAAATGCTTTTGAGTCTAAAATGTTTATTGTTGCCACAGTATCAATGATAATTCTAACATGAGTCTTTTCAGTAATAACTGGTTTGGTTTTTATCACTCCATTAGGCGTAGACATGCCGTATTCTACACGTCGAGAAACCCGCCAAACCGTATCAATCGTGGTCTGCAAAGTCTGAGTTATTTTGCTTTTGATTAATTGCATGAATGTGCTCACCTTTACTCTCTGGTATATGGCATTGAATACTTTCACAACTACGACACATAGCAACAAAGTTATTGCGTTTCATGTATTTACAACACGTTTTCCCTGCATTCACGTAGGTGTCCTGCAGAATAATTATCACCACAGTTATAACATAGTTTCTTACCATTCCGTTCCTATTCACTGATTTTTCTTGTCCTCCATTCTTAGGACGAGACCGGTTTTGATCTCTTGTAGTGGACTGGCTTTCTTGATTTTCGTGATGATTGCATATAGCATTCACATTGCTTGAGGAAAGAGCAAAATGATTACGATCTTGTTCTAATGTTTTAACAACTTTAATATTTCTGCTAATGACAAGTCATCCTGACTAGCTTTTCGTCTCACTCTCGATGACAAACATCCTTCCACTAGCTTCATTCTAATCTCGTTTTTACTGTTACCAAATTCACAAATGATTGCTTGTTGTCGAAGTCTCATACAATACTGATCGATTGTTTTATTATAATTTAATTGTTTGAACTGCCAGAATTTAGTTACCTGAAAACAGTGGCGAAGCCAGCCCGACATTTGGTCATGCAAATGCAAATTTTTCTGTGTTTATAGACAGTATAAGGAATCAATTTCTAAAGAAATGAATAATGATAATGATTTAAATTTGGATAGCATGACTAAATTGTTGGGCTGGCTTGGCCACTGCCTGAAAAAGAATGTTCTTCTTAGGGCAAAAATATTCACTTAACTTCTTTTAAGCTTTCTTGTAATCGTTTTCGTCCCCTATGCATCTGCCAATATGGCAAAAATCTTGTCTATACACGCTTCATTTCCTGCTGCAAAGCTCGCTTCCGAGTGTCATCAGTGGCGAAGCCATCCCGACATTTGGTCATGCAAATTTTTCAGTGTTTATAGACCGTATAAGGATCAATTTCTAAAGAAATGAATAATGATAATGATTTAAATTTGCATAGCATGACCAAATTGTCGGGCTGGCTTCGCTACTGTCATCTTCTATATCCATAGCAACCAAAAACCGTTCTCCTGATAATGTGGTAAAGATTATGTGGTATATCGTGGTTGGATCAGAATGAGGATCAAAAGTTCCCAAACTCGACAAACCTAAAGCGGTCGTCATAGTAGAAAATTACAGCCTATTCACACATAATTAAAATAAAATAGATTCATCCGTATACTTCTCTTCGTCACCCGTTGCTTATACTTTTGCAATAAATTATTATTCCGTATTTTCCCTTTTATCGCCAATATAATATTTTTCAACTTAACTTCGATGTAGCATCTAATACCAACACATACACACATAAAACACTGAGCCCATGGCACCGCCATCTTGAATTTCGTTTTTCTTCCTTTCCCCAGACTCTGTGCCTCTGTATAGTACTCTGTGCCCAGACCCCTGTCTTAATTTCTCCCATACCTTACACCGTGGTACCTAGGTATTCTGTGGTACCATGGTATTCTGTGGTACCATGGTATTCTTAGGTTTTACAACCATACATTCAATTAGATTAGATTAGAGAAAACGAATTTTTTTATTAAAACGCCAATGAACAATATTATTTCGTCTCTTGTGTTTATCGTTCATTCATATAAAATTACAATGCTGAAGCAGTGTTTTATTTTTTTTTGTTCATACACCTTCACCAGCCTTTGCTGTAGTGCCATTTCTCGCAAGGCAATTTTCAGATATTTGTGTTCTGCATCTGAACCTTAACTAAGATTCCTAGTCCGTATTAAGTAAGGCGCCCGGCAGATAAGTTAATAAGGAAAAAACATTTGTCCAGGATGTTTTCAACAAGAATTATGACAAATATGCATACAAATGGACTTTTCGGCGGCGTACCGCGAATGGGGGGTAGGGAGTGTGATTAGAAATTGCCGGTAAATTTAATTTATTGACATCATTGAAATATAGTAGGTAAATCGAAAATCCTGGATATGAAGAGGAACATCCGTCCGTCGAACAGAATGTTCTAGGTATGTCCCTAGCTTCCACTTTTACTTGTTACTGATATCGATGCAATTTTAACATGAAAAACTGGTCTGCAAACTGTGCAAACACATTCTGTCACTAGACAATCTCTATCTTAGTTCACTATAAGTGTGACCGGAAAATCAAACTTGCTCTAATAGTTTGTATTGTGCCTTATTTGTACAGGCATACAAAATTAAAATACGGCTTAGCATGTCTCTCAACGCCATGGATTGTTTCAAATTGATAGTTATTGTGACTGCTCATGGGAAACGGCCAAAACAATTCCGCCACACAATCACCACTTACAAGAATTGAATGAAAGCCTTATTTGCCTGACATTTTGGTACATTTTGTGTCTCGCTATTATGGCAGAAGCATTGCCCTGGTACCATGGACATATTAAAACAAGCGAAGCTGTAAGAATTTGCACAAAAATTGGCGAGAATGGTGCGTTTCTGCTTCGTGATAGTGAACGAGAACAAGAAGCATTCACATTGTCTGTATTGTAAGTTAGCCCTGGTATATCATAAGCTGTTAACCTTGATTAATGTTTTTCACAGCTGAAACATTACGAATAAAAAATACAATAGTTAAGAATGATACTCCCTGCTATATTTTGTATCATGTAACGCATTAATTAGATAATAAATGAAATATAATAAAGACTTTACATATTTTATGCCTGACTGAATACATAGAGTTTCATCGCGACAATCTTCTTTTAATAAAATATATTGAAAGTAATTACAGTATTTTGATTATAAAGAAAAGACGGTGAAGTTTACCATTACAGAATAAGAAAGACTCCAGATGAAAAATTATTCCTGAAGGTAAAAGAAACTATTCAACTCATTTGTATTGAAAATATATGGCTAACGTGATCGCTATTTTATGAATGTATAATTTGATTATAAATTATTAAGACCTCGTTTACACGCTTCTGTATCACGACATCAAGTTCGGTTAGTTTGCGGTCATATTTATTCCTACCCCCTTTTCTATGATTATTTAAAATTCTGCTTTTAAATTCAGTAATATCAACTTAAAAGTTATACTCGTCTTGAAACCATTCAATATCGTGGTCACGCGGTTCTGGCACGGTGTAAACGAGGTCTAAGGGACACGATTGTATACAGATATACTTAATATAAAGTTATAAATATGATTTAAAGTGCATGGATGTCTTTGGTAGAGTTATCTATGTTATTTACAATATTAATAATGTAATTTACGGCTCACAAACATTGATACAGCCATATATATTATTTGCATATGCATGCAGATATATGTATGCAGTTACACCTGACTTGAATACATAAAGGAAGTACGTCTTTAGTAAATTATTTAAGGGGAGGGGCATGTGTTAGGTCATTTTTTCGGTCAAATCGTTGATAATACAGCTTGTACTGACAACATGCTATCCTGATCTATTATTGAAGGTTTATATTGTGCTTATAATTAGTAAATATACAAAGGATCGATATCTGGTCCAGAACGAGGAATTAAAGTTCTCCTAAACTTCCACAGATGTTTTTATATAAGTACAGAAAAACGTTTTCTACCCATTTATTCTTATATTTATTATTTTATTATTATCTTTTATTTTTATATTTCAGAAAATTATTTATATTTTATGGATTTATTGAATTATTTATACACTCATGTATACTGTATATACTATATAAGTT
The DNA here is from genome assembly GCA_963855995.1 of Muricea muricata. Lineage (NCBI taxonomy): Eukaryota > Metazoa > Cnidaria > Anthozoa > Malacalcyonacea > Plexauridae > Muricea > Muricea muricata. The sequence continues at coordinate 50,178,792 of OY979718.1, read as the reverse complement.
ATTTTTGAATGTGTTTTCTGTTTGGTCTAACGCAATTTGTAAAGTGTTCAAAAAAATGTCATCAGTCTACCTTGCAGAGGGGTTCATTATTAAAATGAACCTATTAAAAGCAAGTTAAAACATCATTAATATTCAATAGGCAGTTCGTCGTTGCTTTCTCCCACGTGCATATGCTTTTATACCCAATAAATTAGTCAACATTCTAAAAGCCCGGGGAGGGATTTGATATCGGCTTCAGGGAAATATGGGGTATTATAGAAGAACAAAGCAATGCAAATGAACATGAACATGAATTATTATATAGCGACACATGAACATTATATAATGACACATGTGCATTATACTGTATAATGCACATGTGTCTTATATAAAATTTTTCATCTCATTTTTTTATGAGTACATGTACAAACATAAACCCAAACTAAAACACACAACGATATGACTTTTAATTCAACACTTCACAACAACATACTATTTTAGACAAACGTAGAAACTATTTACAAAAATTGAAGGTACGGTTATTGAATACAGATCCCGACATAGAAACATTTGTAACACCACTATCACTAACATCAGGCTTCGGCGAAATCATACTGCGCATTAAGTCATCAGTTTCTTCAAAGTCAATCAATTCAAGATCTTTGAGAATGTCTGACGAACTTTCTTGTACTGACTCGCTTAAACTTGGTTTATTTACAAAGGTTCCTTCACTTTTGCCGATATCAATACTTGCACTGTGTAATCTGAAGGGGCGAGTGTATTACTGACATTCATTTGTTGTTCGTATGGCTGGGTTCCGATAGCATTTCACGAGCAAATGATAAATGAAGTTGACATAGTAATCAGTTGAAAACGTCTCTCTGATTTGATCCAAGTTAACAATGAGTTATTGTCGTAACTGTGCTTTAGGTAGCGTTTTACCATATACGAAACACTGCATGCGTAAACGCTATTCATTCTTTGAAATCAATAGAATACTATTTTGGCTGATTTGAATTTGAAAGGGTGCCAATAACTGAACAAGTCTACTCTTTTTGTCACACCTAACCTTCATGGTAGAATAATTTACTGATTACTCTCAAGTCGGTCTCAGTGTCTATTGAATTTTAATGAGTGTTTTAAGCCATTCAAAACACTCGTAAGTCGTGTTTTATGTGATATAAAACGCTCGACTGCGTTTTATATCACATAAAACACTCCTACACGTGTTTTAAATATTACATAGTGGATTGTCTTTGTTCTTCAATATTTAAAGTGCCACTGCAACGAAAAAATCTTTAATTCAATGTTAAACACAACAGAACAACATTTCCATACGAGCGTTAATGGCGTTTTCAGTTTCTCGATATCTTGTTTCGTTTTAGAGATATTAAGGTTTTTTGAAACATGCAAATTAGGTGTTTCTGACGTCATCTACTCACGAATAATAAATTACATTTATCAAATGGTGAATATCTCTGCAAATGGCAGGCAGAAATTTTTCACACTTTGCATGACTATAACAATTTGGTAGCTTCACACCACTATTCCTATTGTGTTGTTGCAACATAAAAGGTTTTGGAATAAAAGCTTTTAAACTGTAAAATAAATATCTTAATTTTCATTTTTTCTTTACGCTGTATAATAATTCAAATTCAATAAATGCGATCTAAATGTACATACAACCATTGTATTATGTGCAGTGAAGTAAGTATCGTTTAATAGGAGAGAAATAAGAAATTTTTGTTTTTCAAATACAAGACATTTGCATCCGAACGATCTCCATGGCAACAGCATAGTGTGAACAATAGTGTGCGTTTACCTAATCACTACACTCGTGCAAAGTTAGAAAAGGTTCTGGCCATTACATCCAAAGATATTCATTATTTTAGATATATAATTTATTATTCGTGAGTAAATGACGTCAAGAGACATCTAATTTGCATACATTAAAAACCTAAATATCTCGAAAACGAAACGAGATTGTGAGAACTAAAAACGCCATTTTGACTCATCTAGAAATGTTGTTCTGTTGTGTTTAAAATTGGATCAAAAATTTTTTCGTTGCCGTGGCACTTTCAGAAACATGACAAGAATAAAATAACAATGGATATTACAATTGCTTCTACAATTATCGATTAGCCAACAAGAAACTATATATATGTATGGACAATTCTTTTAAAATTTCCAAGAATAATTCAGCAGCGAAAATCATACTGTGATTTGAAATCTTGGAACTCCACTGATATATTAATTTTTAGGTAGCAAAAAAGGAATTTGCTTCTTGGAAGGCCCTGGTTGAATTTTGTAAACTTACGAAAGATGCTCAAAGATTTCCACAACCACTAGTGAAGGCCATTGAGAAATCTGGTATGCTTAAATGTGGTTTTAAATAAAAATCACAGCTGTAGATACCACGTAACTATATTCTGTTTTACTCACCATTTACCAAACAATATTATAATATATGCCAATTTATGAAATGCCGATTTATTTACAATACTACAAGTTTCAGCGTATGCCACTAGTGTAAAGATGTGAGTATATATGTACGTATGTATTAAAATTACGATGTCACATTTTATTTTACCTGACCCATTTCAAACCTACCTCCCCCAAGACGTTTTACTGGTAAAGTCTGGCGGAAAATTTAAGGATGGCGACAGTGGGGGGAGAGTTTTCTCTCCTAATTCTCAAATTTTACACCCACAAGTCTACCTTCTCTGCAAGCCTTTCGATGTGGAAGGGAGTAATTTGCGGGTGCGATGTTTGGGATAAGCCATCCACAAATTTTTTCCTCGCCTGCAACTATCGTCTGCCCTTAAATTTCCTGCTGGCCAGCCATTACCGGCAAAACGCCAAAGCTGGCGCTAGCACGAAATTACTATGATCCTGCCCGCAGTGAAAAGCCTATGGAAGATGTAGCTGATAATAAAAATTAATGATTTTTACCGTGCTCGTTTTCATGATAATCGCACATGACAAATTGTATCGCGTGTAGACAGGTTGACCGAGACTGTATGCAGTAAAGCCTGTTCTTTTTGCTGTTTTAGAAGTAAAAAATCCCTCAATGATATTCTATAAATATTTTCCCACCTTTTAGCAATTGATGGTTGGAATAGGACCGACGCAAATTGGCGAAATTCTATTGAATTAAAGAGAGGGGCAGCCAACAAAAGTAACGGAGGTGTTGCACCAACATCAAAACGTTCGTGTGCACTCTGTTTTTTAAATTGATTGTTTATTGAACAGACATCACCCCAATGTTCTTTTATATACAGCCGCTAATGAATGTCAAATTTTCCCATATATTTATCACTACAGAACGCAAAGCGAAATCACCTCAAAAAATAGTTGGACTCCTTCGTAAGTACGTACTGCATTAACACGCTTATATTTCTAACTAAATTATACTTTTTCGCAAAAATGATCTCCAATACTATGCACCACATATAGTTACCAGGTGCGACACGTCACTTCTCTGGACATTATTACTCGCGTATATAGATTATTCTGATCAAGGCTCGAAGAACCGAGTCGGATGCTCAATAAAAGTAATTATTTAATTCAGAGAACTTGTATACAATCATAATATATATATATATATATATATATATATATATATATATATATATATATATATATATATATATATATATATATATATATATATATATATATATATATATATATATATATATATATATATATATATATATATATATATATATGAGTAAATGTTTTTTAGATGCCATGCCTGGTTTACTATATTAATATGATTACAATTAACTCAACTCTAAAATGATCAACTCTAAAATGATTTCAACAGGCATAAAAAGGATGAAACTTTATTAAAATCCAAACGTTTCGCCAGTAACGGCTTCTTCAGTGGAAAAGTCTAATATACATAAAAACTGTCCTCTATTTATGTGTACATACCATATCTAATTAAAATAGATAACTATATGCAGATATTTCTGCCAATACAACCGTTCATAATATTGTCTGAATGTTTTTGTATTTCTAAGGCTTCAATGATTTTGCGTTCGCTGTGGTATTTGATGTTACTATGCAGTATTTTCCAACTAATGGGACATTCTTCAAAAGGATTGTCGGAGTGACTCTTTAAGTGCACAAAGACTGTCTGTTTTTTCATTCTAAGGTGTTCTTTTATCCTTGATCCTATATACAGTTCGTCCAGTTTCCCCTATATACGTTATATTACAGTTTGAACACACTATTTGATAAACTACATGTTTTGTAAAGCAGCAATTTGCCTTCAACGTCAGCTTACACGTTTCACAATCATCTGGGCAATTAAGTTTTTCTCTTGAGGGCGCAAATACCTTCGATGACGGCCGACCATTCATGAAATGGGTTTTAATGTTCGATATTCCCGAATTGCGTATAACAGACAATGCTCGTCGTTTTAATTGTTCATTCACATAAGGTATCTTTAGGTAGATGTTTTCCTGCTCATCATTGTTTGGGATTGTACTCAATGTCCGTCTGATAACCGCTTGAATAAATCTTTTGGGATAACCATTCTGTTTGAAGATTGTCGTGATTTTACGTAATGACCGCGTTCTCGATTGTGCATCCGTCGAACATGCAACCGCTCTTCTAATTTCTCCAACTAATAAGGCCCGCTTGGAAGAATTTGGACCGTGACTATCCCAAGGCATTATAGCTTGACTATGAAACGGTTTGATGTAAAGTTCAGTACTGAATTTGTTTGTACGCTCATCAAACGAAACTAATGTGTCCAGGAATGGTAGCTGATTATCTAAATTTGGCTTTTCTATAGTAAATTTTATAGCATCATTCAAGCCGTTTGAAATCTCCAATAATTTGTCTGCATCCATATCCTGGGATACCAATGCAGCAAATACATCATCAATAAATCGTTTTAATAAAATAGTTCCGTAAGATTTTTCCAATAGTAGCTCATCAAGTTCATTCATATATATGATTGCAAGGGTTGGAGCTAAATTGTTCCCCATTGCTAGACCTTTCTTCTGACTATAACTCTTACCATCAATTAGAATAGTGTCGCTTGTAATACAAAGGCGAAGGAGTGCTTCGAAATCATCTCCTGTCAATGCTGACAAACAACTGTCCGATTTATTCTTTTCGAAAAAACGTTTGGCCACAGTGAATATTCCTGGTGTTTTCTCATTGATATCTTCTAATGGTATAGAGCCATACAAATTGGTGACATCGAGACTGCAAAATCCATGTATTTCATTTTCAATACTGTTTAAAAAGTTAATAAATTCATCGGTATTCTTAAGGTGGGACTTAACATGGTTGAGGAGTGGTTTTAATGATCTAACTAAATACTTCGACAAAGCTGTAGCTGGGGTATCGGTGGCAGAATGAACACAACAACCTAAACTATGGCGTGACTTGAAATCTCATATTTGTTGTGAACCATTACCATGCCCAGTTTATTGTTTGCCAAAATACCACAAACAAGGTAACTTAAAAGGAAGGCCAATTCATTCTGCCACCGATACCCCAGCTACAGCTTTGTCGAAGTATTTAGTTAGATCATTAAAACCACTCCTCAACCATGTTAAGTCCCACCTTAAGAATACCGATGAATTTATTAACTTTTTAAACAGTATTGAAAATGAAATACATGGATTTTGCAGTCTCGATGTCACCAATTTGTATGGCTCTATACCATTAGAAGATATCAATGAGAAAACACCAGGAATATTCACTGTGGCCAAACGTTTTTGCGAAAAGAATAAATCGGACAGTTGTTTGTCAGCATTGACAGGAGATGATTTCGAAGCACTCCTTCGCCTTTGTATTACAAGCGACACTATTCTAATTGATGGTAAGAGTTATAGTCAGAAGAAAGGTCTAGCAATGGGGAACAATTTAGCTCCAACCCTTGCAATCATATATATGAATGAACTTGATGAGCTACTATTGGAAAAATCTTACGGAACTATTTTATTAAAACGATTTATTGATGATGTATTTGCTGCATTGGTATCCCAGGATATGGATGCAGACAAATTATTGGAGATTTCAAACGGCTTGAATGATGCTATAAAATTTACTATAGAAAAGCCAAATTTAGATAATCAGCTACCATTCCTGGACACATTAGTTTCGTTTGATGAGCGTACAAACAAATTCAGTACTGAACTTTACATCAAACCGTTTCATAGTCAAGCTATAATGCCTTGGGATAGTCACAGTCCAAATTCTTCCAAGCGGGCCTTATTAGTTGGAGAAATTAGAAGAGCGGTTGCATGTTCGACGGATGCACAATCGAGAACGCGGTCATTACGTAAAATCACGACAATCTTCAAACAGAATGGTTATCCCAAAAGATTTATTCAAGCGGTTATCAGACGGACATTGAGTACAATCCCAAACAATGATGAGCAGGAAAACATCTACCTAAAGATACCTTATGTGAATGAACAATTAAAACGACGAGCATTGTCTGTTATACGCAATTCGGGAATATCGAACATTAAAACCCATTTCATGAATGGTCGGCCGTCATCGAAGGTATTTGCGCCCTCAAGAGAAAAACTTAATTGCCCAGATGATTGTGAAACGTGTAAGCTGACGTTGAAGGCAAATTGCTGCTTTACAAAACATGTAGTTTATCAAATAGTGTGTTCAAACTGTAATATAACGTATATAGGGGAAACTGGACGAACTGTAGGATCAAGGATAAAAGAACACCTTAGAATGAAAAAACAGACAGTCTTTGTGCACTTAAAGAGTCACTCCGACAATCCTTTTGAAGAATGTCCCATTAGTTGGAAAATACTGCATAGTAACATCAAATCCCACAGCGAACGCAAAATCATTGAAGCCTTAGAAATACAGAAACATTCAGACAATATTATGAACGGTTGTATTGGCAGAAATATCTGCATATAGTTATCTATTTTAATTAGATATGGTATGTACACATAAATAGAGGACAGTTTTTATGTATATTAGACTTTTCCACTGAAGAAGCCGTTACTGGCGAAACGTTTGGATTTTAATAAAGTTTCATCCTTTTTATGCCTGTTGAAATCATTTTAGAGTTTTAATTGTAATCATATTAATATATATATATATATATATATATATATATATATATATATATATATATATATATATATATATATATATATATATATATATATATATATATATATATATATATATATATATATATATATATATATATATATGTATATATATATTATGATTGTATACAAGTTCTCTGAATTAAATAATTACTTTTATTGAGCTTTCGACTCGGTTCTTCGAGCCTTGATCAGAATAATCTATTTACAGGGAATTTTAAGTCTTCGCGCTTTTGTTTCTGTTGTTCTATTCGACGTGAGCGTCTGATTGGTTCTTTAGTTGGTTGTAGCGTTTAATACAAGATTGTCCAACCATGACAACGCACCCAACAACAACCAATCAAACGTCGAATACAACAACAGAAACAAAAGCGCGAAGACTTAAAATTCCCTGTAAATAGATTATTCTGATGAAGGCTCGAAGAACCGAGTCGAAAGCTCAATAAAAGTAATTAATTAATCCAGAGAACTTGTATACAATCATATAAATACAATCATATATAATTCTAAACTCAAAGTGAGAACTAACTATTGCGTAAAGGTTGATATGCACTGTATATAGCGACTGGAAATTACTGTTGATTCTATATGGCTAATTTCAATTTGAGAGCCGTTAATTCGCTCGTACACCCTGTACAATTTTAGTTGAATTTATTATCCACAAGCTCTGATCTTCATCAGTGCTATAATAATCTGCACCGATGCATATGATGACTCGAGCTCATACGCGATTCGAATAAGCTTTGCGACAACAAATTTACACGATAACTGCACAACTAAATCGACTTATATTGTTGTTCAACTCGCCGAATCAGACTACCACTGTACATGAGTTGACGCCGGGCGAAGAGGCGGTTATTCACATTGAAAATGATTTATACACGATTTATTCCATGCTTGTGGAATTGCCGAATGTAATAGTGTGGATTTCAAGTGCCGGATGAATATGACTGAAATACAAAAACGAAATCAAAATCCATTCTACTTTCAGTAAAGTTTAATACAATTTCCATGCCATTAATTATCAATTTTTCCATTGCTTTCTTGTTAATTGCATGAACATTGTTATCTCTAAAATAGATATTCATTTTCTGAATCAAATATGAATTATTTTTGTTTATGAAACTACTCGCAACATTTAATAGAAAATCTTTGTGCTTGCTTTAATTCTTGTTTGTTTGATTGCACATATCATAATTCATTTAATTCACTTTTCGCTACTCTTTCATGAAGGGAGCTAAAAATTAGGATTTTCTAAAAACGGCTGAGAAAACTTTCTTCTTCGCCAGAATCTTGAACGCGGCCCCGAGTTATTGAAGAGCGATAGCTCTCCACTATCTTCATGAAAGTTGGCAAGAGAGAGTTACTCAAACATAACTCTCTCGTGTTGGTTCAAGAGTCAGGAAAAGTGGGCGTGGTTTAACATAACTCTCCGAAATTATAACTCTTCGCTTCATAACTCTCCCTCTAGTCATACCCAGCATCCTTGATATTTAGCAGTTTAATTAAAGTTTTCTTATTCCACTAGAAAAATGTTCGAAAAAAGGCACGACGCTGATAAAACGTATGACAGTGATAAAAAGCCCGACGATTATACCGAAACAGCCGAATGCTCGGTTGACAGTGACGAATGGTCAGTCGATGATGATAGCGATTATGACGAGGTGCAAAACCAAGCAGTGAGTAACAAAAACACTTTAATAGTGTTTATTTAAATAATAGTGTACTGAGGTCTGTAGCTTTATATTGGCCTATTGCTACATGCGTGCATGCCTCTAGACAGCGAGGAAGCCAGAGAGAGATACTCAAATTATGAAGGGTCAAGTATCTAAATATCTATTTGTGAAATGGTGTGTATTAAGAAAACGGATAAAATGAGATCGATCGAGGAAAATTCTCCTCTCGAGATCTTTTCGCTCACTCGTTTGCTCGTAGAAAATTAGGATACCTGGGATAGACAACCATGCAAAAGAAAAAATCTACTAGGCTATTCAGTACACAAGGGTTGTTTACCATTTACATCAAAAACCTATCTGGTTTGAAACTGTGAAAATGGAACGCAAAAATTTCGATTGGAAAACCCCTGTTCGGAGCACACGCTTCCATTTCGCACAAGGCATGAAATATATCGCGCTAATTTGAACAATGACGAGGGATTAGAGCAATCTACAAGGGTCCACTTTTTTATACATCCTTTAGTGCAGAAAATGTGCACTTCTAGAATGACTATTTCTAGGACCTTTATATTGCTGTCGCGTGTGTCCCAAATGCAGGGCCGTATGGATGAGCGATTTGTCCGACGTTATAAAGATGCACATATAGAAATAAAATTGCACAATATGATGTGCATACATAGTTTTGCTGAATAATCTCATTGCGTAAAATATATCAAAAAATATTTTTGTGTTTCACACTTAAAAATGTTTTCTTCAAGACCCCACTGGACCATACAAAAACAATAAAGGCAAACGTTGACAGTTCAAATATTTATGGCAATGAAATGGATTTCAAGAGAGGAGATGAAATTACTTTAGAAGGAGAGCGTACTGAGGATGGCTGGTTGCATTGTTTAAACAAAACACGAAATACGCGTGGCTGGGTTCACGAGCGTTCTTTGATAAATGTTGACTGAAACATTAAGGAATCATCCTCCCGAACATTATAAATGACATGATCTGAAATGAGTACGCACTGTAGTAAAAAATAAATAACCTTTAGCATAGTTTAGTATCATTATGCTAAAAACATGAGCACATGTTTAGGATCCTGAAGTGGTATAGTTGACGTTAATTTATCCAATTTTTTTGGCTGGCAAAATGGGATTTGGGCTACTGAGACTGAAATTTGGCCACTGAAAGTAGGACATAATTATAAAGTCCTGAAAAAATGGAATAGATTAAGGTATAGTACGAGTTAGTTTCCATTTTTTTTCACGTTTTAAAAATAATATAATAACGTCAATGGTTTTTAAATCGTCTTTCTTTTGTTTTATTCTGCATCATTAACGCGGCGCGCGTGACCAGCAAACAGGTGTACCTGGTACCCGAAATTCTGGGTCGACACAATCAAAGACAATTTGTTCGTATATGCTATTTTAGCGCACAAAGTGTAGTGCATGTAATACATGTAAGTGAATTGCAATGTTCAGATGCAGTAACAGGTAAATTTGAATTAACAGAAAGCAGAGGAGCGCAGTCACACACGGTGCATGCAATCCATGCATGCAGGAACATAGAGGGGGAATCGAGGGTAAAATTTGAGAACGCGGAGATTTGGGGGAGGGTAGCAAATTAAAGTACCAGGTTTCTGCTGTTGCTAAGGTGGTTGCTAAGGAAACATTAGCTCAGCCAATAAGCGCTTAGCCCGGGACTAGAATCCCCCCCCCCCCAATCACCGCGTTCGCTTTTGTTTTTACTGAAAACCCCCCCCCCCCACAGAATTATAGATTACATAAAATATCTATCGATAAAAAAATGTTTAAAAACCCTTTACAATTATAGCCAATACCAAATGCTTCCGCACCACAGCAAATTTTTGAATACTGGCAGGATATTAAATTAGTGATTGTTCTTTAAAATAGACATGCAGAGGCTGTTTTCACGAAATATTACCTATCGTAAAATCATTGCGTACGATGTTAGCAGCAGAACTTGCGTTGGTAATAATGCCTGTTTTTCACTTGAATTGGTCGTATGGCTGTCGTACGTAGCAAATTTTTTTCAACGATTCAGTCTAGTCTACATCTTCTCCTTTTTTAAAGTAGCATTCAAAACAGTCATTCAGCTCGACTGTATTTGTGCATGTTTGCTGTCATGCTTCATTACATCGGTTCACTACAGTTACAGCTATTAAAATGGCATAATGCGGCCGAATTTCAGGTTTTCTTTGGTCATTTTGAGCTAGTAGTTCTTTGTCTATAATAAAGCACTGATCAACTAATCTTGGGTCGATCCGCCTTACTCTTAAAATACCAATACTTAAAATAGTTTAATACTTTTACTATTATGACACACAGACTAGTATATTTCTCGGAATTTGGCATGATTTGACATGGCATGAGATGATTAATGATAATTTCACATGTGAAAATATATCGCTTTCCAACCAACTGTAAATTAAATATTTTATGTTGCTAGAAACGACTGTTGTTTACATATTGTAGGTGCTTAAAAATACCAGATTCATGCAAAAATATATTATGGGTGCTTAAAAATAACAGATTCATTTCTCGTGTTAATTGTCTCCGTTCATTAAGGGGTCGAAAAAATCTGGTATTTCCACACACCCATTTATCATTTTCTATAATTTTCATAGGCTAGAAAGTGATTTGCTGCAGGTTGCGGCAAGCGATATGCGGTGCATTAAAGAATTTAAATTCAATATATTATAAACAATAATCTTGTATTATAGAAACAATTGTGTATTCAGTTTTGTACGGCAAATTAAAATTAATGCTCTCAACATGCAGCTTGGGTGTATAGCTGTACATATATTTCATTTTCCACAGTTGGAAACACCAGGCTTAAAATCCTTAAAATACCACCGTTTTTACAAAAAATCTAACAACCGAATTTTACAAAGTAAAAATTGCTAGTCAAAACCAAAACATATATAGGCAGCCTAAAGTCGCACGGTATACAGTGGTACTATAGGCAGTCATATTAGGTTCATTAAATGTTATTTAATGTTCACTAGCCACAATTGCAACTCTTTACTCTGAGATGGTTTTACTAAATTTGTACAACATAAATCCACTTATAAAAAGTGGATTAATACGAAAAATTTTGAAAAGTTCTACGAAAGTTACCGTTTCTAGATCCAGGAGATACTGGTTGGCTTGCAACTTGCAATAAGTCTTACTGGTACGCTGTTTTGCTGATGCTTTCGACTGCTAAAGAAACTGTTGTTCCACATATTATTGCAAATCCTGCCCGTATCTTGAATTCCATATCATTCCTTAATTTTTTTTCTTTAAAGTATATTAGGTAAACTGAATGTATATGGGTAGGACGAGAAATTGCTTTGCGCATGGACGCAGTAGAAATTGTCCAGTTTTAAGATCTTGATATAGTTGCAAGATCTTCCTTTAGAAACAGACTTCCTGTTCAACCGCTTCACTAATGAATTCATCACAATTGTTTCTGACAAACAAGCGAAGCAAACCAACAAATGCATATACAATAACAATCAAACGTCATGATCAGTCGCCCATACCCAAGTGATTGTGATTTCCGTGAGAATATGAACAGATGAAGTGATTTAGATCGCGGGGCAAAGCAACCAAACATGTCTGAATTGCTATGGCATCATGGGAATATATCTAAAGCAGAAGCAGTCAGACGATTTCGTCAATTTCACCCAGATGGGAGTTATTTAATGCGTAATAGCGAGACTGTAATGAATGCATTTGTGCTCTCGGTTGGGTAAGTATAGCTTAATAAGTAGATGTTTGTTGTTTGATATCTAGAAACGTCACGATGAATACTATATACCCAAAGCATTGCGAGATCGTTCACTTAGCTTAACGGTGAAAATACAAAGTGCTTAGTGCTTAAACTACTTGATGTGATGCATCATAAATTTTTATTCATGAACGTAACAGGTTCCAATTCCTAAAGCGAAATCAGTACAGTTTCGTAACTGAAGCATTGTGCTCGTGAAAATGAACTCTCATCTTAGCAAATTATTAATATAAATCAATTAAAGAAAAGTTTACAGCATACTAGTTCAAAAAATGTCACGAATATAATGGCGAAATGGCCGGTGATTGAGGTAATTATGTCAGTAATGCTCATCGAACTCCGCATAAGGCATAACAATAAATCAATCCAATTCGACAACTGTTAGTATACCATAACTGCATGTCATGAACACATTGTATTTGTGATGGATGTCGATGTAGCATTGACAGAATTTTACCATTTATTGAATTGAAAACACGTTGACAAGTACGTCAGTTATCCCAACTTCTTGTAAATGACACAATATCTGCGTAGGCTTGTCTTATGACAGGAAGCTCTAAGTAGACACTACATATGACATAATCTGGAGCCACTGATTCCCCATCTGAGAAATGTCAATTAATTTAATTAATGTAGTTAAATTTCTGACATCAAGAAGACAGTCGTCCTACTTTTCACGCTTGGGGCTTCGGTGACGAAGTGGTTAGACCATTTGGCATTTACCTTGGTCTTTGTCGCGTTTTGATGGTCAATAAAAACCCTTCGACCTGGCTCGAACCCTGTCCTTATGTGAAAAGAGTACAAGTCAACAATGTGCAGAAAGTCGTGGGTTTCCTCCGGATACACTAGTTTCCTCTCACAGGGAATTCGACAGGGAAGATTAGATGATATAATAGACCCACAGGCTCACGCTGTTGTGGTGACCCTGCACTTGTGGCAAATTATAAATATATAAATAAAACCAACCGACCTTTCTCTTAATGATGTCAAAAACAGATAGGAATTGCTGCAAGTTTGATTCGCTCGGGAAAAAATTTAAGCCGTTCAAATTTCATTTAACATCATTTTTTTTTCGCATTTGACGGTATGTCAAGAAGGGTTCATATAGAGCGTAGATTATACTGCTGACTGTTTTTGACTGTCAAGCATCGGTAACTGATAACCATCCATGAAACTATCAACCTCGTACCCAGGCTTTTATCTCCGCTCCCGTTACCTGGGTACGAGGTTGTGAAACTATAAGATCGTCTTTGACGCCCGTTATTCCAGGTACACTTGTATGGTATGAGACTTGCGTTGCAATGTTTACATTTGTTTAATGCACCATTTAATGTTCAAATTTACATTATTTTTCTAGATTTCAGAATAACGTTTATCATTACAGAATACTTCAAGATACAAACAGGAGATTTATATTTGAAGTAAGAACAATAATTTTTTAAGAACATACAGTGAAGCACATCTGCCTGGTCGATATACAGTTTTGCTTAGCCACTAAGACCTCGTACTGTTGAATAGAAGTAGCGCAAATGAAATTTACCATATTTTGACAAATCGAGCATTAATGTGGCTGACTCATTGTCAATCACTGACATACCTACCGTTACTGTGATCAAAATATTCTTTTACACATTTTAGGATAGGATATATTACTCATTGACTGAAATAGTTGAATATTATGGAACACACCGAGGCTGTTTAGTATGTACACTAAAGCACCCTGTGCTGCCGCCGTTGCCATCTGGGTTAGGTATGAGATTGCTTGTACTTCATGTTCTATACTTCAACAATGTACACTTACTGTATACATTGCACTCTTTTTATACTTTATATATTAAATTTGTATATTTTTGTTGAAGGTGAAGGTGAAGCCCACTATGACGAGCCCACAGTTCCGGGCGAAAATGTTGCAGGAGATAGTGGTTACCAGATGCTGAGGTCAGTTAACTTTGTGAAATTATAATTTAAGGCCGCCATTGATAACCAGGAGCCGAAAACGTGCCCAAGCCCAATTTTAATCCTGTTTTAAGTCAAATGTCTTCAGGCTTAAAACAGGCTTGGGCGCTATCCTAAGGTTAAAAACAGCGTTTGAAAATGGTGACTTTCGCGGTTCCTGTACTGTTTTCAATGGCTTCAAAGATCTTACACACTTGGAAACTTTAGGACGTTATTATTGATTTCCAATCTGCACAAAACATTTTGTTTTTCGTTCGAAGCATTCAGAGCTGTCTAAATAACACAACAGCTTGTGGCTAATTTGAATTGCGGTTACTTTAAAAGGTCTACTTTTTATTCACCCTCTTAACCTCGAACAATTACTATGAAAAATTTGACATATTTTTCTCTTGCTGATATTTAAATTTATTTATTCTAGATAAAAAAGATCATATCTGATCAACAGCCTGAAAACACGAAATATATTGTTTTGTAGCATAATCAATTTGTACAGTACGTTTTTAAACATATATATTATTCACAATCTAGCTAGGCCCACCCCAAGGGTACACGTTCTTGGGAAACTCGCACTTTATATACAGTAAGAATTATAGTGTACTGTGATAATAGAGTATACTCAATCTAAAAAATTTAAATTGTGTAGTTTGCCAGTTTTTGCATCACACAGGGTTCGTACACCTCCATAATCTTTAAAATCCAGGGTTTTCCAGTGCTTTTTACATCCTTTTTCAATGAGTTTTTCGGGGGTATTTTCGTGAGTGAACAAAAACGTCGCGAGATATACTTGAAGAAATGCTGCATATACTACCAAAAAATTCTATTCAATCTTTCTAAAGGTATTGTAAATTAAATAGTATAATAGACTAAAATATAAATCCAGTGTTTCCAGGATTTGAGAAGAATACAAAATATTAATGACACCACACATAAGTTGAACAGTGCGTAAACAAAATCGAGAACTCGATAGAATCTGGGGATTAAATGTTAATAAATTGGTTCGCCAGTAGTACTTGCGTGGTTAGGATACACTTGATACAGCAGTTAAAACAACCTCAACGATAGACGTATTCAAAACTCGGCGTTGGCTATCTACAGCCTCAGCATAGGCGCGAAATCAGCGTGTGGTCAAAGTATGCTCAATTTTTCTCAACCACTTGCCCCCCCCCCCAGCTCGCAAGGCAAGCGAAGCATCTGAGCAAAATGTACGTTATAACAGAAACAAGTTGCACGATGATTGTATCATTTGTTTATTTTCTTACAAATAATTCAATTATTCGCAATATTTCAAATAGAATGTTAAAATTAAATCTAAAAACTCTAGTTAGCAATAGAGTAATTGTCGACGATTTTCTCTCCTAAACCGATGTTCACGAATGATTTACGTACATTACCATCCCACGAAATAAATCTAGTTAGGTAATTAGGCTTAAAATGCATATGATTTCCCCCAGAATTATCTTTGCGCAGTACATTATCGCAGCGCAATTTATTTTTTGAAGAACATGATGGTTACTGTTTATCGTTTAAAAATGACCGCAAGGCAAAAAATGTCCTGCATTGGAACGAAATTGCACCAAAATGACGTCACTGATGATATGTATTTGCTAAACATAGCTTGACTGTTGTCATATTGGTACAAATTCGTTCACATGCATACGACAACTTTCACTCATAGCATCATGTGTTTTGAAAATAATTTACACTGCGATAATCACTGCATCAGGAATCCTGTATGATGCAAAAACGCGTGTTTTCGTAGGTAAAGATTGCAGATTGCAGCAGCAGAAAAGTCGCTCAAAATGCTGAACCAGGCTATGCCCACATTCACCTTACAATTATTTTCCAATTATTAGACCGAGTCTTAACTAGTGATGTTATTTTACAAATGTATGCACGTCCAGCTTGAACTATATTATATTCTTCTGCAATTCTTTATTTTCCAATAAATTAATTGACCACAGTAAGAGTCTTTATTCCATTTGTTTACGTGTTAAAAACACCAACTTTTCTTAAGTTTTTCACTTCATCTAAAATCTAACAAGCAAGAAGTTGTTTAAAACATCGAAAAGGACGCCTTAATCAACATCAATATATTTTGCTGAATGTAATCCTGTCCTGCAGGTTCTAAAATAGCTCTCTGGCTCAAACCAAACTGAATAACCAGTGAAAATTCAGTTAGGTTAGCTTCGAGAAGTGACGTGGGGGTATATTCATATATTCTTCACAGAACATTAAAGCAATCGTGCAGAACAAATTAATTGTGAAAAAAGAAAATATGCGCCATCGAGTTTGCTACGCCACAGGATTCGAGTATGTCTTGCATAACGATCTTCAATGCTCTATTTTACCAGTCGTAGACTACAAACGTATTTTACGCCTTTTTAAAGCGAATTTGCCATTTCCAGTACAGGGAGACAATTAAAAAATCGATGGCATAGGAATCCAAAAAAAAACTAATTGTCTCAATGCAGTTTAGTATTCGGCTTTTCACCAAGCATAAATCGCCTTATAATAAAATTCCCTACCAGGGCTTTCGCGCCATTGGCAATATAGTCTGGTTCACACTTTTCGTAAGAATCGGCGATTTCTCCTCACGTAATGTGAATGAATATGTGAACAAACTAAATGGTATATCACAATGATTTAGATTGCTTTTTAATGCACTGTGATGGCCCTATGTGCCACACGACACGAGGAGAACAGATAACAGATAGAGTTCACTCAATCGGCCAGAAGAAGTTACCTCCGATTCTTACGACAAGTGTGCACCAGGCTTATAGACAGCCTAAATTTATCCCACAAAGGAAACTTTGCTATCCGTTCCCCAGGGGATGGTTTAGGATTTTTAGGTTCCTATTTCTTAAGGCTTGCGGTCTTTGCCGCGATTTCTAGTGCCATATTCTCCTTACGTGAATGACTGAAATAATAACCAATGTTCTGTGTGTATGCATGATTTCTCAACTGAACATTAGTAACTCATTCTTGACCGACCAAACCAACCTTGGTAGAGACTTCAAATACGTTTAACGACCATAACTGCATGTGATCACCAAACATCACTGTCCAGTAACTGGCTAGTGACTATAGCTTTTCGGTCTTTTTATACAGTAATAAATTTGAGGTAAATTTTTATAAAGTTGTGTTGAAAATTATTAATTTTGTAAACACCTGGAAATTTATACTAAAACAATTAGTCGCTGTATTCAATCTGCCTTTTATTCAGTGAAAATATAGGATTATAATCACCTCGTAATCACCTCGTCTTCGGCGACTAATTGTCAAATATTTTAAAACGTATATGATATTCATACCATTTTTACATGAGAAATGTCTGTTACACCACTATCGGCTAAGTCTTCGTCGGAAATATTGTCCAAAAATGTTAACTGTTCAAAACCATTCTCTTCTAAATTCTTGAGATAGCACTTTAATCCCAACTTGGAAAGAAACTGCTCCACAGTGCTTGGAAGAGTTGGTTCCCTTCTGGTCTGTAATAATTACCATTAGTACTAGAAGCATACTCATACTACACTCATACTATACTGTATATTCTACCTGCTAACCATTCCCCGACAGTTGGCGAGTGGCAAAACAATCATTTTCTTAGCGAATTTTTAAAAAAATGGCTTCCCTGCATGAATTATTAAATTAATTTGTGAATATTTTGTGTTTCCGATTCTATTGAAACAATTACATTAGTCGCTCTCGATTTCTATGAAGCCCCCTATCACCTCAAAACTCTCGAACGTGTAATCTAATTGTTCATTGGTAACAAGTAGAGTATCCCAGTATAATTAGATAGCAAACTCTTTATCCGGTTAAATCACTGATATAAAGAAGGCTGGATGACCTGGAGTACGCACCCAGTAAAGCTCACTGAATCCGCAGGAAAATATTTATTTGGAATGGCAAGAGGGCGAAGGCACTACTAATTTCTAGGAAACTACTCCACCAGCATGGTTTGAACCTAAAAGTAAAATTGCAAGCTCAAAATAGCCCTAGTATAGAGTTAAAATTAATTCCTTGAAATTAACAGTACAATCACACTTCCAAAACATAAATAAGCTTTCTTATTTGTAAGGAATTTGCAGAAAGTGAAAGAGCTGTTTAAAAATATACCTACACCCGCAAAAACCACTCAACACAGATAGCAGGGATGAGCTGCTAAATTTGATCACCAGATTACTGAGTGTGAAATTACGACACGTGATCCAGCTTTATTCATATCAGTCAGTTAAATTAAACTACACACAAAAGCACATTAAACTGTGATCATTTTAAAGGTCAATTTTTGATCAAGTATAAAAATATCCTAACAAACACTCCAACCAATAAAAGTCACACCGTATTCATACAGTACTCATTTTGGCAGACTTGCAAACAGAATTTGCAAGGGTGGTAAAATGCTGCGTTTTATACGTTTTAGTTATATTTTCATACAGACAACAGATCGTACTTTCGTTCCAGTCTGACTGACAGCTACAAATAATGTACCTTGGCTGGAAGAGGCGGAGGAGATTCTGTGGATTCCGTCAGATCATCCTCTAGATCCTGTAACAGATTACCATGTATCTATATGGTACTCCATTGTAATTTTATTCTCATGCAGTGCATTGACAGGATAGGGATAAGTAAATAAATCTCATATTCTCATGGAAACAAACTTTTCGAGCTGGTTCCCGTAATCATAGTTATAGTATAGGACCTGCATATGAGTTTGTCTGCACTTCTTTTAGGACAGATAATCTCAACTGTTTTAGGTTAAGTCGACCATGGCGGTCAACATGGTAACGCTTTCCGAACCCGAATCCTGGACGAAAGGTCCCAACTGACCACACCCAAATATGACGCTTTCGCCATAGTGCTATATATCTACCAAACCATAAAAGTTTTGGCTTATTTGAGGTACTAAAATGGTTCAGACATGGTGCTTTTAGGGATAGTCATTGGGAGGTGTGATAGGCCTAGGACTAATATTTAACAAAAAATGTTCTTACAACAATCATGCATGGTGAAACGTCAATGTAGGGCTTCGAGCTTCAAAGAAAGAACAGTGGACCAACATTACATTTTCTCCTAAATCTTTTTATAGGAACATAATTGGTATTTATTTAAATATATTATCACTATTTTGGTGCAACATAGTTAAGATTTGAAATGTGCCTACCTGTTGCAAATGGACGTATTTGGCCAAATCCGCTACTTTACTCCCCAGTCCTATCACTAATATTCGTTAAAATCCTTCCAATTATGCAACTTAGCTCAGACTTAATGGTATCGAAAACATTTTAATCACGTTGTAAACAGGTTTCAAGTAGATTCTAGCTGTTTAGCATCGACAAGATAAAACCAAAATTTTGTCCAAATCCGGCGCCATTCTATAATCCAACCCCCGTTATATTTTCATCCAAGATAATTCGAGTGTAAGTATAACAAATTTAACCAATTATCAAGGATATGAAAAGAAAATATAACTAAAATATGTAAAACGCAGCACTTTACCAGCCTCGCAAATTCTGTTTTCAAGTCTGTCACAATATTTCGCACAAGTCCCGCGTGGGTAATGTATTTTGGCCGTGACTGGGGGAGTGAAAGTTTTCGCGAAGATCGAAATCATATTGTATGTGCTTTCTATCTTCGTGAAAACATTTACTTTACCGTTACGGCCAAAATACATTGCCCACGCGGGACTTGTGCGAAATACTTTGACAGACTTGTAAACAGAATTTGCAAGGCTGGTAAAATGCTGCGTTTTATATTTTCTCTTCATACCCTTGATAAATCGTTAAATTTGTTATTATTGCAGGCGAATAGGCTTCGATGGAAATAGTACACAATGGCGCCGGATTTGGACAAAGTTCAAGTTTTATCTTGTCGATGGTTAAACGTCAACTAGAATCTACTTGAATCCTGGTTACGTGATAAAATACTTTCCATACCATTATGTCTGAGTGGAGTTGCATAATTAGAAGGATTTCAACGAATATCAGTGATAAACAGGGGAGTAAAGTAGTGGTTTCGCCATATATGTCCATTTGCAAGAGGTAGGTACATTTTAAATGATTATTTCGGTTACAAAATCTTAACTATTTTGCACCAAAATAGTGATAATATATTTAAATAAGTACAAAATTATGTTCCTATGAAAACGTTTTTGCTTTGGTAGATAGCACTATGGCAAAAGCGTCATATTTGAGTGTGGTCAGTTTCTGACGTTTCGTCCCGGCTACGGGTTCGGGCAGCATTACCATGTTGACCGCCATGGTCAACTTAACCTAAAACAGTTGAGATTATCTGTCCCAAATGAAGTGCATACAAACTCATATATAAGTCCTGGATAGGGTTGGGCGATATTTCGATATTTTGATTTATCGTGATATTTCCAATCGCGATTATCGTATCGAAGCTAAAAACTTGAGTGACGATTTATCGAAATTATCGTCATGTTCGATGACTATCGTGATATTGCTTAGAAATATGTATATAGCTGGCAGAATCCTAAACAAGTTGAAAGTATCTTTGCATTCCAGCAACAAATATACCCTCAAAAAGTGTATTAGCAAGACATCGATTATTGTAAATGCTTTTCGTAGTAGTTGTACTGCATGTTCATAATTTAGTTTTCCTTCCAAAAAACATGGAATAAAATTGAACAGTACACGTTATATTACAACAGTAATGAACAGTAAATATTAAAGAAGAAAAAGCCTTCATATTACTTTAATCTATGTTGTTGATTTGTCTTTAATAAGATTATATACAAGTTTATACATGCTTTGATATTAATTGTACTTGAAAAATATGGTCATTTTTTCTATTTCATTAATCGCGATATTATCGATTATCGCGATATTTTCCATGACAATAATCGTAAGTTGATTTTTTAAATATCGCCCAACCTTAGTCCTGGACTATTAATACAAGAGATGGTTTGGAAACATATACACACGTAACATTGAAGGACTATTTTTTGCACATTAAGGTTGACCAACATAGATAATGAGCTGTATCCTTTCCGAACCATTTCTTCTGTTAACTATGCCGTAATGTAAAGATAATAGGTATAAGCTAGAATGGCTGTATAAGCTGACATAGCTGCGTTTTCGTGTAGTTTGGACAAATAAGATTAAAATTTGATATGTGGGATTATGTAATCATGCTCCTGACACAATTCGAACTCGCGCGTATACATAGGAGAACTTAAAAACGGACTGTAGTGACAATATCTCGTACTACTGCTCGAAACGTCTAATTCCATTAAATACCGTCTCAGGTATAGTGAATGATTCTATGTTTTTGTGGGTAATAAGTACATACAGTATATAGATACATACATTTAGCGTTGTTACAGATTTGATTTCGGGTAACGTACTGCAAAGAAATGATCAAAAAACAATTTGTACATTCCAATGACAACTTAACTTAAAAGGTTAAAGATAAATAGATATTGATTTAGCAATATACCAAGCAGATAGACACTTTGTAAAAATGTGGATTTATATGGATATATGGAGCTACATAAACTGTTAAAAGCAGGACGTAGCAATGTTATCGGGGCAACACTATTCTCGTTTGTCAACAATATCGTTCAACATTATTACACTGAATTGTCTTCAGGTTCAACATTATTGTTGACAACTAGGAACAATGTTGCCCCAACAACATTGTTGCCTCCTTTTTTGAGTATCCAATAACAACTCATAATTTTTGTCGTGTACTATTATATGCATTACACAATTATTGAATGACTGTGTAATATGGAGGGAGCAGGGATTTACACTGACTACTGAATGAACTAGTCAACTATAAATACGAACGAGAGCTTCAGTCAACTGGTATATATGGGTTTCTTGTTATAAACTGGCGTCTGGAACTTACAAAAGCTTTAAAGCTTGTTTATCAAATGATATGATACATAGTACATGACAATGAACAGTCGATAAGGATGGTCACTTAGTGCACAGTAAGAATGGTCACTCAGTAATTGATCATCTACAGTATATTTGAATTTAATCTTACTTGTAAATTGAGCTTTCATTTGTTGGAAATGACATTATTGTTATAGATAGCACTTAAATATTAATTTAATCAAATAATATATACTTTGTTTGCAATCACTTGGTTATAACTATGCAGTTTGACGCTTGACGTTCTACAGTGCATGTTCTACGGCGTTGCGACATCCGCGCGCCGGACGTTGTTTGAGGTGTATATCGCGCGCGTTCCGAAACGCCGTAGAACCTCAAAGCGCCGGGGATTAGACAGTAGTTTTGTAATGCTTATGACATAACACTTTTGCCTCCAACTATTTAACTGATGATTTTTTATTCACTTACTGAAATCATACTTTTTAAACTCTTTGGTCACCTGACTAAAATGATGAGTTCAGTTATACAGCATGTTGTAACATGCCATTAAAATAGCAACAACGTGGACGTAGGCACGCATTGTGCGCACCAATTTTTTCAATATTTCATATCACAGCCTATAGTTTTTGGCAAAGTTTTTTTTTTAAATTTACTCAAAGAAGGATCACATTTCCTTTTAATCGTTAAATTTAGATGCATCTAGCACGTTTAGCTTTCGAGTAAAATGCACCAATGTAGAAAAAAATGTCAGAAAATCTCGATAGACTTTCACGTATCCCACTTTACGTCATTAAGTGAAAAATGCATGATTTGGCGGTCAAATGCAAGCAAAAATTGCAATTCTTAAGCTCCTCGTCAGGCCAGGGTTTTAAAGAAAAGACAAATTGTTGATTTTTATTGTCAGCGTTTTGGTGAAAATCGTGATCAGGTATTGTCATAGGTTGTATTCCCACCGTGGTCAGGTTTTACTTTCAGCTTGCTCGGTCTGGATATAAGTAACACCAGTAACATCATAAATTTCCCTACTTACATGTATGTGCTTATGTTTGTCATATCAGCCAGCGTTGGTACTGCAAAAAGAGAAAACGTTTCAAGCAAAGATACACCAGGGAGAACTGACGATCACGAAGTTGGAAACATTCTGTCTACCTTGGCCTGTGTGTCTTCGCGGGGCTATGTTGGGCTGCTGCCGTCTACCAAGAGATGCAGCTTCAAAAAGAGAAATTTAAAAGAAGAATATAAATTATCATTATTATTATTATTATTATCATTATATTTCTATCAACTCGTTGGGTGTTTTTGCGAAAGAGAGTTTCGCCTTTTTGAAGATCCTAGATGATATTGGTTTTGAAGATAAGTACAAAATATACTGTATTAGGATAATGATGACTGTTGCTATCAGAACATCATATTACATCTTTTGCTGCCGTAATAAGGAATGGAGTGATTTCAAACTACTAGCCTTCTAAATTGATGTTTTTTGTAATTGTTTATATGTTATTTGTCTGCAAATATGTATTGTTGTTTATTTTAGATACTAGAGTCATTATTCAAGTAGCCGGTTGTAAATTACCTCAATAAGCGAGATTTACAATTGTTTGTATCCCGAAAAGAAAATAATTCCATTATAATACCTTTTCATTATCAATATCATTATTATAATTATCACTTTTATCATTATTTCTGTTCAATTACTGCTTGGGCAAATACTTCAGGACATCGAGCCCCAGCCCAGGACCTAAGATGGTCTGTACCTTCAGTACCTATTGCCCTTTTGTCTCAAACTTTTCTTAATATCTTTGCCGACCGCAGCAAGCACACATACACGCTGCAGAAGCTCCATTCTGTGCATCATTTCTAAATGCCTCAGTCACTTCTCGAATCCCTTTGTCACTGTCTTGAGTGCTCCTATCACTACTTGAACAACATGAACTACCCGACAATTCCAGATAAGCTTAATTTCATGCTTTAGGTCATCTATTTTCCTATTTTTTTCTATTTTCTATTCTTTTATCAAATGGGCAGGCAACATCAATGATCGTGCAACTTTTGTCAACTTTATTTACGAGTACTATATCAAGGTTGTTATGTTCAATTTGATGCTCTGTTTGGATGCTAAAATCCCACAGCAGTTTGAATCTTTCCGAGTCACACACACGCTTTGGCTATGTTCATACTTAATGTTTCTTCAAAGCCACATTTTCCGCTTAGTTCCCAGTGAATATTATTCTTATTATCATTACTATTATTATTATCATCATCAACATCATTATTATGATTATTATTACTATTATTATTAATGTTGATTTACGTTACACGATTGATAATTAATGACTAATACTAATATAGTACATAAACAACTAATTTACAACCATAAAATACTACAGTATAAAATGGAAACTGAGAGTCACTATCAAACAGTCTAACCGATTTGCATAGATAAATTATGAAACCGGTCTGTCTTTGCTTTAAATATTGGAAACTCTCTTGGGTTCCGCAGCATATAAGCATGTTCGTTATGATGGGGGTAATTAACTGTTAAGTTAATCGTCTTCGTTTCTGTGTGACTAATTAGAATAATTTGCAACATAGTTCAGTTCTTTCCTCAGCTAATGTAATCAAATTTAAATTCTTTAATCTCAGATCATAAGGCAAGTTCTCTGATAGAAGGATTTTGGTAGCTCTTCTTCGGATTTGTTCAGTTTGGATACATAGTTTTTCAGTTAACAAAAAATGCCAGACTTGACAACCACACCCCAGGATCGGACGTACAGCTGAGCAAGATGATCAGAATTTGAGAGCCCTTCACGTGTTAGATCAGAAATTAAGAGCCCATCTTGTTTTAATCGGATAACATATAATCTTGTGCTAGCTTTTGACAACAATGTAAACAAATGTAACAAACGTGCTGGTACAAACTTATGTTCGAGGTAATGATGAGGTCCAGAAGTTTAAAGGAGGATACAACTTCCACTTGATCATTATTAACTGTAAGCTGTTTCTACTGTGAACTGTCGTTTAGAAACGATATTTGCAGTTCCTTTGTCTTTTTTACACTCAGCTGCACATTATTGTTTGTTGTTCAGTCTTGAAGACAAAGTACAGTCATCAACGTACTTGTAAAGCGGGAAGTATAATTTTAGATCATCACCAAGAAGAGGAGAGGGCCAAGCTTGCCATACTGCATGTACAGATTTCGAAGAGAATTTATTCGGACCAGCTTTAACGCGTAACGACAGTGGAGGAAATCCCCACGTGGCTTTCGACCATACCAGCTCGGACTACAGAGCCAGAGGCGACTGTGCCAGCCAACCATTGGTGGATTAGGTGGATGAGGGCATGAGTAGTAGAGCATTTCCTTACGTTGCCAAATTGAAAGGGATCGCTATGAGGTAGAAATTGTTCCGAGAGCCACTTAAAAAAGGAATCCTTCAAGGATTTTGCTAACCGCGGGGGTCAAAGAAATAAGTCGTAGTTCGTCAGTATGGTAACTGAAGATTTACTTGTTTTGGGGATCCCAAGGACATCCGCTGATTTCCATAAAGAGAGGACTTTACTGTGGCAAATCGAGGCATTGAATATTGATAATAATAGGGAACAAAGGATATCAGTGTTAGATTAGAGCATTTGGGAATATTACCCGGGCCGTGTGCTTTGTGGACCTTTATATTCAATAACGCACCATGCACTTTATTCGGGCAGAGACAGAATCAAATTCTATAGGGGGCTGATGTCCTTGCTGACACGACAAAACGAGTTTGCCATGTGTTCGACCATTTCTTGTTCTTTTAAGATCTGTCTGAACGTTGTCGATATACTACAGTAGTTAGAGGTTGTCCTTTAGAAAGTGCAGCTAGATGTTTGATGTTGTTCCACCATTTTCTTGAATTAAAATTTCAAGAATCTTTTACAGTTGATAAGCAACATAAACGACAGGTTCAGTTATTACAGTAAAAGGTATAGTCGTGGTATATTCATTAACCAATAGTGTTGTCGTTTTTAACAGCAACTTTAATGACAGAAGTAATCCATGTTTGTCAGTTGGATGTCTTTTAACAGATCGCAATGGAAGATTCTCATCCATTTTTCGACAACTTGGGCCACAAAAACGTTGATTTTTCCGTAGGAGTAAACGAGTTATATAGTGGTGCACAGTTTATTTTAGGCAACTATTCTGTAAGCTTGATTTCAAAAGGGCGACAAGATCGTTCAAATGTTCCATGACTGGGCAGACTATTTGTACAGTACATTTTAGGTTCAAAAGAACACAGGAGTGGTCTGATTTGCCAATTGGGGGTAGAATCGTGGCAGGGTCAAAGAAGTCACCGAGAGATGTATAAATCTGGCCTAGGGTAATGTCTGCGCAAGTCATTACCAGGAGAATGGTAGATGCTAGTCATAATAATCGAATGAAATTCTCTGGGAAGGCGATTAGGTTTCAACTGGAACCTCTCGGTTTCAAGGCATGGATCATCAAATTCCAGGAAATTAATGGATCGTTTCAAGTAGGTGGATATTCCACCGTCACGCTGATCATTAGAACGGTCTTTACGAATATGGTTGTGATCTGGAATTGCAATAAATCGTTGCTGAACTTGGATGTTAGCCATGACACACTTAATACTAAGATGTCAACATTTATTTGTAGATTTGACGCCTTGAATTTCATTGATTTTGTTTACCATAGATCGCACATGTCTCAGGCGAAATTTTGGAAATGAGGGTAGAGATTTCGTGTTGGACTGTATTGAAACCAAATGTCAATTATGTTTCCTGCGAGGATATGGGTAAGAGAAAATTTTTTTACGAGTTGATATACGCACAGGGATAATGTTTGTCATCATACTTATGTGGCGTAGTTTTCCATGAGGGTGTTGTTATAATTTGAGGTTATCCTCCTTCTTTCCTTTTCTCAGGGTTTTTGTGTCGAAAGAATGAATTTCGGGCAGAAGCTTTCTTGAAGCACAGTTGCACTAGAAGCCGAGGGGATACAAATTTTTGCGAAGATTGATTCTACTTGCTTG
Organism: Muricea muricata; assembly: GCA_963855995.1. Classification (NCBI taxonomy): domain Eukaryota; kingdom Metazoa; phylum Cnidaria; class Anthozoa; order Malacalcyonacea; family Plexauridae; genus Muricea; species Muricea muricata. The sequence continues at coordinate 50,151,388 of OY979718.1, read as the reverse complement.
CTTTGGAAAATAGTTGTGTTATGACCAGTGACATTTCTTTCAACGAGATATGAAGAGATTTAATCCTAATTAACATTTTTAGCAGTACCCGATAGGAAGAATTGCTTATAATTTCTTCTTTTCGCACCACACATATAAAACTACCAGTATAGGATCAATTACGGAAAGCAGTGGAATTTTTGAGCACTTTCTTTAGTTTTGACTTTTTTCAAACGGTTTTATACGGTGATGAGGAGAATTGGATATAGAGATCTGAGATTGTGTGTTCCATTGTACAATATCTGCGTAAGAGAGCTTCTGTGTGGAGCACGGTTGGGGTGACATATACCAGTCCTTTTTGTGTAATCGTTAATCTGATTTTCATCATCGTTTGACGTTAAGTCCATTAAGTAAACAACATGTTCATTAATTTCAGTAGTTGATAAAGGTAATTGGTTCTGAACAATAATATGCAATTAGGGTTAGAGCTATTACGGAGCTGATTTGGATTTGGCGCAAGGGTTTAGGATTTTCTCTAATAGATTCGTTTACAACTGGGAAATAGTTGAGGGTATTTGGGCGATAGAATCGGCCAGGAATTGGTGGTCTCGTTGTTAATTAATTCGTTGATTTTCTTTCAAATGCACAATCGCATTTCAGTGTTCATGATCTGATAAACTCAAGATTAGAGCTATCCTTAAGCATTATCTTACATATCTCCATATTATTTTCACTTGATTTTTCTCCATCAATGGACAGCAACTGTTTGTTCTTTCGCCAACTAATCGACGAATTGCCATGTTCAAAATGCTTCTTGTCACCGCCGGGTTGTGTCCACTCGCCATCAAGTTTTACGATTTCCTCAACAAGCGTTTTCAAGGAGCCGAAATCGCTGGTCCAACTTAGGCTTAAATTCCTAGCGAGTCTCTCCATTGAAGAACTGATGTCCAAATAATATAATAGTTTTTTATCTTGAGCGTTATAAACGAAATTGATGTTGATCGAACTTAAACATCGATTAACATACTTGTTGATCACCTCGGAAATAAGAAACAAAGTGGTCGAGAACGCCCAAGAATACATGAGAAACAATTATAGCCAAGGTATCATGGATTTGCTTCAAAAAAACGAAGGGGATATTTCACCTTATTATAAAAATTTGACAGCTTTAAAAAACATGTCGGCCATCATAGGCTGTGCTTCCACTAAAGGACAAAGCAAATGTCAATCTGGAGAATACAGCATTGCCTTCTAAAAACCAAAACCGGCGAAAAAATATTATTATCTTAAAATCATCTTTTTAACCGTCCCTAAATGTAAAAATGGCAAATATAAACTCTACACTGCTTACATGATCTTGGTGGTGGAATGGGTTCACCCTGTCTGGTGCTCGGTGACAGACAACTGACCGGTCTGTGGGGCAATTTTGGCAAGCCAGTGTTTGAACCTGAAATAAAGTAACATAACTGTATATCATTGTGTTATCGGTATTATGGAAACTTGAATGGCATACAACAAAACGATGAAAAATGGCGATGAACTACACAAAGGAAACAGATTAAAATTAAAACAATTTTGCGTCCATCTTGGCCGGGGAAAATTTTAGACTACACCACTAAATTAGTTTATAAAGAATACTCAATGATATACTTAAGTCAGGCTTCGGGTGTGTTGGCGGTCTTCTTAAAGGTGCTGCTTGTTTTATGTTCAGAACATTCATCATACCTCTAAAAAACAAAATTGCACGTATCAAGAGGTTGTTGAAATAAGAACAGCCCTATAATTCTAAAGTAAATACTTCTTCCTGTTCTGCGAAGACCAACTAGTTTCATTCACTTGTTGATTTAGAACCTGATAAGAAGGGAAATAAACATTTACAGTTTACAGATTATTCAGATCATTGTTAGCACAAAAGATGTCGCACTTTCGATTCAAACAAAATCATATATGGGTGACGTCACAAACAGGATAAATTTATTTTACATTTTGAAAGAGCACGGTTATCGGGTATCTCATAAAACTAAGCAATACTTATGTTAAGCAAATTTTGGCAAAATTTGCAAAAACGGTTATCTAAATAATTTCAACAGTGTTTCCGATGTAATGGCCAAACATAATTTATCTTTTCCCTTTTAGTATAGATATGACAAAATTACTGCAAATTAATTGGTCAAGAGGCAGTGCAATTATGCCATTTTAATTTTAAACTCCTCGTGAATAACAGTAAATTTTGTCATGAAATAATTAATAAATAATGACACGGGAACTAGCCCGGAGGCTCGTGCAATTTTATCATATTTGAGAAAACCCAATAAATTAATTACTGGGCAATTAATGCCTGTAATAATTTATTGGAAATTTGGAGATCGCTCACCTTAATTCACCAGACGAAATACCACCATGTGTAAGGACACAACTGAACGTTTGTGGCGTATCAAAAATGTGACCTCTTAGCGACACTACACACTCACCTGCGTAGAATGGAATTATTGGAACAATGACGTTGTTTGTAACAAGATGTCCATTTTCTGAATTTTTTATATATTTTGTTTTTACAGAAATAAAATTCAACACTTACCATAAGATTCGTCACCTGCCTCAGATTTTAAAGCTATGAGAACATGTTGTTCTCGAAGATACTCGGGATTGTCGTGGATAGGATTTAGCTGCAAATAAAAAATGTAATGAATCCGTTAAACAACACCGAAGTCGATCAATCACATGAATCATTATGTCATGTTAATACTAACTTCTGGCAATGACGTATTTGGCCACTCTGAGTAACTGGTGAGCGTAGGTTTAGAATTCACAGGGAATGTTGGCTCCCAGGGCTGTGCTTTGTTACCCGTTTTGCTTTTTTCACTTGCTAGAAAAATAGACAAAACCGTATCAAATCTAAGTAAATCCAAGGTCAAACAAGGATGAAAGTTGATGAGAGGAGAATGAGAGCGGCAACTCTCGTCGGTATTCAACATCGAGCAGCGAGCATACTTTTCAACTGGCTGCGAGCTTGTGGCACTGGGTGCGAGCTTGTGGCACTGGGTGCGAGCTTGTGGCACTGGGTATTAAAAAGATCGTTATTAATGCAGTTACAGAACATAAGAAGAAAGTGTGAAGCTGCAGTAAATATTTTAGTAACAATATTTTAGTTTTCTTATAACACTGCACAGCCTGCTCGATAATTTTGGACTAATAATCGATTTTACATAAAATTAATTGTGCAGAACACGAACATATGAACATAGGCTCACATATTATCGAGCTCGCTGCGCCACTGTTTGATAATCTTGAGTAACTTCTGTTTCAAACAACTGCATCCTCGTTTGACTTGGGAACGAGATTTGAGAAAACTATGATACAAAATCCCTCTTTTCAACTCTCAACAACAATCGTACTCATCTGAAATAGAGCTTCGTAGCTCTCTAACAATTACGTATAAATATGACAATGGGCTGCATTGACGCGTACACGAAATACTTACCAGCCAAGCAGGCTGAATGAAACTCGAGATAAAATTCAGTTTTGCTCACTGTTTTGACCTAAAATATACATAAAGGACATTACATGGCTCTGTAAACACCTGAAATAATATAAAGGACATTGCACGGCTCTGTAAACACACCAATTATCTTTTCAATTTCAGAGGGACTACTTTTGGATTTAGGGACAACTTTTCATTTCAAAGGAACTACTTATTGTAGGGCGGATACAACCTGTAGCGAGACTCGTTTCTATGAACGGTCATGGTATCTGTAGCGGGTGTGTAATAATAAATCTTACCTTCACTTTTATCCATCGTATGTTAATTTTGCATGAAGGCTTCGGTACTTGGGAGTTTTGCCTTCCTCTGGCTAAAAACACAGAATTTTATTTCAATGACATTCATATACCAAAATGCATGCATATATATATAGGACAGTTAAAATTCGCGTACACAAATAAATAAACGAAGAGGTGCTGGTATGGTCGAAAGTTAAATCTCGGATCTTTCCCCAGTTAACTACTTGATGTTCCTGGTTAAATTTCCATTGTTAATTTTGAATGCGGCACCGGTTAGTTAAACCAGGATCCTAGGCTAGTCTGGGTTCGCAGGCTACTATAGCAAATTAGCATGCCTATCGTTTTATATTTTTGAACTTGGATGTTCGTGAAGACAGACGGTTGATTGCTATACTAGCTCCTTCTAGCCCCAATACTAGCCCTAACCTTACCGCAAGTTAGTGTAAAGCACCTTGATTTTTTAGCATGTTTTGCAGCAGATATGTTGATCGATTTTGACAAATCATATAATTTGACGAATGAAAATAATGCTGAAATATTTGTGACAGGATCTCACAGTCGTCCGAATGATTCATTTGCTATCAAAGAGCATGGGCACGACTGACATGTAGCTGAAAAAACTTACCAGAAGAGTCCACAAACTGGCTTATTATTGGAACATCAAAAGACGCATAAACAGGCGAGTGATCGCTGGAAACAATATCATTCGTACAGCCTAAAAACAGAATTTGTATTCTTGAATGATCAAAAATATATGAAATACACACCAAATACTACGGAAAAGCTTATTGCATTTTATTTATTTTGCTTTGCAAGAAAGGCAAGTTTACGACAACAGCATATTGTGTGTCAATTACCGTTGGCCCGTTTTACCTAATCAACCCTGTCAACATTCCCAGTGAGAGAGAACCGATTGAAGTACCAGACGTTCGGCAGAAAGTTAACTTATATAATACTTCTTTCACACAAGAACAGCGAGTGTTCGAGTCATATTGAGAACCGAACCCAATAACGTAGAGGTAAAAGTATAGTAAAACAAATTGGATAAACTGTAGTTGCTGTGCTTAGTTCGAGAGAGTGATACACATGTATCGCTAAGCTTGGCAATTAAGCTTGCTTGGCAAGTTAAGATCGAAAGATTGATGCAACTTTTTGTCTTTACAGGAGCATGATTTAATATTTGCATTCTATTTGCAGTCTAGCATATCCTACCGTACGAGTTTTGCTTGACATCTAAATCTGGAAACGATCTCCACAACACTCTGTCGCACCACGAAGGAACATTGATTCGATTCTAAAAGGGATTCAAAACTATCTAGCACGCTTCTGTTGTTGTATGCACAAGCATACAAAAAATTGCATACCCAATGGACTATTATCGAGAGAGAAGAGACTTTTTTGGCAGGGGGGGGGTGAATAAACCCAACTAACATGGCCAATCTAATTCACCAATAGAGCCAAAACAAAGTGTTTTAAGTGTACCACATGGAGTGACAACTTTTCGTACTAAGTTCCTCGTATGTTTGCATGGTGATTATAAATCGAAGTACAATTTTCCGGAGCACATACGTGGTGTTTCCACAAAATTATACTTTGAACACTCCGTACTGTCAAAATGATTCTTTTAAAAGTTTCTGAATAACTCTTTAAAACAGCCAGGTAGAAAACATCAAAATCAGGCGACGTCCTGGGGGTAAAAACAATAGGTCGAAATGCAAAAAGAGTCGAAATGCAACTCTTTTGAATTTACAATGGTAGATATAAACCTACCCCAGCTCGCTTCACTTTAATATGATCATACACCTCTCGTGTCCCTCTCTTGTATCGATACGTGGGGGGAAAGTGAGGCATACTTTCATCTATAAAGACAACCATATAAATACTGCATGAATGGTAAGCTGATGCCGCTTATGCAGAGTCACAGTCGGGGCCGGGCGAACGTAATTACGTGGGAAGTAGTTAGGTCAACTCTTTTTACCGTAGTGGATCCAAGTTCATATATGTGTGCGTATAAACAAATACTGTTGTTGGTTACGCATGCATTAATTAGCTTTAACCTTAATTTCCTTACTGCACTGAGGTAAACAGGAAGACCAAAGGATCTTATAAGTTTATATTACATAATTAGCAAAGGTTTTGCAGAGTTATTGAAATTTTATACAATTTCAATCAGTAAACCAGGGAACCTGGAGAAAACCCACGACCTTCGACCGAGCATTAATTCTTCACACATGCTGTAAGTTGCTTCCTGGTACATTTGCCCTACCACGCCCCTCCCATACCGTGTTTTTACTTTAAAACAAACTTACGGAAATTAGCAAACACTCGCTCTGATACTCGCTCTTTTTCCAATTGATCTTCACGGGAAAGCTCCTTGAAATCCATCTCTTCTATAGCTTTCTTAATTTCCTAGACATTACCAGTGAAAATAAAGCATTAAAACGTAAATACTGTTCTGAGGCTGTACAGTTAAATACAACTTTGGTATTCGTATGGACGATTTTGGGATACATGGTACTATATATATTTAATTGAAGACAATGTAGTCACAGTTCTCCATTTCTTTGGTTAATCACGGTTACCATAATTCTACACTATTTAACTCACCTCATACTTCAAATCAATTCGGTAATTCAAATCCCCAAACCAAAAAACGTGATGAAATTGATTTGTTAGATCATACGCACTTTTATGACCAAGACTGAGACCTTTAAGTATGTCCAAGTAGTTTTGCCGTCGTCTGTAAAACAAACTGGTTTTAGAACAGAGCAAGTGAACAAAAATGGAACTCAAAATGTTGAAAGCTGGTCTGCACGGTACTGGACCTATGACAAGGAATCTTGACACGACTATTTGTTTAATTAACGCACCTGGTAATAAATTTGAAGCACAGAAGAATGAGGACCAAAAAGGTGCATTAGAAAGTATTTATAACCATACAGCCTTATTAAAATGATGACATACGCCATCTTCACAGCAAATAAATCGGATGTGTAAGGCAACATTAGCAGTAAAAAAAGCATACAATGTATACTCCAACCAAGTTTCTCAATACCTGTAACCTGGGGTACCAAACTGACAGCAATGAGCTTCAAAATTCGAGTGTTGGATACTGAGAGTGAGAACGGGCGACACAAGCGGTTAGCACGTTACTCGCCACAAAGCTCCGCCAGCACTTAACTTGCGTTTCATATAGGAGTTGAGTTTTTCGTAGTTGATCGCTCCAGTGCCTCAAGGGTTTTTCTCCGGGTGTTCCGGCTCTCTTCCCTTTCAAAAATCAGCACACTTAAGTCATGCGTATAAAAGATGCAATGTGTTTGTAATTGTTGTATATGAATTGTCTAGCACTTTTAGCATCATTGGTTTGGAAGACTGAGTTCTTTTTTCATATCAGAGAGTGATCGGCCACTCCCCTAGGGTTTGATAATTGGACACAGGCAATGTCATTGGTTGCTGGCTAAATTTCAAACGGGACGTCCGCTACCAGTTCTCACTGCATTTCCAATCGTATTTATTCGAGAAAATAGGCTAGTACTGTATGTAAGTGCTGCATACAACTAAACGACTGACTGGTGGCGCACCAGGCAAATTGGTAAACAAATGACTTGTTACACGATCCTTTTCATATTGATAACCAGCAAGCGGGAACGTCGGCCGTTTTGAGAGAATAGCCCAGTTGTTTTTTTAAAGTCACTTGGACGCAAGACTAAACACACTTCTTCACGATATACGTTTTATTCTCCAATCTTTTGTCTGTACAAGTGCAAGTGTGTCACTCCTTCTCTATCTGTGTTCTCAGGCATTAAGGGCGTCTATATTAGTAATGCGATCCCTACAATCGCTCTTCGTTTATTCTTCTGTGCAAGACAGTTGTGCATTGTGCTACGTAAATATCCGGATTATTACTAATTAATTATAGTTTTATTTTGCTTAGTGTTAACGCAACTAATCTCGTATAACAGACTGTTGAACCACTGTAGATTGTTCAATGTTTGAACTAGATCTACTTTTGAAACTAACTAAATACCTCTCTTTCCTTAATTCTTCGTTCCCTGATGTAAGATGGCAGTTGATAAAACATAGCGAGGTTGATAAAAAGTCAAATGAAATGCCCACGCCTCCTTTATTTCCTGGAAGGCATTAAACACAAGACGTATGAGTCCAGGTTATAGCGAGTCACTCATATTCAGCCCAGCGTTACATGACTCAATCTTTTTAGTATTTAATAAACATTTGGATATTTATTGATAACAAACTACAATTCAGAAATCCTCGCTTGTAACATACCCAAGGTGTTGGCTATTCCTGTCTTTACACTTGATTTTTCAACCCGACTAATTCGATTTTTATGTTCTGGTTTAGCCAGGATTACTAATCTGATTCCCCACAATGAATGGCTTGATACCTATATATTGCATAGAATTAAATTGAAACCTTGAACTATAAATCTTTATGTAATATTATAAAGTGACCATTTCTAATGACAAACTTGGAACACCCGAAGTTGATCTTAATTCACTCTTAGGCCCTGTTTACATCAAGTAAGGGTGACCCTATATACCAGGAAGGTTACTCTAGCAAACGGGCTAGAAAAACAGCGAGCGTTTAAATGAGATAGGGTGACCCTAATGCTAGAGCTAACACAAAGCGGTGTTTTTTTATATTTAAGAACTTTAACCTCTCTTTTACTAGAAAATATACTAACTGGATAATAATCCTGTATAAAGTGCTTCTTCAGCACCATTTTTATTTTTGAAATCCACGCTGCTTCGCCAATGGAGCTTTCCTAAGAAACAGGTAAATATTTAGTTTGCTCTGTTTATGTCTTCATTAGATTATCATGCAAGCCTACACAGTACAATGCCCCAAGGAATGGATTTAAAAAAAAAAAGACGAATTCGTCCATTTTAAATTAGTAGCTGAATATCATATTTTAATTAATTAATCATTCTCACCTGCGTCCCAATTGCGTAAATATCATGACCTACAACTTCCTCGATATTTTTTCCATCATTTATTGTTGCTCCAGTACCCTTGCACTTCAACCATGACTCTATCTTCTCTGGTGATGCACTTCCTTCAAACGACATAAACAAAATTTCTTTAATTCAAAACATACATTGCCTAGACCATATATAGGTAATAGTGGGTTTCGATTTTCTCAAAAACGTCAGATCAAAATCGCACGAGTACAGAACGAGTACAATTTAGACTACGTTTACACTACTCCGGAGCGAAATAATGCCGGTAAAATTTACCTGCGTTTACACTACGCCGTTACAGTTTTGTAACTTGTTTACAAGCACTCATATAAACCAAAAATATTTTTAACAAAGCAAAGAAATTTAAACGAAAAGCATTCAAGTTTGCTGTTTTGAGACCTGAGATGTTTCATTTACAAGCGGCACCAAAAATTAACGGCGTTTATGTTTACCCAACACCACGTAGCGCTCCGTTTTCGTTCGACCACGTTTAGAAAGCGTGGTCGTGTCGCTACTGCAAAAGTGACGTTTTCAAACAAATCCGCTCCGGTGCTGTGTAAACGGAACGCCGCTTTGTTACTTTTTTCCGCCGTTTTCAGACCGATCCGGAGCAGTGTAAACGTAGTCTTAAGCGTTATACTTGAAAGACTCGCAAATCTGGTCGATTCTGATTGGTTAAGAACAGTGACCATTAATAGCTTCTAAAAATAGGTCGATATCATGAAAAAAAACACACATCGAAACAGACACGAGCCTATGCACCTACCAAACAATGTAGTAAAATGTTGTTCCGAGAAGTTTCAAAAGATAAGCAGTTTTGTTTGACAGAAAATTTAATTTAGTTAATTTTACATGGAAAAATAGACAACTCCCACCATAAACCAAATTTTGATACATGCATTATAAACAAAACTTTTTTTTATAGCCAAAGAGATAAAAATTAGTTAAACTGCAACGTTAGGTGGCGAAAAATTGGAAATAACGAAAATATAACGCAGCGAAGTTTGCGAATTTTGTATATACTTGTATCACGTACGGAAAAGTTTGCCACATTGCCTAAAATGCGTGATACAAATAATTATATAAGCATTTGCAAACTTCGTGTATAGGGCTATATTTTCCGTAACCTACAAAACCAAACTTTGCAATTTTACTAATTTTAAGATGCTATCATGGTAATTGTCTATTATCCGCGTGTGCTATTTTTCATCATCGCTCTTCGAAACATGTATTTTCATATTCGAACTATCAAAATCCAGTCTCTAATGAATATGATACGCGCAAACCGCTTTTTTCAAAAAACGTATCAACAAACTAGCTACGCTAGTAATTAAAGAGAAACAAGTTTTACCCATATTCCAAGTTCCAACAAATATAGATATTTGTTTAGGTTCCTTCTTCGTCGGATCGCGTATGTTCATCATATGTTGAGTAAGCTGACACATGTGTTCCCGTGCCTGGAAAATTTTGTATTAAGTATAAGTAAAACCTGAGAGGCAACTTTGTTCGTTCGAGCTATTACTCCGAAAACGTGTAGCAGCGCGTTTAGAAAGTACTACAAACTTAATCTTGTCAGTAGCACATCTATAGGGGGTGTAGTATTCAATTGCACCGAAGTGCGACTATGGTTTGCGCTAAGCAGAAAATTTTCGAAAATTTAGGTCTCCAAGAAAAGATAGAGCGCCATCGCTAAACGGCCATGTCGGCAATTTTTATTACTAGATTCTATAGACATGTCTGTCTTCAGCAACATTCTAAAAACTTTTTCGCCTTTAAAATTTTCGACACATTTTTCACGTTGTTTGTTTGTTACATATCTCAATTCATTGAGTAGGTCAATTGTTTTGGCGGTCAATTACTTGCATGGTGCTGCACCCCCTCCCGTCGCTACGTCCCTGAAAATACTACAAAACTTAAGTAGCAAATTTACAAAGTACTTATTATACAAGACAGTATACCTGGACATCTTTAAACACGTATTCTCTATTTCCTTTGGCTGTTTTGAAAGTGAGTTTAGGCGTGTCCGGATCCTTGACCAACTGTAATACTGTAAAGAGCAACAGCCTGATTGCATAATTACAGCTAATAAATAGATAGTGAGGGGTCAATTATAGGTCTAAATGGAAACAATAATATATATTGAATTGTATTAGGGTATTTGAATTGACTTAGCTGGGTGACGTTAACTCAATTTTAATCACAGTATACAACTACAACGCACCTCTAGCAAATGAAGGCGAAAAAGAGAGCTGGAAAGTGTTACACAATACTCGATGCTTTTGGATACGATTGTGTTACCAAACCCAAAAATAAAATTATCGACTGAAGATAGATAATATAATTCAATATAATATCTTACTTTTATCATGTTCAACTACACTTGAGTCATCAATGGAGTCGTTCTCGTTCTTCATAAACCAGATATTTCCTGTGTAAGTCAGTTAACGTATTTATTATTAGCATGACAAAAATTAATGGATGCCGATAGGTTGAGAGCTTTACAATTAATAATTTGCTGAAAAAGACAAAATAGCGGAAAGCTTCTTAAACACGAAAGAAATCTAAACCAAAAGAACTAAATGAAATATGAAACGCATCAAATTTTAGTTTGAAGAGAGAATATGATGTTGACATTGAGAATTTGCATACAAAAAAGCCAATATACATTAAAAGTACGAATTTTGTCAGGTATAATAGAAATGGAATAATGCTACCTTCCGTTATGTCAACTTTTAGATACGCTTTCGTTTTGAAGATTTCGCAGCTTGTAACCTAGAAAATAAACCAAGACTGTAATTATAAAAGCCTGCACGCCTCAAAACACACAAGTTGTCACAAAACTGCGAACAAGCCTGCTCACAAGTAGTGTCTGCACTATCAGACCGAGATCGGCGCGAGCGGCAAATTTTTTAGGTTGATTGTTCGATATTCAGAACCTGCTGCAGGGCAAATTGTGTACTAAAACTAAAACAAGTTACCTTATGAATACGATTTAATATAAATAGCCGTTTGCGGTGAGCGCTAAGTCAAAATCGAATCTGCGCATTGGCAAAGGTTATCAATAACATTCAACCCTTATCAAAACCCCTGCCGACACAATATTTACAATCTCAATAATTTACCATATAAAGGGATTCTTTAGGGGGGAGTGTGCAGGAAGCAACCCCCGTAAATATTAGTTCTAATCCCTCCCCCGCCCTCAAAAACCCCAACAAAATGTTCCCCCCTCCAAAAATATTTTACCCCCCCCCCCCCCAATTTTCAGCATGATAAACTGTACTCCATTGAGCATATTATGTGGTTCCCTTTTGCGTGAAAGGAACGTTTGGAACTTTCTGAAGAAAAAGACCTGTCCAGTTCAAGCATTAGTTTGCATATATTGAGGTGGGGCCGTGAGAGGTAGTCTAGAGGGCAAAAAAGCACCTACTCCCCCTCCCTCTCCCTAAAATTTATGGTACCATCCTAGTAAAAATATGAAAATCCGTTTATGATGTATCATGTTCAATAGTGTCCAATATTCATGCGATAGAGCATGAAGTAATATATTTTACATGCATTGTTTTACCCCGTAGCCGTCTCTCAAACAATCTGCATATATAGAAGTCACATAATGTTAGGGGAGTAAACATGTTTTTACAAATTATAATGAGCTTAATAGAGAAAACTGCGGTAATAAAAGAATGTACCTCAAATGTTCTCGTTTGTGAATGTTCGTCTTTCATAGAATTAGCATGTTCTTGGTGGGCTTTCTGAGCCTAAAACAGAAAATATATTTGTCACTATTAAATAATTTATACGGACTAAACTTAGTCACTGAAAGAGTTACATAACTTGAATTATATACGAGTATTATATGTATGGGTTACCGTGCATATCTAGGGCGAGCGGGGCGCCACCAACCTAGACTACAAGCCTTGTGAGTGCTTGGTTATAAAAATGAAAGGCAATATAGAAATTGGCTTCCTATAAAAGAACGAATCATAAACAATGATGACATTTGTTTCAAAAGTCAGGTCACAAAACCCATGGTAATTTGAAGTTGGTATTTTCCCGGGCGAGACCATACCAGGAACTTTATATCGCCTCGTTCCGATTACGATATTTTATGGGGGTCGAAACAATAAGACAACGTAATTTGATCGTTATTTGTCATACTTGGAGAGCAAAATTCAAGTTAAAATTATCTAAATCAAAGATTAAGCAATAATTACAAAGGCATTTATTATACAATAAGCAACTTTAAGTTACATTAAAACACAACTTGCGAAGCTTTCATGCCGACTAAATCAAACAGGTGACACTGGTCCTTTAATTTGTTTATCACATACTACAGTACGTCTGCCTTTAGAAGTCAGTGAAAGATCTTTTTTATGTCACCCTGTTATCGCCCTGATAAAGGGACGAGTAAGCGACAAGAAATTAGATTGTATTCACTTTATTTACTATACTTAATGTTATAGTTATTCTTACCAAGATCACTAACATAGTGCATTTGGTCTTGATATATAGCAGTCGATTATTTTGCTTTTTATATTTATTGTAAGAACATATTGAAAAAGTCAACCTCGTTCCCAGACTCTTATCAATAGGAAGAATTTCTTACCAACATATTGAGTGATTTTATCCCAGCCACGCATTTAGCCAAGTCTTCGACAAGATTATCATAGGCACATTCGTTTGACTGAAATATAATATATATATACATCGATCCAGAACAGTTGTCGATATGCCAATACAAGAACATCGTTCATTTTATTATTAAAATTTATATCAAAATGCTAGCAACATATTGTACTCGCTTTTTGCATCAGGGACTGCTCCAGTTGATTCAGTGCAATGCATAACTATATTTACTATTTAAGAAATATTTAAGAATTTTCAGTGTCTCTATTCAGTTCTTGAGACAACCGTGAAACTTGCAGAAAATACATTTCTCCCAAAGTTCTCCTAAACTACAGCAGGTATTCTTGTTAATCCTATAATTGTACAGAAACTCAAGGACAATGTTTTCTATTTCTTTTATAATATACAACTCTGCAGGTAAATTGTATTCTAGCTACAATTTGATTCACAACTTCTCACTACGTCAGTAAAACGTACTTCCATGCGTATTTAAACTAAAGAATTGTTGTTTAATTGTTGTGGAAGGTACTACCAAACATTTTCTCATCTTACATTTTGTCAACCTACTCGATTGTTACCTTGTTTTATCATTGAAATGCCTATAATTATGTACAAACACCAAATCCGCGAGGCAGAAAAATTTCCGCGTTCCTTCTCATACATGCTTCTTGTCCAATCAGGTCATGATACAATATCACAAAAACGATATAAGCAACAAACACATACTGTTATTTCCTAATGCCAACAGAAACGTTTCAGTTCATGTTTAAATTTTGTCATTCGTTTCAAAAGTCGCATCGACAACCGTTTACATTACGAACAATCACACTACCGTATAACGACACATAATATATTGGTATACATATATATATTATATATTGGAGTATCGAAACTAGTCTCAGCTGCAATAAAATTAAAACTCGGACACATACCTGACGTCCAGACGACCCAGAACCAAGCACAACCTATAAAATAAATTGAGATAATTCTGAGAAATCGATAAAAATATATATTACAGGTATGCAGAGAAATAGCAACTTTTTCCGTCTATTAAAGCATGCTGATTATCATTTTCAGTTTGTTCCTATATTATATGGAACCAATTAAAGCGCAATATTTGTTTATGAACAATAATTATTATATTTTTATCATAACTATATATGTATACAAGCAAATTTAAATCTTACCGGTATTAACTTTTTCACATCATCGTTTGCGCATAACAGTTCTTGTAGAAACGCAATCTTTTTTAGAAAGTTTCTAAGTTCCCTACGAAAATATCGTTATTTGATTAACTATATATACCCGAAACAACAGGGGGGGGGGTATTGTTCAAAGCTAGGTTCTAGCTATACCCTGGGTTAATGCCAATTTAAACTACTGTTTTAGTTATTAATAGTGTATTTTAACACCTCCGCTCTTTTAAAACTTCAGAAACACAAACGAGCTAAACTTAACCCAAGGCTAAGCTAACTGGGTTTTGAACAACTGGCGTCAGGAATATGTGTAAAAAATAAAGAGTTTTTATGTGCTGTTATTCTAAAGTGATAAATATTTGTGGTATACATTTTAAAAATAATTTACACACACACTTCCCAAGTATATATACATATCTACGCGGATAAACGTATATTACTGCATTAACTAAAGGTAAATTTTAGTTAAGGAGAAACAAACAAACCTTTGAACACTTTCAGCAGAGTTGACAATAAGTTCTTGAAGATCTGTAGGTGGCTTGCTCGCATTAATTCTTTCTCCGTCCTGCCTAAATCCTCCACTTAGGTAACGTTGCACATTCTTGAGAAAATCACCGTCAAACCTAGGTGGAAAGCCACATTGCAGTGATTTTTTATAATAATTACCCCACCATTTTCCCGACGGATTCTTTCGCCTGGTGATCTGCTTATGTTAGACAAAAGGGAGTATATACTTTTACGTCGTGTCTACAACGTTAGCATTCCAAGCCATGACGCGAGTGGTAGACTAAGCAGATTGACTAGAAGCTAAACTGGAAATGTTCTTAACAAGAAACATTTTTATCATCTCAGGCGACACTGAAAGTTCCATTATGGGTCTAATGTGACTGGGCATGTTCGCGTCGGGACTATATCCCCAATCACGGCGTAGAGACGAAGGGAATTTAAAAGGGTTTTAAATTTTTTCTTAAGTGTGTTAACACTCTATCTGTACCTAGGGCGTGGCGACTTTTCACCCCCTCCCCACATTTCTGTTTTAAACATCTAAACGGCAAGTAGATTTAATGGCAATGAACACATCTCAATCAAACATTCAAAGTCCACCTTGTTCCTATTTACTTCCAAACATTTATTTCTATTAAGGCTCGTCGCCAATTAAAATGTTTATACTTAACAATAATATGCTGTACCCCGATCTATCCATATTTTCCATTTTCTCAGTAAATATTGAACCGATTTGAGGATATTCTGGATCCTCATATCCATTACCCGGTGTGTCATGTTCAGGCTCATCTTGTTCGTCGTCTGTGAGAGGCGACAAAGATACAGTAGATCACTAATAATATTCGTGATGCAAGAATTTGTGCTAACATGTTTTAAAATATTATTTTGTGAAAACACCACGTAAGTTTACTATCGCAAAGTTTTCGATCCGTAAGCTCAAGGAACTACAAAATGAAATACAAGGAACTTAAAAAATGCTTTCATTCTTATTCCCAGAGAAACAATTCATGGGCCAAGAAAGAAAATTTTCCAAAGAAAAAAAGGTTTAAATATAATCAAAAAATAAAATTTCACATTATAATCTATTATTGTATTCATTGAAATAAAAATTCTCAATATATTATGATTTTATAAATTAATGTGAAATAAGATTTTACATTGCATTATTTCATGATGTTTTGAATAAATATTTCACACGTGGGGGTTTGTGATAAAGAACTGTGTTGAGCGAAAACCCGTGGACGTTTTTACAAGGTATAATATGTTCCTCAATCACTGTGCTTTTCATTGTTTCTTAAAAATACTTTATAGAAATAAAAACATCACAGTTTTCAAAAGTGAGCACCTTATTTTCCATCACAACAGTAACGCAAAGTCAACTTTGCACTAAAATGTCCCCAACCTGTATCGTGATCAAGGTCGATAACGTTGTTCAGTTCATTAATTATTGGTTCCTTAAGTTCATGTGGTAATCCTTGACCAGGCTTTTTAAAAA
Source organism: Muricea muricata (assembly GCA_963855995.1). Classification (NCBI taxonomy): domain Eukaryota; kingdom Metazoa; phylum Cnidaria; class Anthozoa; order Malacalcyonacea; family Plexauridae; genus Muricea; species Muricea muricata. The sequence continues at coordinate 50,134,829 of OY979718.1, read as the reverse complement.
GTTCAACCACTTCTTCAAGTGTGCTGAAAGGTCTGGCTGCGCCATCACTTGAGCTCTGAAATATAACACAACGTTTCATAGATAACGTGAAACGCTTACGTCTAAATGGCAAGGATTACTTTATTGCGGATGAAGTGTATAAGATGTTCGGGATGTTGGTTGCACGCTAAAAATTTCCGAGGTTCAAAATTGACAACACACGAGTTAGGCAACCAAAATTTATACACTGCACACAAAATCACAGGAACTTATACTACCATCAATACAAGCAGAATTCGAAATTTCAAGCAAAAAGCATTCTATATTATAAACTTCTGATTGTTAGTAAAAGGACTGGGACTATCGACGAAATAGAAATCAATTTTCCTATTTTTAAGCATGACTATATCTATTTCCAACAACTCTCATTTATGAGAATTGTTGGAACCAGCTTAGTAATCATGAACTTAGTAAAATATTTTAGAAACAAAGTGAAATATGTTTAATGCAGGTCTTGATTAGTTTGGGTCGTTTTAATTTTCTGTGTTTCCAGATAACCTGGTTAGGCAGTGAAAGATCCAGACCGATGGTTTTATGTGGTAACTGGCAGTGTTAGTTTAATACTTTAAACTTAATAGCGTAGAGTCGGTTGTGCTTATATAGCAGTTTGGACCAACCTTTTGATCTCAATATCCCACAACCAAAACAGTGTTGAAATATATAATTGAAAGTTCAAATGAAGTACTTTCTAACCTTAACAAGAAAAATATTTTCTTTTTTTAAAATCCTGAAGTGATGAACCATGCCATCAAACCTACACAAATTAAATCAGGGTTAAATAACAATGACGATGTAACACTGTGAACACTGCAAGTCTCCAGGTCTATGTGGCCGAGTCGGTTCCACTGTGGGACATTCAGGAACTTTATTAATGTCATCAATATAATCAGAATAATAATGGCACTCGACGACGAAGATCAGAAGATAATCAGCGAATCAATTTAACAGCCTTTCTGTTAAATCGTAGCTTTGGAGTTTTTGAAGGGAGGATGGAATGATCTACGAAATCGAAAGCTATGGTAAACTATGTCAGTCCGTTCGATTTCCTATAGTTTTTCAACAGAATTAGCGTACCGCAACTGTAGACGTAGCGCAACTGCGTAACACAAGATCGACTCCGTCGGAAACCGTGTTGATGTGGAGTGATAAGATGAAAACATGTTTGTAAAATTTGGAGCACACACAACGTACCAAAACTTTGCTGGCTATTGGAAGAGAAACAGGACAATAGATTTTTACTTGTTCTTTTAGAAACTTCTTAAGGACTGGAGTAATGTTCTCTGATTTCCATTCTAAAGGCATTCGACCACATTCCAGTGAGTAGACGAATAAGGTACACACACTTGGCACAATTTGCCGGCCACATTTTTCAACAACCTAGACGGTTTGCCTTTGGCGCGAAAATTTTTGTAATTCTGAAAATCTGCGCAAAATTTCCCCGTGTACAAAAACTGCGCAAAAATTGTGCAAAAATGGAAAATAATCCTTTCGCTACACGCAATATATCGAAGAATACATAGTGTCATAGCCAGTACAGTAGTCAATCAAATTTTAGCTTTCATTGCACTTTCAGTATACTGGAAATTTCAATGTATTGAAATAAATACAGATTGATATTGGATTCAGTACTAAGATTTTTTGCACTTTGATAAACCAAACATCCTTACTCAATGTTACCAACAAGTTATCAATAATCAACATCATACACAATTTTAAAAATATTAATATAACTCATTTGCCCACTTTATTTCATTTTATATAATTATTCTATACTGTTATCACTACATCATCAACTCATATCATTAATGACATTGTAGTATACATGGATACATTTGCAGTCTCAGGATGTCAATGGCAAGTGGTGGTGAGTGGTTTACATTTATTACTCCTGTAATTAGCCTGAGGAACAGTGTATTAATACAGAGTAAGAACTGGTAAGAAAGAGCATGCTACAAAGAAAAGTACACAGCCAAAACCAAAATAGCCACAGACGTGCACCAAGTTGTCAACTTTAACACCTTGTCAAAAGTTACAACAAACTTGTCAGTTTCATCAAGTTACAACAAGTCTGTTAATGTCAAGCTTGATATAATTTTGTTGATGTGTTATAACATATTGAAACAACTTGCAGCAAGCCTGCATGGGGATGATCAGTTTTAATAATCAACTAATTGCAAGAAGCCTGTTGACTATTTGCAACAGACTTGTCTTCAACGGGCTGTGACAAGCCACTGCAACACATTCAGCTTGGTGTAACAAGTTGTTGCAACTTGTGCATTTTTGCCTGTGCGTAAGTTAGGGTGAATCATATAATAATGTTATTGACTGAGCTTAGCAACTAAAAAAGAACAAGACTGTGCAGCATACTCCTGTACTGTCCAAACAAGCTTAGTCAACAAGCTACAGGTATTTGTTATATGGCAAAAGCAATTTACATTGCTCCAAAAAATTGGCTCAGGAACCAATCAGCATGCTATATTTTAGCAGACGGCAAGAACGCTAGCCATACGATGAAGATCATTATAATATGGTCAATGGTTCAGTAATGTCCAAAGAAATTCAGGGGCCTGTGCAATTTGATACTGATAACAAAACTTTGATGATTGGTATCGGTTGATACCACTACCTGTTTCGATATCAAAAAAAGCATAAATTGTACTTTTGATACTGGAAATGAGTACTCATTTTGCTGGCCATAGTATCAGCCATTTTCGATATCCAAGCCAATTTCAAAAGTCATATTATTAAAATTTAAAGTCAAAAACTTTGACAAGTAAGTGAACGCTTTTTTACATATATACTATTGCTTAGAAAGTAGAGCATATTAACTCAAATAAAGTTAAGTAATCCACAGCAAGCAAAACTCAACAGTTTAATGCAGTATCTGACCAGGTGTGCTATATATTGCAGTCTGAAATAATGGCCGGCAGACAGCAGTCTCCAACCAAAATTCAGTTTATAATCCGAGTAAATGCCAAGTTGATCAGAAATTTTGTCTAGGAAGTCCATAAAAATTTGGCAGCAAAATCATCATAGGATTTAACCAACAGGTAAAACAAGTGAAGCAAAAAATCCAATCAAATTTGAAATTTCCCGATCAAATTTGACTCCGATTGGTATGTTTCTGGTATGTTGTTAAATTATTTCGAGCTCCGTATTGATGAAGCTATTTTGACACTTTTTCATGTTTTAAAGAATCTTGACAAAAGTACTCGGTATTGCCGCCCATCACTAAAAATCATCTTGCAGGCTCCCTCCTGTATGGAAATACTTCCACTCATCTTTTTATTGATTAAGCCATTATTCGTATTATTTTTTAGGGGAGGTTTATAAGCATGGGGTCCAAGACAAATAGCTTCTTCCCCCCCCCCCCCCCTCCCCCCCATCCTCACTAAATTGTCCTGATGGAGGGGCATCAAAGATGCACTAAAGTATTAATGGGTGCACACAAGGTACATATTGTCAGTCAAACACCATAATATCAAATTTCATGGGTTTAATTAGTCCACACTTTTCAAATAAAGAAGAAATTAAAGGCCAAAATATTTCTATAAAATAATGTTTGCATGAATATGTCATCCAAAGTAGAACCTAGTCATTGCTTGTTTAATATTGAGTTATTGACATTACATAATTTAGCATTGTTAAAAAACAATTAGATATTATTAAGCAATAGGAATGTGATTAAGATTGTAACAGATAAAAATTTACTGTGCTATGAGCAAATGAGTCAATGAGCAAATGAAAGCATGCACTTCCACCATAAATAAAATAAGACAGCAATTAGCAATTCAACATACCATAAACTTAAGACGTGTGCATCATTTACACTCTCACTTTGTCGCACCAAAAAAGCTCCATTTTTCCCATTGGCAAGCAATAGCTGCTCAGCATCATTTCGACTGATTTTGCCATGATTCCATGGAGAGGACATTTTGATCGCTTCCACACGAATGTGAAATATAAAAATGCTCAAAGTATTATAGTGTTTAGTAATATGAACAGTCAGTATGGCTAACATACATATATACAAATGAACTTATGTCAAACATATCTCCTCATACGATTTCCTTGTAAATCGTCCTAATGTAGCAAAAGCAAGACCAAAGCAAACCAAGCATCAACTTTTAACACCTTTCTTCTGCACAATTGTTTGCTGTGCTGGAATACGGAAGTAAATAATACTTGGACCATCAAGCTAGAGCCTGCTCGTAGGCTGCCGCGCAACGTCATGATTGTGCCTGAGTTTTAGTGGATTTGACACCCCAACTGGCTCAAGCTCAGCAGCTGGCCAGGTCCAGTTCCAGGTCCAGGCCAATAGGCCCAATACCAACCAGTTGTCAAAGTATGCTCGAACTGTTTGCATGTATGAACAGTAATTAAGATAGAGGAACAATATGAACATATTGTTAACGTAATGAAAAAAATATACAAATTAGATAATTTGATACTGAAAAGATAATAGGATAATTGCAACACCGCGGTCAAATGTTTGCGCATGCGCAAGTTGTCCGGCGAAGAAGTAGAAGAACATCAACTGATGATAATGACAGTACATCGCTACCGATGGTCGTTGATTGCAGTGATACTTCGCTTGTTGGCATATTACATAATTTTCATTGTGAGCACTGTTGTTTATTGTGTTTTCTGGCTCTAGTTCTCGATTGTGACAGCAACAGCTGTAAGGATATTTAGCAGGAATATCGCTGTCGGCACGTTTATGAAGCTCTAGAAAAAAGAGTAAATAAAATTACGAGGGGGTAAACTGAGAAAAACTTTCTTGTATTCAATTTGCCTTTGTTTTCCCGCGCTTTTCTGAGGTCTCGCGCATGCGTGTAACGTTTGACCGCGGTGTTGATAATTGCGGGAACCGGGAACCACTGAATATTTTTATAAAATATAAAACAATGGTAATACCGAATATTGAAATCATTTTTATTTCTCAACGTTTCGACTAGCTTAAAGTCAAAATAATTTTATTTCTCAACGTTTCGACTAGTTTAATTAGTCATCATGAGATGACTTTAAGCTAGTCGAAACGTTGAGAAATAAAAATGATTTCAATATTCGGTATTACCATTGTTTTATATTTTATAATAGGATAAGACATTCACATTCCATAGATTATTTCACATGTAACGATAGACCTTATATGGCCATGATATGAAGCTTAATCTATTTGTAAAATCACATATATATGTATTATATTTATATCTGATTCGGTAACATTGATTAGAGTGAATTAAACTGTAAAACACTGAGGAAGTCGTGAGAAATTCTATTTGGTTTATTGAGGTGGCAAATGGCTACGCCCAACATCTTAACACCAGTGAACTAGAAATAACTTTTATTTAGTTCAGTGTTACCAACCTGATTCCCAGGGGTCTTCACCTCCGTTATCCACTCGCAATTACGGCTGGGTAGCGGAGGTGAAGACCCTGAGAATCAGGTTGGGCCAGCACACGACCATTATTACCGAAATCAGTAGAGTGTCTTCTCCCGAAGTAGAAAAGACAGTTAGTAAAGCTGAAAAACATTCAAGTTATGTGAGGTCACAGTAAAGAAATGTAGCGTGACGCAGTCATGTTTCGCATCTGAATGGCTTCTATTTCAACGGTAAAAGCCTGGACTACAAACGTAAAAAAAAAACACGTGGAAATATAATCGCGGTTGCCTAAATGCCTTTGGCAAAGATTCACGATCGACTACATGTATTTGCCGCGACATTTGCTGTTTGAAATGGAAGTCATTCAGATGAAAAACATGACCACGCCACGCTACATTCCTTTGCTGTGACGCCACATAACTTGAACGTCTTTTTTAATCCCGGAAAAACACTCTACTGATTTTGGTAATAATACAACTGGCAAGCGACCGAACATTGCTCTAGATCTCGAGTCGAAAAGCCGAGATGCATAGAAATCGAACGCACCTGCCTTTCTGCAGGAGGACCAATGTCCACGTGAGTATGATTTCCACCAGAGAATGAAACACGTTAACTCTTAGCTTCAGAAATTGTACAATAGAGAGTGACTGATTATTTTGATTCATTTACTGTTAGTTTGAGTAGTGCAGTGAAATGTACATGAGGATACCGGCTTTTTAACTACCTTGAATTCAAACGATAAAACAAAATTCCTCGCATGTTTCGAGCGAAGTAGGCTCGCCCTTCGGCTTCCCAACGACACCTTACACTGTTAAAAATAAATGTATTTTTACAGCAAAAACTACTGTAATATTTTACAGTTAAAGTACTGTAATCACGGGTAACAGAAGAAAGTACTGTAATAAAACATTTGCTTGTATTTTAACAGGTAAAATACTGTAATGTTTACAGTATTTACAATGCAAATACAAACTACAATATAAAGTACTGTGAAAAGAAGGACGTTAATTAGGAAGACGTTAATTAGAAGGACGTTAAGAAGGACGTTGATTAAAAAGAAGGACTGTTAATTAACAATTGTCTGTAATTTTACAGTACTTTTTTTGCGTCCAAGCTGCCAGTACTTTTTACTGTAAATTTACAGTGATTTTTTTAACAGTGTAGTAAGAAACCTTGGCATTCAAAACGCTAAGCCGCGATGCAGGGAATGATAATGTGGCGTCGCCAGAGTTGAATGGGGGCGCTGAATTTAGAGTGATCACACCAGCTTGGCGGTGGGGGCAGTGTTTCTTGAACTCGGAAACGAGATTTCCAGTCTTCTGATCCCTCTATATTTTACCGGATTTGAGCACCAAAGTTATTAGAAGTTGCAAGGAGTCAAAATTTTTCCGCTGTAAGCCTCTTTAAAACCTGAAAAACTATTGCTGTTCAACGTTTTAAATCTCTTTTAAGATTCAAATGCCTCCATAAGTATAAAATATTTTTTATTTACTCTCCGCTTTTCAGTTTCCACTTCCTGTTATTAAGCCTCATTCTCTTCTGCGTGACAAAACAAAAGTTTCTAGCAATTTTTTATAAGTAACTTACGAATTAGGGCCACGAAACGACTGAGGTCATAATCTCGGTTTACTGTCATGGGTGTTTTGATTTAAAACGTTATTCAGGATGTGCGTATATCAAGCACGTGGTATTAATCACGCCCTGGTATTAATCGAATTAAAATATTATGGGGTTGGGGTCATCTTATGCCCAACAGAGACCCTTGTTGACCACTTTTCCGAAATCTATGCATTTTCAAACATTAGGTTCACTTGGGAAGGGGGTTGGGTAAAAATGTATCCCTCCCAAAAAATATTCTGTTGCCCACCTTGAGAAATAGGGTAAAATTTCGTAGCACAACGAAAATCTCTGGAAAAATTTCATGACCCATGCACCTTGCTCTGACATACACATACTTGACTCTGATAGTCTGACACATGCACATATTCGATTCTCTATACATGTACGATATTGTGCGCCAGTGCTGAGCGCAGCGGACGATAGATAAAATATGATATGGTACCGAAACTGATCGATTGTGATACCTTATTGTCACAAACTTGCTAGAAGAGCTAGGAAAGCGATTATTTTTAAGGGCTCGTGATGTTACAAAGATAATAATCACCAGTGTCAGGGTAAACTACCAGTGTTTTAGGAATGCTAATCTGTATGCAGCGCCTGAACTAAAGCAAAGTATTATTTGATTGCCTAATAAACTTTAATTGACACAGGCACTTTTTTTGAAGACGATGGTGGGAATTAGCAAATGATATAATGGCTTCCTTTGGCAAGCAATAGAAACTAACATATGCCAAAAGAAATAAAAAAAAAAAACAGTTTGTGGCAGAAAAAGCAATGTAGACTTGGTTCGTTTGTCCAAAAGTTATTTTAAATATCATCTTAGTCTGCTTCAACCTCTTCAGAATCTGGTACGAAGAACTGTAAAATATGGACAACCCCATAGGTTAGGTTGGTACACAGACTGTTAACATGCACAATAACTAATGTATCCTAGGAAAAACATTAAGGAACAGTATGCATGATTTAACATGTCTAAAGTCAATGAAAAAAGATTGAAAGTTATAATTTAAAATTTTTAATTTAAACTCGGTGTTTACATTTTTTACATTAGGATTAGAGTTAGGGTTAGGGTTAGGGTTAGGGTTAAGGTTAAGGTTAGGGTTAGGGTTAGGGTTAGAGTTAGGGTTAGGGTTAGGGTTAGGGTTAGGGTTGGGGTTAGGGTTAGGGTTAGGGTTAGGGTTAGGGTTAGGGTTAGGGTTAGGGTTAGGGTTAGGGTTAGGGTTAGGGTTAGGGTTAGAGTTAGGGTTAGGGTTAGGATTAGGATTAGGATTAGGGTTAGGGTTAGGGTAAGTGTTAGGGTTAGGGTTAGGGTTAGGGTTTGGGTCAGGCTTATCGTAAATTTATCATGTGAGTAACTTTAGAGGCTTTTAGGAATTTAGTGATACAGTAAATTCAGATGAGGGGCTTATGCTGAGTGTTGCGTGGCTTAGCCAGGATTCTCTATCAAGGAGGGCCAATTAAATTTAAAAAAGCCAGGAGTTAACAGAGGAAGAATGGTAAAACATGATGCGTAGAATATGTTTTAGAAATTGCCATGCATTCATTCATATTATTACTTAAAGCGGCTTCTTTCCAGTTGCGCGTTTTAGGTAGGCATGACGCAGGATGTAAAGTATACTTGTGCTGATTTGTTATGTAAGCTTTTTTTGATATAATATATATATACGTTAGTAAAGAACATTTTAAAATAATATCAAGATAAGATTTGTGGAAAATGTTCAGGAGCAAAAGGCTTAAACTGGGTAACGTTCGTTCTTGAATTTAGAATTACATATGTACATTTGTATGTTTTCGGGGGAGGGGGCCCAAAATTTGTACTAGCGGGCGGGCCCTAGCCACCGCCTTTTGCTGCGCTTCTGAAAAAAGTAAAACTTATGAAAAACACTACATAGAAAATAATAAGATTGTTCACATTACTGTTTGCATGCCTCAGCTTGTGCAAATAGAGAATTTTTGATGCACGAAAACACTTAAAGTTTGAAGTATTTTTTCCCCGTAAATGATTCCGACACTTTTTTTGTTAGTTTTGAGAACTTTTAGGTTGATAGAATGGTAGCATTTAAAGCAATTAGTTTGACTGACTAACTACTTGTAGTCTGCATTTCATTTGTAGCATCTTGCTTAGCTTACGTGCAGAAAAACATTTGCTTAAATTTCACCTAAAATTTAAAACTTCCGCGTTCTGGCGTTGCACGTTCAGGGTTTAAATCATATTTAAATGCTACCCTGTCAAAATGGGAATTGAAGAGTTAATCAGATCTAATTCCAGGCAGATTATACGGCTTTATACTTTATACAAACAACATGTTTACAGAATGCATACTGGCATTATATAAAGCGTGAATGTTGTATAATAATATCCGACCTAACAAAGTTGAATCTTCGCCTAATTTAGAATGTAAAATTCTTAATGCACGTTGAGTAACGCGCGTTAAAATTCTTGTTGCGTCAGAGTATAAATTCAACTACTAATAGGCAGCAGTTCCGTTGAGGTGGGTACTAGCATGTCGCATGAATTTTTTTAAACAAATGAAAATTCATAGTCTCCGTGAAAGTGTTCGTATAAATACAAAAATATATCAAAATGCTGAGAAATCGAGAGATAAGGATACACCTTCATTGAGAAAAAGGCCGCAAAATCTTAGTCGTATCAAGAGCAGCGAACAATAGTTGTTAATTGGTTTCATATTCTATTGTTTTCCATTTTACAATAAAGAATTGTTCTATAAAAACTATTTCAATTATGTGATGAAAAAACTTCTAAATATCGCAACAACGTATTTTGTACTCAGTCACTTTTTAACTACAAAAGAGCGATTAAAAAGTTATTAATAGTTTTAAAGGGCCCCAGGTGTCCAGATTTTATATTAGTCGTCTTCGAATTTATTTGTGACCATGACTAGCGTTCCAGTTTATTATTAGGCCAGTAAAAAAGATTCATTCATTAGTAATTTAGACGATGTTACACCAAGTAGTCCCTAGTAGTAGAATTTCTAAATTGTTCAGTCTTATCATAGGCGGCCCAATTCAGTGTATATCATAAACTACGAAATGTGTTTACGTGCGCACTGATCTCTATATGAAACTACACACTGAATTGGGCCGCCTATGGTCTTATCCAGAGATCGAGTTCAAGTGTATAAATTGTCGAGTATAAAAAGCGAAACGAATAAAAACGTGTATACGTTGCATTAGATAAAAATGTCCTACCCGGGCCACGTCCTTTATGAAAAGACCGGACAAGCGCCAGCTCCTAGTAAAGATTTTCACCAACTTCTTGTCGGTGAAACAGAAGTAACCTTGCGAGGCTGGAAAGTGTCTGTGCGTAAAGACCAACGCTTGATACCTCCAAGCCAACGGAAAATATCCTGGGAGGAATTTGACGAGGACACACGTATGCAGTCAGAAATAACTCGAATATTTGGCGAAGAAACTTTGAGTCAAGTTCATGCTTTAATCTGTGGTGACTGGCTTATTCGGCTGCCTGTGGATCTCATTCTACGACTCTGTTGCTATCTTGAGTTGCAAGATATCGCTCGTTTGGCCCAGGTGTGCAGAAAGTTGAGGGATGTTTGTTGCAGTGACAAGTTATGGGAACATATTTACAGAGCTCATTGTGATACGGTTACTGACAAAATGATTTCGTTGGCTGCCGAAGTTGGCTGGAAAAAGTTATTTTTTACAAACAAGCTGCAGTTGCAAAAAGAAATGAGACGACGTGACAGGCAGAAACACCATCCGAGTAACTCGGAAAACTTGTTTATCACTCAGTAAAAAGTATCTTGTTTTGCAAACACAGTGGACATGAACTGCGTTGTTACCATAGAAATACTGATACATTTGCCACTTTACAATATTTTGATGTTTACAAATATAATTTTTTATAGCTTTTGTGTCTACTGTAATATATAAAGAACATCAATTGTATTTAAAATAAATGTTATATTGGAAGATTATTATATATTACATTTTAACTTTTTTGTTTGGCTTTCGCATTTACACCGTTAAAATAATAAAAATATTCTGCTTCTCAGGTTTCAATGAGATAAACATATGAGCTTACATTAGTTTGAATACTTATTTTTTTCGTTACGATTTCAGCCAAGCCTCGTTAGCGCAGTAGGCAGCGCGTCAGTCTCATAATCACTTGCTGAAGAGCAATCTGAAGGTCGTGAGTTCGATCCTCACACGGGGCATTGGTCATTTTTGTTCTTTACATTTTTTTTTGTCTTTTTTAGTCCGCGTTTTGAAGTCAATTTCTGGTCTGTCATGACTGATTCTAAAATTCGAAGGTGCTCAATTTCGAAAATAAATTATATTTGTGACCAATACATAGTAAGTATATCAGACAATATGTTCCTCGTGCCAGCCTTCCCCTAACACACATTTTCGGATTCATGCAAAATAAACGTAGGGCTAAAGATGCTACTGAGTAAAAAGTACCTGCAGTTGAAGTGCAGACAGCAATGTTGAGTGCACCCAAAGGATGATCGAAAGTTTCTAAAAGGGAGAAATTATATTTGCTAATTTGACGTAAATCATTGCAAAATACAGAGATGTATAGAGACCAGCGTTACTGACTCTTCCTGGTCACGTGGACGTGTACAGGAAAGGTGATTGGTCTGTGAATCGCCATACTGTAACATCGATAGAGAAGATAGAGAAAGAAGCAGTATTGACAAAAGAAGCAGTAGGGTTATTTTCATTGCTTTCTGTGAGAAAAGTGCAGTGCTTGATACTTGCTTTTTACTTTGAGAAGAGCTGTGTTCAATACAGAGAAGTTAGTATGTCTACTTATATCATGTTTGTCACACATTTTTTCTTGTTTCAGTATGGCAAATTTCATGCGACATGTTTTCATATTTAACTTGTTTTTATTTCTTTGGCTCTTATAGATATTTTGACCCATCAAAAGCTGAGGGTCGTGCGATGCCTTTGCGTTTATGGATAATAGCCTTGAGAGGGAGGAATTAGGGGGGAACGCAATTTCGAAAAGGTTTGTATTTAGACTTGAATAGCAATTTTAATAGCTGTGTTTTCATCATCCATACCATTCTCATCCAAAATGTAACACATTTCTTCTCATGAAAAAACACAACTTGTAGTATTCCCCGAAATATCTTTTTATCTTAGCATTAAACCGTCTAGAATGAAATATGAACACCAGTGTAAACACACTGTTTTAGGTGTGCTGTCCTATTCAATAAATAACTGTATTATGTATATGCCATTCAATATCATTGACTGTTAAAAAGTCACATGATCCTCAACCATATCTTGCCTGTCATTGAGACAGTATATTCCTTTCAACTATTTTCTTATTGTAATGTTTCCAAAATGCATGAGAGAAATTGATATTTGGCTACTATTGTATGTGTGTTTGGGGGGGGGGGGAGGGGAGGGAGGCAGTTTAATAAGCAGATCTTATGTCAATTCACTATAAGGAAAAAGATGGTAGCATGTACATTTTACCAGAATGCACTGCAAGTATCAAGCAAGAACGACTAAAAAAGATGCCGAGAAAAACACCTAACAAAACAAAGAAAATAACATCCTCTATTATGCTGGTCATTTAGCAAATGTCAATTTGCTTTTTGTAAAAAATTTTGACTGCAATGCATTCTGGTAAAATGTACATCTGCCATCTTTTTCATTACAATCAATTAGGCTGATGCGATATTGAAAAAAAATCGATATCGAAGAAAAATATCGACTATATCGAATTATGCAAATTGGAAAACTTATAATTTATTCAAGAGGAGGATTTCTGCGCAGTAGTTGTAGGGGAAGATTCTGCCGTCAGGCCGCTCCTTGACAAAGTTTGTTTCCTCGCTCTGTTCAGCGTCGTATACACGAAGAGATGGTTAGTTTTTAATGCGACATTAAATTCATTATGTTTCCAGCTTTAGTCTTCACCTTTTTCTTACAGAGTTTACATGTGTGGTCATCATTTTCACCATTTTTCTTAAAGTAGTTCCAAACTGGACTTCATCGATTCAACATACTGTCTATACTTTCCTTCGCAATAGGACAGTTAGTTAGAATGAGCTGTGATGTTTTGATACTTTGTTTTTAAACCTGCGCCGATTCACACTATTAAGATTATTGTACAAAGCAGTAGAGATTCCATCTTTATGAGTTATCACACAGTTATTGTTTTCAAGCGCTCAACTGCCGCTTTTGCGGGTGGAGCTGTGATATTTTGATACTTTATTTTTAAGTTAAACCTGCGCTGATACGTGCCATTAAGATTATTATACAACACACATCTTTTGTGACCACACTTACTCTGCTAACACTATTAAATTGCTCACGCGCTTGCCACTTGAATTCATAATTTCCGTCGATCATACAGGTGTTTTCTAAACTTTACCGGACAATAATTGCCGAAGAAAAGGAGATTAAGTTGTCTAGTTCGAATTTTCGATATTTTCAATATGCAAAAAATCCAACATCGAATATCGATATTTTTGAAATATCGATATTTATCGAAAATATCGATATGTCGCATCAGCCTACATTCAATTATGCACTGTGGCTCTGTGTTACATAGCACACCCTATGTAAATTTTTCCTGTGGCAGCATTCCAAATTACCGAGAGAAAACCCAAGACTTGTGACAGTCGTGAATCCCTGTGAAATTTGACATTGTGTAATGTTTATAATTTCAGTTTATAAAGGTCAAAAGTGTCATTAACAACATAAGGAAATTCATCATAAAACTTGTCAAGACATTAATACCCAAAAATAAAACACTAACATTACCATACAGGCTTTAAAGAATTTGGGCCTAAATTAATACACTTAATTAACCAAATATTAACAAATTGGCATGCAAGACAAATATCTAATTGCAAATTTCTCTGGTGCCCAATCAAATTTGATTTATTATTTGATGATAAGCTGCTAATTACTAGACATGTGATATTGATCTTGTGAAAACAGCCTGCACAAATTATAATGAAAAAGTCTTACAGATGATATTTATATTATTGATTAATGATAATAATACTATTTTATCATGATGGTCCTTTAAAGTAACCCTAATTTTTATGTGTTGTATAGAATATAAAATGTTATAAAAAGTGTTGCAGTACATGTTATGATTAGTCAAATGTGCAGCTACCATTGTACCAGCTGCTACAAAGAGCTCCCCCCTCCCCCACCAGATCATGCTTGAATTATCTTTCAGTGCACATAATGTATATATATGAAGACTGTTGTGAATAGGAAAATTAAATGTACTTTTTATTTTCTAAATTTAGAACTAAGGAATCTCAGAAGCGTAAATCTCCAAATAACAGTGAACAGTCGAAAGCTAAAAGGTTAGTTTCTTGTAAAGTGCCAAATAATATGAATTTGTTTGCTTGTATTTGAATACAAACATTTTACTAGTATATACTGTATGTACTATGTTGCCATTCTTCCAAATGTGAGATATTAATGCACGTGTGGCAATCAAGTGCAGTTATATTAGGCTTAGATACACGCATGGACAATATTAAGTTTACAACAATGTAGCAATACTAGGGGTGAAATAGATAAGTTATGGCATCTCTCCACTGCAAGGTAGATTACTGGCATGTACCCTTCTTTCCATGGTAAAGCTAAAGTACAGACTGACTGAACTTTGTTCCCATTTAACATTTTGTCATTTTCGTGACTTTTAAAGAAAGAAACCTTTTTAAAGATGTGACTACCAATTACCATATATTGATAGTAATTCAATAAAAAATGTTTTGAAATATATCACCCTTCGGAGTATTATTTGTACAACATACTCCAATAATTGAAATCACATCATGTAGAAAGATTAATTGATAAAAAACCCAACAAAATTTTAAAATAATTCTAGTCAGTTTTGAGCATTGGACTTGAGTAGTGTTTGAAATACATGTTGGAGATTGTATAATATGCAAGACCAAATCTTGATCCTTTACAAATCTGACCATATTATAAGCACACACATTGAGCTTGTGAGCTGGTTTTGCAAAAAGTGGAAAAGTGCCTGTAGTCTGTGCAACTTTAACTTAAATTAACTAATATAATTTAGTAGCTTAGCCTTTGTAGAAATTAGAATTAAAATTATGCACATGGTATGGATTCTGCAATTGCAAAATCTAATTACTGCGGCCCCTTTAACAACAAAAGCACAGCGACAACATAGAAACATGTTGTTTCTCTTCTCCTCACAGCCAAGTCATATTAGATACTACTTTATGGAATATGAAATGTCCGGTTGTCTTTAATTCTATAAATGTACACAGACAATGGTCACCTCTTTCTCGCTCTAAAATGCGGAAGGCATTGAGTGCTTTGGAAGACGTTGAACGAAAACCCATTGTAATGAAACTTCCAAATTGTACATGGCAGACTTCTTGAAGTCAAGAAGAACCTATATCAAAATCTTGTCGATACATCCATCTCTCAAGCAACAACTGCGTGCAGCTGGCGTCGTTATGTTAGTAATCTCGTGTTCTATAGAAAGTGGTAACTATCCTAGCTAGCATCGTCTCGGGCTACTTAAATTTCGTCTGAAGGTCGCTTTACTGGCTTGAAACTTGTCAAACTTTCATCCATTCAACAGTGGGTCAACAATGCTTCTTTATGGCTCTATGGTATTTTGAACACACTCAGACTAATTCTATTAAAATAATTTGCTTGGCACATTGAGCTAAAAACCTATGGATATTTAACTTATACAATAATGTATAAAATGTAGCACTATCTGATTTAATAATTTTTTATAATAGTTTTAATAATTTTTTTCTTTAAAAAGTTGGGTGCTTTTGAGTGTTCAAATATTAAAAATATAGAATAGCTGCTGATAGAGTTTATGGTATTTTAGAGAAAGTTTCTATGGGTACTAAATATTTTATAATATACACAGAAAAAAGCCTAATTGCAATGTTAATGACAATGTGGTAGCCGCGGACAAACTAACTTCATAATAATGATGTTATTCTTTAGAGCTTCACCATTATAAAGCAAAAGATATGAACTGCCTATTACAATGTTGATAATTATAAGACATTATATGACTGTTTTACTACTTCATATGAAGTGCCTTGACTTTGCATGTATCATTTAGGTAGAAGAAAATCCAGAGCATTGGTTTTTGAGCAATAATCGTGTTATGCTTGCTACTGTAGTTATATTTAAATGAATACAAAGCTTGATCGAGTTGCATGACAGTAGCTATTAGCGTCGATAATATTTCCCCTTTCTTGGCAAATAATGCTTAAACAAAGCCAGACTAGTGAGGGTAACATGAACATTATTATTATTCTACACACAAACCAACTGGGTGTTTTAATGCCTTATCAGGTAGGGAAAGGATATTTGCAGAAATGAACCTAAAAAGAAACGTCAAATTTGTATCACAGGAAATGTGGTTGTCATCTATTTTGTAACTGGGAAAAATAGGAATAAATCTACTAAATCCTGCTTGCCTTAATTGCAGAAAATTGCATTTCCGAGAATCTAGGTTTGAAAATGGATGCCTAAATAGCAGGAAATCCCTTTTTTGAGGTTCTTGTTTTTAAAATTCCACAGGGGAGCATGTCCCCCCGTACCTCAATGCCCTCCTTTCCTCTATTCCTGCCTTTCCTCTATGCTTCCCCCCCCACTTTAAATTACCCTCCCGAGACCCTTGAAAAGTCTTTAGTTGTCTAGTAGTGTTTTTTAAGTGTTATCTTATGTTACAGACCAAAGTCATCTGGACCGTCAACAAGGTAAGAACGTTCTAAGAATACAGAGATAAACATGTTGTTGGTTAAGTGTTGAAAAGTCGTCTTAAAATGATCTTAACACAAATGGCTTTGGGCACAGAACATTAAATAAGAGTTCAAAAATAAATTTATATTGAGCTGTGCGCCATGAAATCACACAGCGCTGATATTTCTGGGTCACAAGTGCGTGGTACTGATAAATATTCTGCTGCGAAAAAGTTCTCATGTCTAGTTCAAAAGTTCTCATTTTATAGTTTCTACTGTGTTTCCAAGAGCTTACTGAAATCAGTGGCATATCCTACAATCAAGAGATACGATACAATTTGTGATTCATCCAACAGTTTTTTGTGGCTAGCCCGTTCGCGGGCTAGACACATTCATATACCTAGATTGCGATGTTTGTCGGATGAGCACAAACTGTAACTCCAGTTGTTAATTTGGATCTACGGCACATGTTTTTAAACAATATTAATTATATAACTGCGAAGAACTGTTTTAAAATTTAAAGGTAAATAAGTATTTTTTTATAAAATAGCATCCTCAAATGCTGTATGTGTGCCTCAATTAACCCACTATGCCGCATTGGTTTAGGCATTTTAATAGTTGTAGGGGAGAGCTTGCAAATGTCTCGAAGCCATACATTTTACAAATAAGCACCAAATTGGTTCAGTGTGCAATATTTCTTTTACTTTTGTCGTCGCTTTTGTCTTCGTGTATATACTTTTGTCGTGGCTTTTGTCTTTAATTGTGAATAAAATTAAGCCAGATTGACAAGGTGAGAGCTTTCAAATATGAATATATCGTGTTGAACTGCTACAAATTGGCCCTGCATTGCTGTTTTAATCTGTGTACTATAAACGCCAGATGATTTTACTTGTGAAGGGGAGATCGAGAGTCTTGCACTTTTCATAATGGATTAACCAAACAATCTGCTAATGTTATTTGTTATCCCACTAAGTTGCAATATTTGCCGCAATGCACCAGATGATTTTACTCAATAACACCAGACAAGTTTACTTGTGGAGCCATTTCAAAATCAATTACCAAAGTGCTAGTTTGGTTTGTGTATTTCTGTGCATGAATACGTCTGTGTCTATTGCCAGACGATTTTACTTCTCAAAGGAAAAGTGTGGATGTTAACCCTATGAGTGACTCAGTGGCAGCACTCTTCCCCTGACGAGTAAAATTGTCTGGCATTAGACAGAGTAATTGCTCCTTAAAGGGTTAATGGTTAAGTATAGTAATCAAGATTCAGCTGAAGGGTTTTTTATGCTGTAGTTGATAGTTGCACTATATGCCAAAATGCACCCTACTTTTTTCTTTTATTTAGTGTAATACCAGATGATTTTACTCCGATAACACTAGACAACTTTACTTCTGCAGCCAGGTGTTCAAAGCAGGATTATTTATTTATATTCATGTTTTTCAGTGGGGCCCTGCATCTAACAATTAATTAGAATATTTATATACAACATTCAAATATAACTGACAGTTAATATATGAGAAACATGTTATATTAATTCAATTTTTAAGCGTGAAAAATGTTAAACTGTTAAAGTCTTTAGAGGTGTAATACGTAGGTTTGTATTTGCCTCAGTTCATAAATACTGGATTTAGTTTCAAACTAAATTGAAACTTCCTAAACCAAAAACAAATTTTCTCAAAAGAAGTGTTTCATACAGGGCGGCGAAGTCCTGGAACGAACTTCCAAGTGAAACCACCGCAAGTTGCAACAATCTTTCAATTTTGTTGTTCAAATGGCAATTACTCAATTCAGATGTTCCAACCTGTTGTAAATAGTTATATTTTGTTTACTAATATATATTACTGTTGTAAATACATGGCCCGTTGAAAATCAGCATTGTAAATATTATTAGCTGAAAGGTTACCGTGTTTAAATATTTTTATTAAAGATTAAAGGTCGAGGTTGTTGCAGGATCTTGTGTTGTAGGAGACTAGACACCATGGCCGTAAGAACCACGGGGGCAGGGGGGGCTCGAGCCCCCTAACTTCAAAGGCAGGGGGGCTGAGCCCCCCTAAAAAAGATCTTTCAGTCCCAAAGTTAATACATGTTTTTAACGGTTTACAGTGTTACACATGTACTAACCCAATGATTATGGTAAAACTAACCTCAAAAGGGGAGAAAAGCATGTTTGAGCGTGTTAAAAATAGAAAAAAATTTCTGGGGGGCGTGTCTGCGGACCCCCTAGCAGCACTTGTGTCTTCATCGCTCGAAGAGCCCCCCTAACTTTTTTCATCTTCCTACGGCCTTGCTGGACACTGTTGTTAGTCATTAGTTTGAAGTCAAAGTCGATTAGGCCATTTGTAGATGAAGATACAGTGATGATGTTCCAATGATTTTACTATCATAAAATCCCTGATAGGCTGAAGTCTTGGTTCTTTTCTCGTAACTATTTGTACCCATATTTTTTGTTCGTAAGGGAGGGAATTCATCCGTTTTGCAACGACACGCCTGGCATTAATATCACGTGCCTGTAAAATGCACATGGCCAGGCCTGACTAAGTAATTTGGCACGTGTAAGTGTGCCAAAATTCGTTAGTAATAGATTTTAGCTAGCCACATGTACGCGTTGCGTACCTATTTTTATCGAAATATATTTATCGCTTTCTAGTTCCGTTCGGAACTCCTCCGTTCCATTTGTGCCAGGCTCGCCAATTAGGTTAGTATAACTGCAGGTATCTTGCTGTGTTGTTCATTGAAAATTAAACAAAATTATACTCTTTTGGTATATATGTATGTATATATATCTTCAACAGAAGTGATCTGGTATATTAGTGCTGTTTTTTATATCCTTTTTGTAAAGTAGGCCAAAATAGAACAAAGAAGCAGATTGACTAATTCAAATACAGTAAACAGGTTTAAACTGTACTAATCAGTAATGGTAGACGTCTGAATGGTTTTTATTTGTCAGTCATAGAACCCGAAGTTGTACATCGTTGTTAACACTGGGGGCGTCGGCGTCCAGACCCTCATCACCTGCCGCTAGTTCTGACCTCACCAGAAGAACTGCTTCAAACCGCCGATCTGATAACAGCGCTCCGTATTCGGCGAACGATAGGAATTCTAGAAGGTGAGTTAGAAATCCAATTTCATGCGAGACGATTTGTCAAAATATACTAAGTAATATAATAGCGTCATGCTGGTACACGTTCGCATATGTTGTCATGTTCGCACATGTTGTGGGTACTCTTTCGCGCCATTTATTCCTGGATGAATAGCAAGTAGCAAAAGAACAATTTTGCTGATGTATTTTTTTATTATAAAAATTGTAGATTGTATTTTTCTAACAAAAGCCTTCAAAATCAATGTTCTATCTCCGACTCTACTAAAACAATTGTTTCTTGTCTCAGTTGTCGCCGCATGGAAATCTCAAGCAGTAGTGAAGCCAGCCCGACATTTGGTCATGCAAATGCAAATTTTTCAGTGTTTACAGACCGTATAAGGTATCAATTTCTAAAGAAATGAATAATGATAATGATTTAAATTTGCATAGCATGACTAAATTGTCGCGCTAGCTTCGCTACTGATCTCAAGCTCGTAACCTAATTGTTAAATAGAATCCTGTTGCTATTATACGCATTTATAATATTTCAAATCGCTTATAGTTCTGTTCTGTTCAATTGAGAAATAAATAATTGAGGTGTGCAGTGTTTTATGTTATCACCTCATAAATACAGAGAATGAGCAAATTAATTATTAATTGTAATACGAGATGCAAGGCTTTCTAGTTAGCAGGATAAAAATACGAGTGCTCTCATTAAGGCATTATATAGATTGAGTTCATTTCTTACAAATAAGTAACGCATTTTAAAAATCAAGTCCTCTGATGGAATGCATGTTGTTCTTATGAAGCAAATTAATAGCTAGCAGATCTAGCTTAATTTATAGATCCTTGTACTTTTTTTCTTCCTGTAATGATTGCTGCCAGTAATGATTCTATGGTACTTAGCTAGAGTCGTTGGACAAAGTGCCCCAGCGTGTTCACAGTGGACTGAGGAGGGGTGTTCCTATTGATTAGGCTCTGTTCATGTTGAGTTTTTTTTTACCTGGTCAATCCGCTTTTGACGAGCCCATGTAGTGCTTGTCAGGTAAAATGCATGAACTGCATTGTGTATCCACTGAGGAACAGAGGGCTTTTCTTTGATGAGTATAGAATTGATGTGCATCTTCTTGTAGGGGTAAGACCTCCAGTGGCAGTACACGAAGTGAGCAGTCTATTAGTGACCTCACGCCATCAGCAAGTGCACCCACGCTACCAACACGTGATCGACGGTCATCCCTTACAGGCCTTTACAAACCTACATCATCAGCTAGTCTACCTGATACTAGAACTGAAACATCATCCACGACTGCTTCATCTACTTCATTTCCTCATGTAAAGAAACGCGCAGCAAAGGCGAGCAGCAGTGTGAGCTCGTTAGACACCTCTACTGAGCTGTCAACACAAGATCAGGCCAGTAGCAGTCAGAGACGTCTACGTTTGCGTAAACAACTAGCCACAGAGCAAGATTCCAGTTCATCAAAGTCCAAGCGATCTGAGCAGCGGCTGCAAGAAAGCAGCGGCAGCGCGCGTGCGTCCGCCCATGCGAAGTTAAAGAAGCGCTTCTCTGGTTTTCAACTTAAAACAAACGAAGAGCCTTCGGCCGAGCATAGTGATCTGTCCGAGCCGTCAGGTTTGCGACAGTCACTGCGAAAGAAACGAGCAACGGGGTCGTGTGCAAGCAACAAGTGAGCGAATTTTGTATTCTTCTAAAATGCATTAATAATTCTCGAGGAGAAAAACACAAAGGAAATCATAGCCGTGAAGGAGTCTTTATATGTGATAAAACACGCGTAGACATTCACAAAACTTCTGCCTTCATTTTCTCAGCTTACACAACATTTATATTCCTAAACATCTATACTCGTAACTCGTAATCTATAGTAGAAAGTCTTTTTCAAACAAGGTGGGCATAAAATTGGATTGCTTTAGAAGTTATTTAAAATACTCGCAATTTGTGCACCTCCCGTTTTATATCTGATAAAGGACTTCTGCTCGTGTGTTAAGTATTACCTAATATTGATGTGTTATACTCAGGGCCACCGAGAGAATTCGTGGGACCTGGGGCAAGATGATATCTGGGGTCTTCCAAACAAAAAAGACTAAAATAGGGGGGTGGAGGGTGGGGAGACGCAGTACTCTAAAGCGTTTAGAATACCGCTAAACGGGACCCTTAATACCTTACACTTGCACCGATTGTAGTGAGGCCTTGCTCAATTTTAGGTTATTTCAAATTGGGGCGCCGAATATGGTTGGGGCTCGGGGTAAGTTGGCCCCACCGCCGTGCTTCTCTCGGCTGTCCTGGTTATACTTTTCAGCTAGAAACTCTATGTATAAATATATAATTTTAAAAATTCAAAATTGACCAGTGATTAACGGTTATTTTACTTTTCTAGTAGTCGGCGAGCTGCTCGGGGGAAAAACAGCTTTTTTCATCGCCGGCAAAGGCAAAATATGTCATCAGACGAGTACGTTTAATTTCAATTATTGCCTTACTCTGGCTTTTTCGAACCGAGAAAAGTTACAGCACCCCCTTGTATATGAAAAATATATGTGTATATTTCGGGGCAGTTAACCTCTCTAAAGTAATCCTAGTTAAAAACTCGCATATTTTGAAATTCAAGTTGTCTAATTGCAAAGCATTTTGTATTTTATGTTTCAGTATAAATTTCAAAATATTTATGATTTCGGGAGAGAAACTCGTTCTTCTAGATAAAGACTGTGTTGTCTAGAAAAAATAATTTTCTTGTTCCACTGTTTTCCATTTGGTATATGTCAGCTTTAATTCCATTTTTGCCTTTGTTTTTTGGGCTCGTGTGGTACGGTCCATCCATGTTAAATTATTTTTATCTACAACTACTTACTCGTGAAAATCGTGATCGACTGCTTAATAATAAGTATAATTATAATTATACTTTTTATTGCGAAGATGATTTGTAACTGTTGAACACTGGTTAGTTTTCTTAGTGCTATATTCATGTTGAAGGCGAGAAATTATATCTTTAAAATTCTGTTTTTGTTTAGTGTCGCCCCAGAGCAACCATCAACGTCAGGTACGTAAAGAATGAGTGTTGGCAAGTAGTCCAGAATACAAGTTACAAGTTATAAATCCAGTGACGACAAAGTGATGCAGATTCAGTCAATGCTTGTAAAACCTGCATGGAGAAACTGCTCTCTGTCAGTTAGCACTTCTTTTTACTGCCACTGTACATGCATCTCCAGTGAACATGCTCGAATTCCTGGTTGTTTTTCTTCTGGCATTGTCTTAAAAACGATACGTTTTGTGATTGTGTTAAATATTTTGATCTTCAGGTCAGGAAAGACCAAGTGAGCTTCCTCAAGGAGCAAGTGGTAAGTCAAACCACAGAAGAGGTAGTTTGGAAACTCACTAGATAAGAAATATAACTCATTATGTAGACATAGCTAATAGATATATTATATGGATTTATTCTTTTCTTTGATAAAGGTTCTCAAGGTAGCGACGATGGAAGACTTGACGAAGATCTTTCTCGTTTACAAGGTAAACAACTGATCCATGACGTGCAAGGTTGATTCACACAATGGCGCGTACATTTTAAGGTTTTATGATTATAATTCAGCATTGCTAAATATCAGGAGCAATACACAACAGTACAAATACAACAGTATTCTTGTATTCAATGAATGTTCAACTGTGTAAAATGAAGATTCGGGTATTTTAAACGGTTCTAAAAATCACTGTAAATGATTGTAAATGATACTGAATGAAAAGTACATGACGTGTGATTGCTTTGTAGCTTTGTTGGAAGCCCGTGGTCTTCCTCCTCATTTATTCGGTTCCTTGGGACCAAGAATGCATCAACTCCTTCACAGATCAATGAGCGGCGGTGTTAGTAAGTGCATATAAGTACTTTGATCCTACCACGTGCATTAACAACGGTCAGTAAGATCGGCTAATTGTCTAATAAAAACTTAGGGAGGTTTACTGCTTTATTCATGTACTCGCAGCTGAGAGCTTGGTTAGCTGAGTTGTGAGGTACAGGCCATGCTGGCTGCCAGTAATGAACCAGCTCATGAAAGTGATTTGGTTGCAA
Organism: Muricea muricata; assembly: GCA_963855995.1. Taxonomy (NCBI): domain Eukaryota; kingdom Metazoa; phylum Cnidaria; class Anthozoa; order Malacalcyonacea; family Plexauridae; genus Muricea; species Muricea muricata. Next base: position 50,110,918 of record OY979718.1, on the reverse strand, counting down.
GTGCTGGCTGCTACCAGTAAAGAACTAGCTCATGAAAGTGATTTGGTTACAAGTGCTGGCTGCCAGTAATGAACCAGCTCATGAAAGTGATTTGGTTACAAGTGCTGGCTGCCAGTAATGAACCAGCTCATGACAGTGATTTGGTTGCAAGTGCTGGCTGCCAGTAATGAACCAGCTCATGAAAGTGATTTGGTTGCAAGTGCTGGCTGCTACCAGTAAAGAACTAGCTCATGAAAGTGATTTGGTTACAAGTGCTGGCTGCCAGTAATGAACCAGCTCATGAAAGTGATTTGGTTGCAAGTGCTGGCTGCCAGTAATGAACCAGCTCTTGAAAGTGATTTGGTTGCAATTTTTGAATGAACTCCTTCTCCTTGACTTTCTTCCGAACGTTGACTAACTATTTTCGACTGTATAACCTATATAGTACATGTACATCGGGAGTGAAGGGAGTCCGTTCCTATATATGCAACTATTTCTTGAATGTATATATTCACATTATGTTCACAAATACTCGGAAATAAATAATACAGTTCTAAGCCTTTCAAACCAAGATCTTTTGTTCCGTTTAGATGGTAAAGTTCAACAACTACTTACTGGTATTCAATCTACAGATGAATGTCAGCAGTTACAAGCCGTGATGGAACTCTGTCAGGTGTTATGATGATTCATACTAACCTTGTTGTTCTCACTTGTTGGTAGATTGTGACATAAATTGTCAACATGATATTCATGATATTTCGATACTTGATGTTAGGTTTCCCAAATAAACACATTATTTAAGAACATCTTATAAATTTAGTACTGATAATTACCTAGACGTTATGAATTAAAAAAATCGAACTTTTTCGCTAGCAAATCGCATTGATGAATTTCTCCTGATTTCGCTTAGCTTATGGTCACTGCGCGTTAAGGACATGCAGGATGAACGCTTGATTGATCACAACAATCTAATGCAGCATATAACACAACATATTGATTACTTTTGTTTACAACAGTCCATATACTACATGTAGTACAAAAAATTTTATTTCAAATGTTTTCTGCATGCTTCCACTTTACAATGCTAATGCTTGCTTGTCTGGCGTGTAGATTCTTGTGATGGGTAATGAAGACACGCTTGGTGGTTTCCCTATTAAACAAGCTGTCCCAGCATTGGTGAGTATTTTAATTAATACTTTGTGTGAAAGCCTGCGCACATACCTTTGCAAAACTCCATAAAAATAAAGGATATAAACGCTTTTCAATCTAAGCTCGAACTTATCCGGTTGGTTCGCTCCAAAGTCGTTTCCCGGCAGATCGTTGCGCTACAATCGAAAGTCGTTTCGCAACAACTTTTGAGTCAAGCATGAACCAAAGTACTGAAAGTTACAGACCTAAAATATTGTATCATTTCATTTTCTCACGATCCTCACTGCGTGAATATACCCTGTTATATACCCTGCACATCGAAAAAGAACAAGTGTTCAACCAATTTGACGTATTTGGACGTCACAAGCTCACAAGATAAACGCCAACATTTAAACATATTTAATTTGAACGACGATGCTCCGACAACGCGTCAAAATAACTTTTGACGTATGTTATCATAGCGAATTACAGCTCACAACGTGCTTGTTTATATCGTAGGCTGTTCGATTTCTCAAATTATTTATAGCCGGACGTTTGAGTGTTACCGTTTATCTTGTGACGTCCACATCAAACAACGTCACCTAGAACATTATTCATTGCAGGATATCAAATTTTTGATTTCCCAACGAATTGTATTGGTTGAAGTTTCATAATTATTAGTGCAAGAAACCAATAGGATGTTAATTACTGTAAAAACGTTCTATGTACGTACGCACCATAATGCATTGCGCTGCAGCTCGGTACCAGTAACAAGAAGGCTCGCCCTAATAAAATACTAGCACACTGATAAACTTTTTGTCTTACTTTTATTAGATTAATCTTCTGTCTATGGAGCATAACTTTGAAATGGCAAGTCATCTATATACTATTATCTGTAAATTAGCCATGTATGGTATTTATGTTTGCGACAATGATTATTTAAAACATTGCCTCGCGTAAAAAGCACGACCAGAAATTACGTAGAAAATGTTCATGCCTTGCTCCCTGTTCCTGCGCTTTTGATTTTGATAAACACGGTAAAAAGTTTAGTTTTTTCAGCCAAAATTGGATTGAAATATTGTAATATTAAGACCTTTCGAATGTTTCTAAATTGTAAAATATTGCATTTTTTTGTTTTAGTCTTACTTTAGCTTGCCTAGCTAAGATGAGCTGCAATCTCATGACTATACTCCAATTTTGTGTTCGACATGCACATTCCTAACAAAGAACGATCAACATTGTCCCCTCTGTTTACCCCTCGGTCCCATAATAATGTTGAATCTATACAAATATACCAAACAACATTTATCGATGAGGGAATGGGGGAGGTTGATTTTATTTAGTAACAATGAGCCAAAAATGACGAGATAACCGAAAGTGTCGTCAATGTTTTGGTGAGGATTATGGCTCATCGTCAGCTAAGATGAGCTACTAACAGTACAGCTAGTAAATTTGTAACCACATTTTCTGATCGTGCATATGTTAAGACCAGCTACAAAGATATCATATTCGATCATTCTTATCTTCTGATTATTATTGTCAAATTAAAAGTAACTTTGTAATTTCTAGATGAACCATGCTTGTCGCGCCTTGACGTACCTTATGGAAGCTCTGCCGAGATCCTCGGTTGTCGTCGTTGAAGCTGTTCCTACCTTCTTACAAAAGGTACCTAGTTTACTATAGAAAATGAGATGACTTAATTCATTACCCATTGTACTGAACTGGACGCGACTAAAATTCGCCGTAATAAAGAGGCTAACATGCCTTAAGAATTACATCAAATGTTTCGGGTTGTTATAATGGAGCATTATTGACTGGAGCATTGTCTATTCTAAACTAAAGCGTTCAATAAGAACATTTTACATTTTGATCTTTAGTTACAATCAATACAATGCATGGATGTGGCTGAGCAAGCTTTAACAGCACTGGAAATGCTTTCAAGAAGACACGGGAAAGCAATCCTACAGTGTGTAAGTATACCGTAGATTAAAGTATTGTATATTGTGTGCTAATCTTCTTTAAATTTCTTATGTATTTCCTTGCGTTACTTTTTAACTTTCCTTGAGTGGAAACTCTAGCAGTCCAGCGCAAAGACGGATTTTAATCTTTTTATTGGGGGGGGGGGGAGGCGATGGAAAATATATGTGTCATATATATGTGGAAAATGTATGTCGAACGTCTCTATGGGTGCGAGCACATACCCCCGGAAAATCCTCCTCTGCTTTACTATTTTAAAACCAAAAACAAGCATGCTTGTCCAACTGTGATTAACTGTGCCTGATCTGAATACTACCCCCACATTCCTGGAACCGCGCAGAACATGCCGTATAATAATTAACTTATTCACGCGTGCTTGTGATTCTAGGAAGGCATGTCAGCATGTTTGACGTATCTAGATTTCTTCTCGATAACAGCTCAGGTAATTATGTTCATTTTGTTTGCATTTCAGTCTTACACAAACAATTTCAGATCGTTACGTTTTATCCCACGATTAGTGCTAGTCTGTTTTTAAATAATTAGAGAACCCTAACAATGTAAAGATATGGCCCTTGAAAACTGAAAGAAGTATAACAATATGACGAAATATTTGATTTTTTAGAGAGCGGCTTTAGCCATTGCTGCTAACTGCTGTCACTTCGTAAGCAGTGATGATTTCCACTTAATCACCTCTACCATACCAATTTTGAGTGCAAAACTTCAGATTCAGGTAAGAACAATAAACTGCACTTCAATGCGCACATTTTTTATAAATACAGAAAATGCATTCCTAATACAGAAAAGATTAGAGCCTGGATACAAAGTATTAATCACCTACTATGTGATAAGTACTGGTAAACTGATAAAGACCCAGTCTTTGCATTAACTGAATTCGTATTAAGGCGAGTGGTGTATACACTGTTGAGGAGCGGGAGGTTAGGTTGTTGAGACTAATGTCTGATATGTTAATATTTTGTAGGATAAAAAATCTATAGAGAGTTGTTGTCTTGCTTTCACCAGATTAGTTGATAACCTTCATAATGATGAGGTATGTAATGATTGGTGAAATTAAAAGAAATCAGTGGAAACAAACTTTTGAAGACATTTTTTTTGTGTTACAGAAAATGTTACGAGAACTTGCTCACCATAGTTTACTTACCAACGTGCAACAGCTGGTACGTGCGCTGTTTCTTGTGATTAACATCACTTAAATGACGTGATATCACAACATCCAGTAAGAACATTTTAAAATGTATAAAATTGCGAAGTTTTGTGACAAAATGTTGTAAAATACGGAAAACAATCTAGACCCGCGACCTGTATTAAGCGCAGAAAAAGTTGGCATTTTCGTGGCTGAGATGATAACTTTTTCAGCTTCTAGTACAAGTAACAGAGGCTATATTTTGCGCGTATTTTACAATATTTTGCAACCAAACCTTGTAATTTTACTAATTTTAAAATGTTCTTTCTACATGTGGTGTAATTAGATTTCACAATCTTTTACAATCTGTTTACCTCTGATATCTACCATAACTTGGGGCTTGTCAGGCATGACGCTCGGACTCACCTACTGTACTTTACATATCCCTATAGTAAAGTATTTTTTATATTGTTTATTTTAGTTGGTGGTCACTCCGCCGGTTGTCAATACAGGGACATTCGTTGCTGTACTTCGTATGCTGGCTCTAATGTGTGCTAATTGTCCATACATTGCAGTGGAGCTGTTAAAAAACAGTAAGTGTTGTATTGTTGTATACAGCTTAGTGTCACTGTTATTAGGGAGTTAGGATCGACACGGTGGCAAGCTCGACGATGCGATGTCAATTTATAAGTACTGTTTAGGAAAGCTTTTCGTAATTTGATTAATAACCGCTTCAATAAATGATTTTGAAATTTGATTAATAATTTGTGTAAAACGACTTCCGGTGCACTTTCCGCCTCGTAGAAAGCCATCCCTTTGTTTGAAGAACGTTATAATGCTTAGTTTGACGTTGTACTGTGAATGACTGCGCACTTGAGAATATTCCTGGGATCACAAATTATTCATAGTTGTTGTCCTCCATAAGAAATTCTTTGTTTTGAAGGCGCGTCGTCATAAATGTTTGTATGATATAATGTGTACATTCTGGGCTTTATTGGAAACATTGATCTGGATGCTGCTAATACCGCATAAACGGATTAGAGTACAATACCTGGCTAATTATATTAATATTGTTTTTCCCAGACATAGCTGAAACACTTCGATTTTTGTTAATGGGAGCAAATGACCTAAAAGAAATTGAAACCCCCGAGGTACGTAAACTACTCATGTTCCTTCCTTTTGACGCAGAAAATTGTAGCCTTCGCTTGCCCTTGCTCAGCCTCCATTTCTGTCTCACAAACTTTGATGAAGTAATAATTTGTCAAGGCTTTATAATTTACTGTAAAAGCTTTTTGTAATTAATTTGGGAGGTGCACTATGAACCAAATATATAGCTAAACAAAACCTGATATTCATTTTCATTCTGTCGATATAGTCTCTTCTCTTTGCAAGTGTACTGTACCCGTATTTGACAGTGAATCTTTCTGACTTTCAATTGGATCGATAGCTGATTTGTGAACCCCGACTGTACTTGACCATTACATCACTTAAAACGGAAAAATTTTAATTCCTTTCATTTCAATCTAGCTGTCCCCCAGAACGCCGCAGGAGTTTTATGAAATCACTTGTTTAATCAGGTAAGGATCTGCTGTCGTTTCTGGATTTTTTTACAAAGAATTTGCTACAACGACGGTGTAACTGGAACTTTTGTCTTAATCTAACAAGTTCGTACAATCATTGCATTACAATGTGTATCGTTTTTCTTTTGCAGTGAATTACTTCCTAATCTACCTTCGGATGGCATATTTTCGTTTGACTCTCTTCTGAGTAAAGGCCACAGACCAGAGCAAGCTTATTGGCAATGGAAAGATGATCAGAATGTTTGGCATTCGTATTCATGGATTGATAGTAGAATCATTGAGGCTGCTTATGATGGAGGAGAGGATGAACTAAGCTTAAATACTTTGGGAAGAAGTTATATCGTTGACTTTAATTCAATGCAACAGGTAGAAGAATAGAATTCATATCAATACATACCAATACAGTACAGCCTCTCATGCATTAGCAGTCATACTGTAACATTAACCTCCCCAAAATATTCATGCTTAAAGTGCATGTTCTTATTTACATTGACCCAATGCCTAGCTTTACTAAGAAGACTGGTTGTCACCCAGCCTAGATCTGCGTCTTTACTCGGCTCCTTGGCAACTAGTCGGGCTTAGCAGCATTTGCAGGTTGATAAAACGCCAATGCAAAAACGCCGCTTTTTAATTTTCATTACGCCCCTTTTTAATCTCCGAACTCCGACTGCATCCCGACCAGCTCCGATTCCGATAAATTCATGAAAATATAAAAATAGAAGGCCTAGCACTGGGCTGCTTGTCATCCTGAGGCTGAATTTTAATCAAGGCTGAATTTTGAATTTCAGTAGTAAAATTGCGCGCTCGCCATTGTAAAGGTGTTTTCCATTACGGTCGCTTTAACCGCGTGGGCAGTGCTTTGAAGATCTGCCATATCTATTACTTTTATGAGGTCTACCTACGTAGTCGTCACGGGTTTCAAAAACAGTGCACGCTTTTCAATGCTTGTATTTTAACTGGTACAGTACTTACATAATTCTCTAACCTTGTGTGTATCGTACAGCATGATTACGAGGCTTCATTAATCTTAATAATTGTTTATATTGTGTCTTAACTTAGATCAATGAAGATACTGGTACATCACGACCTATACAACGTTGTTCACGTGCGGAATCTGCGCCAGTTCTAGCTGTAAGTACTGCGAAGAAAGAAGACGAAAGAGCTGTTTTCCTACAAGAAGGCACTGAGATTTCATCAAATTTTACATTGACTCTTTTTGGAGAACTTAACGAAGTACATAACTCTTCAGTCGGCCCGGCTGTTCGACACAAGTGTTTGAACGGCATACTTAGAATGCTGTACTATTCACCTCCGGAACTTTTAAATAAACTTATAGAAAAATTTCCCGTCTCGTCTCAAATGGCGGGCATGCTCGCGTCGAGCGATCTACGAACTGTTGTAAACGCGTTACAAATGGCAGATATATTAATGCAGAAGCTTCCTGAGTATTTTCACGTACATTTTCGTCGAGAAGGAGTTATGCATAAAATTCATGAACTTGCAACTCCGACACAGGAAGTACCACCATCTGAGGAAGTTGGGAGAAGTGAAAGTCCTAATAAAGATACGAGTAAAGCAGTTGATGAAGAACTAAATGAAACTGGCTCACAGGATGCATTTCCAAACCCTTCACCTCCTACCAGGTACATAATGTAGGAATTATGAATGTCATATCTTGTAGCACTCGATGCTCGATGGCTTTGTGTACACCTCTGCTTTGTGTACACACGTCCCTCGTTACGTATGAGGGGTTAAAAATATGAATCTTGGTATAAAATTTCCTGTGTAAAGACTGGTTGAGTAATGTTTAAAATTCGAATTTCTCTTTAGTCGTAAATTTGGTGATGTGCTGAAGAAAAAGCGGAGATCAAAACGAATAAGTTATAAGAAGTCAACGTCGCTGGATGGATCTCGACAGGCTGGATCAGGATCAGAAGCAACGCCTCCCAGAGCGTCTTCATTATCCTCCGTACCAACCTCGATGTTGGCTTCTCTACGGTCTATTTCTATGAAGAATACCACCACGCCTACCAGTAAAGTAGCGAAAGTAGGCAATTATTTGGTTCCTTTTATATGCTTGTCAATTCTTATCTAAAAATGTTTGTTGCTATGCTCTCACCATTTATTTGCCGATAACGCTGTTCTCATAAGGAGGAGGGGATGGGAACAAAGAGAGGCAAAGAACGTTTGAGACAATTTTACAACGAGCCCTCCCTTTCCTCTCAAGGAAACTTCCTTAAAAAGTGAGGACACTGGTGTGCGGCATAGTAAAGGCTAAAGCCGTTTTCCACTTCAACCGTATTATTATTATTATTAATAAATCTTTACAGAGGATAGGACATTTCAGTGTTCAAGTGACACTGCTTTCAAAATGTGTCCTCTATTGTAGCGAAACGTGTTGTATTTAGTTGTTTGTTGGATACTCAGCGTGACGAATGACATGAACGCAAAAGAATATGGAAGGTTGAAGTGGAAGACAGCCTTAAGACTAGCTAGTACTTGATTAATAATACTCCACTTCTGTATAACGCTATGTATGTAATTCCTTGTAAATATGGAACGACGTCTGGCCAGGGCCAAACTGATTTTGCAGTTTGAGTGGGAGTAATGCTAATGAGTCTTCGATTTGTTTGTAGACACCAAGTAGCAGTGCTTCTAGTGAGAGCAAGTCGAAGATAAAAGAATGGATCAAGCAACAAGGTAGGTTTTCATGGCTATTTAACACTGGTTTGGGCTGTCATGTCATGAGGGAGCCTCAATGTTTGTTAAATAAATAGTTAAATGGCGTTTGTTAAGGAATAGTTTAGGGCTTAGCTCTCGTTTAGGTATTGGCTCTCGTGTAGTGTGTTAGATATATTCCACAGCTTTAATATCCATGTTTACAATCATCGTAGTATTGAATATCTTCCCCTCTGCGCTTTTAACAAACACCAGTAAGAATAAGTCGCCTCCCAAAAATATACAAGAATGTTTGCTAAATAGCGTGTGGTAATTCAATTTAATGGTTACATTCGTAAAGTGTGTATTTTATACCTAAGCGCCTTGTATTGTCTTTTAGCAATTAAGTTCAGTTCAACGTATTTTGAAAACGAAGAAAGTGAATCGCATCCGGCACTGGACATTCTTCATAGACTCAGTAATGCATCGAATGAGCTCGGAACTGGTGTAAGTTGTTTTCCAGTCATTTATACTTTTAGAAATGTTTATTAAAGTAAATGGCCACGTCTTGTATGTATTTGCTTTCTTATTTTTGAAAAGTATATTAATGATTATATTAATGTAAAACTCAAATGTATAGAAGTCAAATCTATAATCTTCAGAGCTATTCTTCCCTAATTATATATTTTTTAATTTTATTTTTGCTTGTATTTTTCAGTCTAAAGAAGATCACCATTCTTTGAAGGTATCTGCTCAATTTTGTTTATAAATTTATTTTTTTAAGAATTTTATAGCACATCATACACTAAGACAGGACCGCCCAGAGGCGGGGGGGGGGGATTCGCGCTGGGCGAAAGATTTCTGGGGTGGGCAAAAGTACGATACAAAAAATAATACAGGTATAACTGACGCTGTACACATTATTTAAAAGCCAGTACCTGTACATTGCGGAAGGGGGTGGGGGTGTGTGAACATAGTAAAAAAATATATTTCACAACTTTGAGGTCTGTATTTGACAACTTAAGGTCATGTTACACGGGGTAATCTTTCTGGCAACTTGCAATGCAGTTCAGACATAGGTCGATGTTATTGTAGTCGCCGAAAAGTTGTGAGTGTTGTTCAAATTTTGCGTTTAATTATTATTTTTGCCACCACCTGCACGCCGTCAGGCATTGTGATGAGATATATTGGCCGAGAACCATACAGTATTTTTCCGACCAACCTCTGGTCAGCAGGGCCATAATTTTTGTTGTCAATCGTACCATAGCATGCTAATATGATGTAGAATAATATTTGTAAATGTAGTGACTACATTCAGAAACATACGTATTCTAAGTGTTTGCAGGATTTTTTGGTTTGACATTCCATTTGAGTTACTGAATGTTTTTATATGTCTTTCCCCTATAGGCTATCGGCCAGGTGTTGACGGAGAATGAGAAAAGCGCCTCGGCATTTGAAATTATCCATAGTGGTCTTGTTCCAAAGTTGCTGAGGTAAAATAACCTGTAGCTTACTTTAAACTATTAGTAGCTTTATTTGAGACCAGCAGTATAGTTATGTTGATAACAATGGACCGCATGCGTTATATAGCACTAATCTTTTGTTTTAGTTATTTAAACCAAGCGTCAAGCAAATCGCGTCCTTCTCATGAGAATCATCTGAAGACTTTTCTTCAAGCATTTCTCGGTTGCCCTGTACGTATTTAGATTGCTTCTTTAAAATGTACTTCAGATTCTAATGCTGTATTTAATGCTGTATTGAGGTTTTAGTGACGTCTTACTGCTCCCAGAGAAAATGTCTTTAATTCTCGTGATATTGAACTGAAATTCGTATCTGTGCTAAAGTAAAATTTCATAGCTTTCTCTATTTTTTATTATGATGTTTTTTTCTTTAGCCTTCAGAGGACGTGAATGAATTTTTCCACGGCCCGGTAAGTGCATGTCTTGTATACGGGCATACCCAATAGTTACTCTAGCTTTATTCTTTACTTCTTTTTTACAACACGTCTGCAACTAAACATAAAGTTCGAATAATTTAATATGAACGACCAGTTATAGCTATCTATAATTTACCAGTGCTAATATACTGCACGTTTGTGTGATGTTTTCTTGACAGGATGATGACAAAAGGGCGTTGTTTACAATTCTTGTTCAGAAACTTCATGCGTGTGTTAACCAGCAGGAACAAGTATGTCTAGTTTCCTAAAACGTAGTATAGCTGTTGTCAATTTCTAGGTGATTTGGAAAGACGGAAAAGTACTGGCATTATTTGTCAAATAAAAACCATTGCAATCTCGTTCCCCGAGCCTGCGATCCTTCTAGGCGAAGGGTCAAGAGGCTCTGGGATAATCCATAACCACAAGCCCAGAATCTGGGCATTTCTTGTACTGCGCATGTGTAGAAACCAACCGTTGACTGCGAACTTTTCATCATGATCGTTTATCGTGTTTGTTTTGAACCTTGTATTAGTGGCTCGCAGTTGCTTTCACACATTGACACATGCGCAGTACAAGCAATTACCAGATTCTGGGCTTCCGGTTATACATTGTCTTAGAGCCTGTTGTTCCTTCGCGTAGAATGACAGAGGGCTCGGGGAACGAGATTAAAACCATTACTAAATCCAAACTAAATATTAAAATTCCTCGTGAAATTTAATTTACTTTCAACACTTTGGTTTTAAATTTCTGCTGAATTTATAACTTGATATACTAAACATGATTACTAAGTTCCAACAAATCTCGTCACGGAAAATAGAAGATATAAGGAATTACAAGCAGGAAAATGGATTTCTATTCGGTGTCTAGTCCCAGGCCTTTTATTCACACTCAGACCAGATCAGCTTGTTGTTTACTTATATCTAGTATAAAAGTAATGGGCGCATAACAATACTTTTCTAATATTTTTAGTTTCCAGTCAAAATTCATGATGCACCTGGTGGATGTGGAAATGGATCACGGTAAAAAATTGTTTTTAATGGAATGATAGAATAATTGATTACACCAAGTCATATTATCGAATAGCTACGGTATGCTTTGTAATTAATTGTGAATGGTTTTCACTTTCAGAGGTCTTCAGACATTGAGGTTTTTCAATTCTCATCAAATTAAGGTAAGTCTATATGCGTAAGAGAACAGGAGTTTTCATCTCTTCAAATCTTGCGTTTGTCCAGCTTGTTCCTGTTAACAGACTGTCCCGCGTTTCCTGCGTCTCAACTTTAGCTTGTTTAGCTTGACAGGACAAGTGAGTTGTATGATGTTAGTAGTTTTCCGTCCAGTACCTTTATACTTGTCTTAGATATAGCTGTCTGTGTTATATTGTACATGATGTTCATCTATACTGTATTTTATTTAATTAATGTATTGCTTATCATTTTACTCAAGTGTTTCCTTCAAAGACACCCGGACAGCACAAACGTAAAAAATTGGCGAGGTGGTCCTGTGAAAATTGATCCGCTTGCCCTCGTGCAGGTGAGAAGCTTTGAATAGTAAACTTGTTTGGTGTGAAAATTACTGCATGTGCTTACTAGGATTGTTAGGAGGGGCAGTGCGGTAAGGAGCACCCATGAGGCCTGGAGCGAATGTAAGAATGATGGGCGTCTTTCATATTTTCTTGCTCCAATTTTAACTTTCAAAGTTTCCCGCTACTTTACGTTGTCCCTCCAAACAATCCATAAATGCTTTGCGGTTCTCAAACAAGAAATGACCAATAAGGGGTTACGTTGTTCTCGAATCTTGATCTCAGTATATTGAAATCGTGTCGATATTATTTAATCTAATAATGGAAGTAAAACAAATTTGATGTATCAGAATATATAAAACGTTTGAACCATGACATACAGCGTGTTATCCTTTAAGGCTATTGAACGGTACTTGGTTCTGCGAGGATATGGACACGTTCGCGAGGTAAGAGATATTTTTGAAAATGCATTCTTGAGACGTAGTTTATAATACACCGTTGTTATATAAACGACGCTTGCTAAGCGTTTACTCGAGCTAAAGGGGCGCTCTGCTTGCGATTTGTCATGTTTACAGCTATTTTCGTGTATGTGATGTACATGATGACACTGAGCCATTTACAGCACATATAATTAGGCACTGTTGGGGCAACATTTTCTTCCCGTATTGGTCTCGATAGAATTGAGTTCGAGAGTTTACATACACGTCGTGGTGGATAGGGTATAAACTAGATCGAGTAGACAAAGAATGTCTGTGGTTGGTTGGTTTTGATCAGGTGCGCGTAAAAAGCGTATATTCACCCATTTTGTTTGGATCGAGTATGCATAAAAATGTTGAACTTGCCAGACCCGTCGTGATCAACGTCAGGAAGGCGAATGACATGAGAAACTGGTGTGACTGATGAGCTGCAAATAGATAAGCTTAAATGATCACATGCCTGTAAAATTGATAAGTCTTGCGCGAAAAAAAGAAACAGACCGAAATTATGACTCTCGCTTTAGCTCGAGTAATTATGACAGTGGAATAGGAATGCACACTCCGCGAATTGTGATAAAGCTCTACCAATTCAGTTCCCAGATATTCATAAGCAATTTTAATGTTAATATTATACTTTACAGTAAATTTGAATTAGTTTAAAACTTTTCAAGTCTAAGAGAATATTTAACTAATTCACCTCAACATAATCGCTTGATATACATTATCAAAAGGAATGAAATAAACCCTAAAGTAAACCATTTTTCATAAAAATTAATTTAGAATAAGAAATGAAATCAGATGATAATACCCAATAAATGAAATAAAAAAAAAATGTACCCACTATTATTTTTCCATTGACGGTCACAAAATATTATTAGCCTGACCCAGAAATAACTAATTAAAAATAAATGACGATTTTTAGGATGCAGATGAGGAAGGCAGCGATGACGATCTGTGAGTATTTGTTTGCTGTAGATTATTATTCATTGTACTCAATAGCATGTAGCTTATGTTTGCCTATCCTGCCATCTTATTTTTCAAAAGCCCCTCGCCACACACTTCATTTTTTAGAAAATGCTAAAATGAATAATAGTTTCTCATATAGTGTGTCTTCACTTATTTTAGTTCTGAAGAAGATATCGAAGAAGCATTAGTAAGATTACAGACTTTTGTGTATTGTTTGTTGCATGTGTACTGGTGTATAGTATATGTAGTTTTGATAGATTTTCTTTGCCGGGCAGCTTAACTCTGCCCGTCAATATCGATTTCGTGTTTATGAAAAATAGTAATAATCTGCTCTTTTAAATTATTTTTGCAAGTGTGATACTCTTACCACACTGGTTTGTTTTGACATGGTCAAATATTCCTACCAAATCACATTGGACAGAGCTTGACGCTGCCAGTGTTTGAAATCGGTTGATTACTAAATGAAATGTCATTTCATCTCCTAAACAGCTATCGTCTGTACAATAGGATTAACAATGTTTTGTCTTTTACAGGCATTTCAGAGTCCAGGATCACAAAGGTAAATTATTAAAGCAGCAACTTTACTCAAGAAAATTGTTGAAAAAATAAAATTTTCTTTCAAACATTTTCCTTTTCAATGGCAACACTATAGTTTATTTTTTCACGACTTTTGGATGAATATCCTTTTAATATTACTCTTAAACTTGTTTTGTAGTCGACATTATCTGGAAATTATGATTGGAGACAAAGTGTTACCTTACAATATGACTGTCTATCAAGCAGTCAAACAGTATGGACAGGTTAGAGATACATAGATTTGAATTGTTTTCGTACATCATAATAGAGTTCAAAGAGCTGAAAACGCGTCCGCTTTTGTCGACCAGTTTGTGTGGCACATAAGCTTGAAAATAGGCCTGAGAGAGTTCAAAAGATATTTCGATAAATATAAATAGCTGGAAACTCGTTTCAAACTATGTCATAATTTTGAAAAGGCTATGAGGATAAAGTCGTGTATTTCTTACTCGTATTTTATTAAAAGATTTCACGGTCACGTTCTGCGTGTAATAAGCTCTATCATTTTATACCCAGTTTAGTCCTACGTATAATAAGTGGTGATTGCCCATATCTTATTGTTTTTTGTATATTTTGCAACAGGCAGATGAAGATAAAGATCAAGATGAAGAAGGTGTTCTTGGACGTCCCAGTATTTGGGTTGGTACTCATACCATCTATTATCGTGCGAGTACTGGAGATGCGGGAGAGAGTAGTACGTCCGCATCGAGCAAGAACTCCGGCACGAATTATTCAACTACAAAATCAACAAAGAAATCACAAGGGAAAAGAAACAAAGATTCATCCGGTGGTAAGTCCTCCGTAACACTCTATCATCAAGCACTACATTTACATTGTGCATTAAGTTGTAATAGGGTTAGATATCGTTGCCCACCAATGCATAGGAAGTGAAAGCGTGGAGAATAGAAAATGAGTAATTGAAAGAGTAATAGAGAAAATGTACTAAATTAAAAAATAATTCTTCATCGATCTTTTAGACAACAACAACGGAGCCTCGTCGAGTTCGTCGATAGTCGCAAGTACAATATCTTCACAAAATGGTGAGTTTTGAATGCATGCAGTAAAAAACGAATACCGTCGAAACAAGCTGATTGTCCGTTGATTTGACGTGTTCTGAAGGTCTATACTGGTTCTGCCCGTTTTACCTTTACTGTATTTAACATGCAAAGTGAGTTTCAGACGGTCAGTCAACAATGCATGCGAGAAGGAGCAGCGTAAATCAATGAAGACAAAAGTTATTCAAAGCGGACAATTGTATTTTTTTCATGCTCTTAGTTTTATCAAAATTTCTGAGTATGGCTAGCACATTCTCACCAACCAAAATGTTCTCTATCGTTTTCCCTGTAATTTGGGTTTAAATCTGTATTCGCGAAATTTATAAAATCATTTTGAAAAAAGTTACACTATAAGCTTACAGCTCATAGAGTTGTATATGCCTTGTTGTTCATTCTTGTCTTAGTCTTGTATGGTTATCTTTTTAGACCTAAACGATTCATCAATGGAAAGTATACATCTGCTTCAGACTCTTTTCAACCTCAATATAAAGTGGGGTACTGTGTACGAGGTAAGTTGTGTAGACAAATTTTCCAGACCGTCAACCCTTGCAATCTCGTAGTCTGATGCAACCCTCGTTTGCAGGGTTTTTATAACCGTGTCTTCTATCATGGATCAGTGGCGAAGCCAGCCCGACGTTTGGTCATGCAAATGTAATTTTTTCTGTGTTTATGACCGTATAAGGAATCAATTTCCAAAGAAATAAATAAACATAATGATTTAAGTTTGCATAGCATGACTAAATTGTCGGGCTGGCTTGTCCATTGGCCTCAGATATTTTACTGAATTCAATTTGCCTCAATTATCTTGAATTTCGTATTTTGGTGTAAGGAAAGCTTGTTATGAATGTTGTGGTATTTATTCAGTATTATTTATTTGTTTTCTCTAAGTTGGATGACAGGGGAGCGTTAATTCCTCCGAATGAATTCATCAGTACAAAGTTGACAGCAAAAGCTTCAAGGCAACTGCAAGGTATTGTTATTGAAATAGCGAGAGAGAGGGTGCGGGCTTTATTTTCGCCACTAGGTTTCGTTTAATCTGATTAATCTTCTTTTAGATCCGATCGCGATAATGACAGGCAATCTTCCTACATGGCTGGGAATATTAGCGCATGAATGGTAAGGCTTTACAATGAATAAAGTAAATTTGCCATAGATCGTACAAGCAATAGAGGAAGAAGAACCTTCTGTTCCAGCTGCGTTGAATCTGTAGGCCAGGTGCTCATGTGGTATAGAACCTGAATCAGCAAACCGTCGTCGTGCTATTGTTTCCTCGCGATTTTTAGCCTGCCTAAGAGTAATATGAGAAGTTAGGTTTTGTTGAGAATAGGTATGCTCATTGAAGTGCTCCATATGCACCATAAAATAGAATTCAATTACCACTAGATATAATTTGATCTACTAAATTTCTTTGCTGCTTTTCTAGTCCGTTTCTGTTTCCATTTGAATGTCGTCAACAGTTATTTTACTGCAGTACGTTTGATAGAGATAGAGCAATGAGCAAATTACAGGTATAATGATTACTGTTCATATGAGTAAGTTTTGTTAATATTATTGACAGGAACCATGCATATACTTTGTGCACTGTATTTAACGCATACTGTATGAATACAAATGAGGCATAACTGAAATGTTAAATTACTTTGTTCAGGTTTTAGAGTAGATTCATGGTTTGCCCGGCCAAGTAACTCTATTTGTAGCTTGTTCGTAGATACGCCCGCAGATAACCCTGTTCGTAGCTACTGTACGTACCAAGCAATAGCTTTAAAAAGTTAGACTTTTTCTTGAGCACACCATGCATAAACAATTTTCAAATTTAGGAGACAATTCCAGATCTATTAAGCGCAGAAGGGACAGATCGAGTCACTCCACGTTTAGAAAGAAAAAAGGTATGTAATGTTATTTCATTAACCATTGGCATTTTCGTGTGACACACAAACTTTTGCTTTGATAATTTTTATTATGCTCAACCTCATTCACTACATTTAGCGCACTGTTTCTCGTGATAATATCTTTAAACAAGCTGAAGAAATTGTCAACGAAGTTGGAAGTTCTCGTGCTATTTTAGAGATACAGTATCAAGATGAGGTGGGTGACAGCCTTAATCACGTAATAAATGTTCCAGTAAAAAAGAATTTCAGATGTCCATCAGACAGCTGATGTCCTAAATAGAATCATAGTATTTTAGAATCAATCTGTCTCCTGACATTGTTGCCGGGTCAACCTTTTCACACCTCATTAGCCCGTATTGGCCAGGTTAAAGATGTGAAAATGCGTTTAATGCACCAATCGTTAGAGAAAATATTCTGGAAATTAATGAACCGCTATGACACACACGCACAATGTTTTGGGAGAAGGGTTCATGGGGAGAAATGTTCCAATTCTTATATAATTAGTGACCAAAGTGTTCCCTCCCACAAACTCACTATTACCGGATAATCATATTATTATGCCATAATTATGTCCTCAGGGGGTAACAGCTCCCCTATGTTGGACTTTGCTCAAGGGGTAGTAGCTCCCCGAGATGGGCACCCTAAATGTCCAAGGGGTAGTAGCTCTCCGAGATGCTCATTGTTTACGTTATAATGTCTAAGGGGTTGTAGATTGCCGTGATGGACACCCTAAATGTCCAAGGGGTAGTAGATGCCCGTGATGGTCATTGTTTACTTCACTAGTATGTATATATTAATATATATTAGATTGGTTTGTGTGAGTCTATGGGGTTGTGGGTAACCTTTGGGAGCACTCCATCCCAGCAACCATAGATTTTTTTGATTTTTTTATTACTATTAACACTCATAACAATTAAAACAACATTAACTATGTTATAATACTTCATATGACACTGCATTACCTAATATTAAAACCATCAGCTATGCCATGATACTTCACATGACACTGTATTAACTTTTAAGACAGCATCAATCATTTCCCAATGCTCAATGCATACTCATCATAATGATACTGCGTAAGCTATTAACAATGACATCAACTATGCCATCGTGCCTCGTATGACAGTACATTAACTAGTCAAACATCAACTATTTCAAAATCCTTAATATAAAGTGGTGCAAAATCACTGAAGGGTGGGATGGGTGGTAATTTTTTAACTTATCTTGCTGCCAATTATACTCTTTGCTTGCATGTGATAGAATGAAGCTTACTGATATTAATCGGAAACTATGTAGATGAATGGTGAAACCTGATTGGTTCAGCTTCCCGCGTGCATAGGGAGATTTTGACAATGGTTTGCTCTAAAATTGCAACTGCGCATTGCACATGTATGATCATGCGGTCCTTGACTGACCTTCGTACTCCATGAAACTTTGCACAACGCTTGTTCATTAACTTAAGTTTATCGTGCTGCTGCATGTATAAACTCGCTTAAAACAAAATGTAGTCGTCTTGATAATTGATAAATATTTATCACAAACCCCGGTGTGTTAGAGTCTCTAAGACGACTAAATGCCATCTTGTATAAAGAAAGCTCTATCATTATGAGCCTCTATCTAGGTGAAATATATACTTTGCTCCTACTTGGAAAATCCCTTATTGTAAATATATTGTCAATTGTTAACATTTGCTGACTTGACCAGCATGTATAGGTAAGCGCAGCAATCATAACAAGTCTTCAATCTGTAACATAGCTTCAGTTTTTACCAGGAACAAAACGTTTGGCTAGTATTGTTTTGGTATTCAATCATGTCAAAGCAAGCGAACGATATTCTTATTAAAAGGTTAACTTTATTCCGTGCTCATTTACAATTATAATGACAATGGTTTCTCGTTTAGGTTGGAACTGGACTAGGTCCAACTTTGGAATTTTATGCGTTGATATCGAGAGAGTTTCAACGTGCGGACCTGAGTATTTGGAGAGGTGAAACCACTCCAGCCGCAGATGATGAAGGTTAGATTGTCTATCATGTTCTGAAAGAGCCAGTGGTAGTGTCATCTGTGTCTTGGTTACCTTGTAATGATTTTTTGTGTTATCGTAAATTTTGATCACATTTTTACAGATATCCAGAAAGAAGTGTCGTATGTTTTCTCTCCAGTTGGACTCTACCCAGGTTCTTATCTTGTTTCATATACTTCATGTATACAGGTTTTCATGGAATAGTCCGTAACGACTGGATGGTGTTAAGCAAAAGGCCTAGAACAAAAATCCATTTTTCTGTTTTTTTAAATTTACCAGTTTTAATAGTCGTTAGAGGTCCTTGCGTCACGCAAGAGTTAAGGAATGAATTGTAATGCAATGTGGGAAACATGTGGGAGAAGTTTACCTTGTATTTATATGCGTTGAAAACCGCGTAATCTAAGGGCCTGTTCAAACGGATGCAACATTGTTGGACCAACAACACGCAACAATGTTGCATCCGTTTGAACAGGCCCTAAGGTGTATTGAATAATGAATTTCTATGGACATCTAGTGCCAGTTCTTTCCCCTATTTTTAGATCAGCTACTTTGTATACCAGTTAAACTCTTTACTTCAAATGCCATTAAGCGTGCAGTTCTATTTTCCTCTTTGGAGAATAATGTAAAATGTGTGTTAGATCGATGGAACGATTTTCAACGTCGATTTACATTGCAATTGAATGTACAGCACATAAATGAAACTTGTTTAAGTTTACTTTTACAAATCAAAATTTGCTACTTGTTGCTACTCTAAGTACACTGATGTTTGTTAAACGTAGCAAGTCATTATGTACCCATTTAAAACCACTTTCGACACTATTAACAAGTTTTCAATCCTTTGTAGCTCCCATCGCGAAGAATACTAAAACAAGTCAAGTAACAAAACTGAAAACAAAATTCCGTTTCTTGGGCAAGTTTATCGCGAAAGCTATAATGGACTTTCGTATGTTAGATATTCCTTTAAGTCAGGCATTCTTCAAATGGATGCTTGGTAAGGAAAATACTCTAGATTATCGTGATCTGCATCATATTGATCCAGTCCTTGCTAAGTCTGTTGGCCAGTTACGGGACATCGTTCACAAACGCAAGAGACTGGAAGCGGATACTTCACATACACCAGACAGTCTGAAGTTAGCGGTGGAATCCTTGACTTTGGATGGTTTGCCTATTGAAGATCTTGACTTGGATTTCAGGCTGCCAGGAACTACAATTGATCTCAAGGTTTGATTGTTTTGTTATGTAAACTTTTTATTAAATATGTATTGCGTTGGTCGACTGATATGAAGTCTTCACCTTCTTTAGTCAAATGACGTTTTAGTTAACCCAAATCTGTAATTTTTAACAGAAAGGTGGTAAAGATATCCCAGTCACAATACATAATCTTGAGGAATACATCAAGGTAATGAGTGGAAAAGAAGGCTTTGTTTTGTAAAATTCAAAAATGATTAAAATCATGTACAACAAAAAATGCACAACAGTTTCACTTGTAAAAACATTTAATTAAGTGCTAATGGGTATCCAATGATATTCATTTGTGTGTATGATAATCAGTAGCGAAGCTAGCCGGACAATTTGGCCATGTTATGCGAGTATTTCTCTGGAAATGAATGATGATTATTTAAATTTGCATAACCCAAATTGTCGGGCTGGCTTCGCCATCGATAATAATTATTTACGCAATGCATTAGTTATAAATTTATGTGACCATATTTTCAGCTTGTCTTACAATGGACGTTAATTGACGGTGTTACGAAGCAATTGCAAGCTTTTAAAGAAGGTTTTGAAACCGTTTTTCCATTGTCAAGTTTAAGCTGTTTTACGCCCGAAGAGGTATGTTATCAGAAATTTACATCGCTGGTAACCCAACATCTAAATTGGGAAGTGCTCATATTTACTCTATTGCGAACATTTCCAGATGGATTTACTGTTATGTGGCAGCACAGCAGAAACTTGGGATGTAAAAAGTAAGAGTTCCAGCATGAGCATGAACTACAGAACAATAAGCATAAATCATGATAGTTTGTATCCAATTAGAAAAGTTCAAGCACACCATGAGATAAAGTCAGATTTCAGCTGCAATGGCGGAAACATATTCTAATTAAAAATTAAATTAAATAATTACTTTTGTTTTTTAGGTTTAATGGAAAACTGTCGACCAGACCATGGGTACACACATGATAGGTTTGTAGTCTGTCACGGTAATAAATGTGTCTACGGCAATAGAAGAGATCCCTGTAATGGTAGCTGAAAAAAGTCATTTAGAAGTTGAACAGGTTTTTTGTGGTCTAGGACATTTCGAGTACTTTTTACCCTCTCGTGTGATTCCGATGCGAACCATCAGTCATGGCTTAAAAATATGCATAATTTGTTCTTGCAATTTTTATCTTCATTAAAATACTTCTGTACGGCATACTACTCTAAAGTGTATTTTTTGACCATGCGAATCACATTGTTGGATTTCTCACATTAATATATTCTCTTCATTGTTGTATAGCCGTGCTGTCCAGTTTCTATTTGAAATACTCAGTTCATACGACAAGGACGAAAGAAGACGGTTTTTACAATTTGTTACTGGAAGTCCTAAACTGCCTGTTGGAGGTGCGTATCTTAAGGTAGCTCCTGTACGTGTAACAAATCAAAGCATTCTCCAGAATGGATTCAGCACGTGGAAATATGTTCTCCCATTACATACAGTACTTAATCTAATCTGATAGTAATCCGTCGCAACCTATTATTTTTATAGGTTTTAAGAGGTTAACACCTCCTTTAAAAATCGTGCGCAAAACTCTCGAAGCATCAATGTCCGCAGACAGCTATCTCCCGTCAGTCATGACTTGTATGAACTATCTAAAGCTACCGGATTATTCCAGTAAGGACATTATGAAGGAAAAGCTGAACCAAGCCGCTGTTGAAGGCCAACATTCATTCCATCTTTCATGAGATTACCATTTTAAAGCCAAGACGTACGTGATATGACATGTAGCGACATGCTATTCGAACTCTTGTATAGATAAATTGACATTAATTTTTAAGGAAACGAACCAATACAATTGTAACTGTACTATTTGAAGGAAACGAACCGTTGTGTTCTGGTAGTTCAGTTGTCCAACTTACATAGTGTAGCGCAAGTTTTGTAACTTCTTCATTGCGTTTGAGCTATCTGTTCCAATTACGCATGTAATTTATCGTTTCCGATGCAACGGTTTAAACTGACAAGAAATTGGTATTTTTTATATGGCTCTATTCTTCCATTTTGGTTTCAGCTAGGTTCAGGCCCGACGCTAAAACGCTAATAAGGTGTGTATATTCATATATTCAGGTTCTGCTCGACTAATTTCTTTTGAAATCAGTTGTTATTAGAGTTGATTAAAAAGAAATTAGTCGGGCAGAACACCAATATATGAACATATACACCCCTAATTAACGTTCTAGCGCCGGTTCTCGCTAGGTTGCTTTCCATAGTTTGGGAACTAGCAAGACCAACTTCGTAAATTGCTTTCCACTAAAGTGGTAAGGCCAAAAAATAATTACCTGGGTAGGCTGGGTTTCTTGTTATTGCAAAAACTTAGGTAGAGTAGGTCGGATTTATTTTTTATAACGTTTTTGCTAATGCATGAAAGTGACAATAAAAATCTGTTTATATATATATATATATATGAGATAATTTTGAGCATGCTTGATTTGAGCATGCTCTTATGTTTAATTTCTGCAGCACCAAAAGTGAGAGTTGCCACTCTGCTACGTTGCAAGTTAAGAGGTCGTGTTTTGTCAGTACTTTTAATATTTCAGTACTACTCGTAGTCATTGATAAATTCGTATGCAAATGTGTATTAATATTTCCGATATGATTTGAAAAGAAAGTCATCGAGCAGAACATGAATATATAAAATCTACACCCCGCCCATATTAACGATCTGGCTACGGCCCTGGACATACGACTTCTTGTACCTCTTGAAAAAATCCTTTTGATAAAATCCTCTTCATATTCTCCATGTTACCACAAAACTGAAAGTGGTCAAATACGACAAAACATCTTAATCAATTTATAATTTATATACATTTGCTTTTAACACACACCGATCGATAACACCTTTCAAAAATTCTAATTAACACTAAAACTATATTGTTCCTCTTCAACATTTTTAACTCATTGCAAATACGTTGCAACGCTTTTTTACTCACTATAGCTCGATGTAAATTATTTTATCGAATCACAATGCGAGATCATTTAATTGGATGCAAGCACTTACAGCGACCTTACGAGTTGATTCTGTGATTAATGGAAGAGTCTTTAATGCTTGCAGTACATGAGAACACCTAACTGGGATGAGCTTAAGACCTCGAAAGGCAGGTTGCTAAAAGCAATTTTTTCCACATGTGATGGCGAGAGAACAAGACGAAACATTTCTAAGAAACTCTCCGGGCTAGGGCTTCTCATGTCCGTTAAGATAAACATGTCGGTTAATAAAAACTACAATTACTGCCATTTTACTGTTTATTTATACATCATATAACTGAAAAAGATTTTGAAAAAGTCTTCTCAGAGTACTAAATCAGCATATTAAAAATCACACAAGTTCCGAAGATGTAGTATCCGTAGCTTGACGGTTTGATGGTGCATTGTCACCAAGCAATGGCGTTGTTTCGTTCGCATCAACAGGAACACTTGTGGAAGGACCTCCATTCTCGGTTCCATCTTTTTCCACTGGTTGCTTGCACACCGGGCATGTTTTTTTGCCATTGGTTAACCAAGGGTCTACACACTTCGTATGATAAGCTACAAAGAAAGTTATTTTCTCAAACCGCGCAACCAAAACATTGGAAAACTGAACAGCGATAAAAAGATAGTGGTGGGAGGTGCTGCCAAAAATCATAGTAATGAGTAAATAACGCAGATGAAATAATTCCAATTAAAAGTCTGTTTGCAGCTTTTACGTACTATTTCAACAAGTTTGAGTGTTAACCCATTGTCAACTAATAAGATCATCTCATATTATCATGCGAATGAGCTTTCAAACACGGTAATACACTGCATCAAACACTACTAGTCTTTCATTTATTTTCAACAAAACACATCCAACGACTGTTGTTTATTAGAACACAATCATTAGCACAAAACAATTGTTTACTGCATTTCAACAACTCATTCTTATGAGTTATACAGTGAGTATGACGAAGTTTGGATGAGTCAACCAGATGTAGATACAAATTCACAGACGTTTTGCAAACTTCTACATTTCGAATGCCTCAATGCTAGTTGAGTTGAGAGCATGAATAAACGAGTTTCAAACAACAGATTTACAGGAATGCACTAAAAGTCCTTTTACCATGTCCACAGGGAAGTAATCGTAGTTTGTCTCCCACTTTGTAATCTTCCAAACATATCGCACAAAGATCGTAGTCGTCGCCTACAAACCATAAAATTGCAATGAGACAAATCAAAAACATGCAACTGTCTTATTTGATATGACTGTGGTTTTATTTACTTTTATACGTTGTTAAAAACAATTTTATTTTTTTCAAAATGATTTGTTTGTGGCCTGAAAACAATCCCAGATCCGAAGGGTTCGTCTTTAGGAAGCACGGGTGGCGCAAGCGGTTAGCGTGTTGGCTTCTCACCAGCCATCATTAAAAAACCTAATTAAAGTCAGGTCTTGCCTATCACATGCAGGAATATCAGCATTGAAGTGGTTATAATAAAATAAATAAATAAAACTTAGAGGCAATGGAAAGAAATGGTCATGCAACTAATACTTCACCGCGCCGTTTGTTGGTTTGAAGTCATGACGTCAACAATGTGCATGATTGGTTCAGCTTTACATGTTTATATTATGTCGGTCAGGAATAACTTTACCTTCAGCAAATTTCCTAGTTGGTATCTTCTTCAAGTTGGCGGGAGTCAAACGACTTCGTCGTTCATGTAGACTAGCTCTCCAGTATTTCACACCCTAAATAACAATATACACAACAATGTAAAACTCTAACCAGTAGTGCAAAAATTAATATTCTAACCACACGAGAACAAATTAGTCAGGTTCTATCTGGAGCCGTTTGTTGGAAGACAGTTTAAACGGTAGTTAAGTTAAATTCTATTGTGTAGTTTATAGTTATCTACATCAGTATTCTTTTTCACGACAAAATATTTTAATATTAAAGGCCCGGTCAAACGAGGATGAGAGTTGATGAGAGTTGAGAAGCGAGAGTTCGCACGAGAGTTTCGTCAACTCTCAGATGCTCCGGTCAAACGAGGATGAGAGTTGATGAGTATGTATTTTGTACTGCTTTGCTGAGCCTGCTACAACAAAGTGCAAAACGCTAGCACTTTTGCAACTCTCATCAACTATCATGACTGGTCAAACGCGCACAAACTCTTATCAACTCTCATCAAAATTTGAACTAGTTCATAGTTGATGAGAGTCGATGAGAGTTAATGAGAGTGCATGAGAGTTGGTGGTCAAACGCTAGCGAGAGTTACAACTCTCATCAACTCTCATCCTCGTTTGACTGGGCCTTAACACCTGATTATAGATCATAATGATACAAAGAAAAAGTTATGAACCTAACTTGTTTGAGGTTGCATGAGAAAGAACATGCATAAATCCTATGAAAAATACAGACGTAATGCAAAATAGTTTCTGCACCCATCTAAGTATAAACACAAAACGATCGCCTGGTAACTCGTCTGTGTATAAACGCGGGCACGCAGACGGACCTCCGTCGAGACGAACTATCTGCGCAGTTCGTCTGTTCATTTGCGCAGTCCGTCTCTAGTATAAATCGGACCAATAATTGTAGTATAACTATCACACAATACAATATAGTAGGACGTGGCAACACTTATTATAAAGCATCTTCATGATAAAGAAATGCTACACTAGACTAATGCAAAAAATGCGAGGTGTACTTACCAAAAAGAGCAGCATTAACGTGAAGCATATCCCAATAATAATCAACAATGGAATAAGGTAGATCTCAATATTGAATTTAAGTTCTACGTGAATGGTGACAACAGCGCTATGAAGAGAAGATAATATAATCAGAATATCACTCTAGGTTTTCTTGCACCATTCAACATCGCATGGCAAAGTGGCTCAAGTCTGTAAACACATTTTCCGGGTACAGATCGTTTACTCAGCTATAATTCTGTTTTGTTTAGCCCTGTTTGACAGTGTGCATTCCATCATATGTTCGATACGCATTTCATTTGCGTACATTCTCAACAGCAACACGACGAAGATAGTAAAAATAAACATGCCTAATATTATCTATGCTACGAACAAACATACATAGCTAATCTATGTACAACCTACAAAAGTTTCGTTCTGATTATTTAAACTCCTAATTGCATAGTCTTTAACCCGCATTATAAAAAGATCACCGCGTCATTTAGTATTTTACACAATCTAAAATTTTATTGTTATGACTTAGTGTAAATGAGGAGTACACATACGTTGTAGTGTAGTTGTATCTTTGTAAAATTTCACCAGTGTTCTAAAAATATTTATTGCAGACACATTACCATTAAAGAATACGTCAATCAGACACTAGGCGATTCCAGAGGTATTGTAGGTCGTCTATGTGACATTTATAGCTGTCAAGTCTAGTCTTCAACCTCGTTATGTGCTTATCACGCACACACGTTTTAGGTATAGGCGAGGATGCTGCTAACTGAACAAAATCCGTCTCTGCATGGTTATCCTATATTGTTCTGCCAGAAAATCAGAGAAGGGGCGAGGGAATAAGATATAACGGGTGAGGGGGGGGGGGGAGGTACTTCATACAGCCCCCATAAATCAAACCAGGTTTCCTCCAACTTTAAAATCAAGACATATGGAAAATAAAGGTAGATGGGTTCAGGTCTGTCTGCCTATCACATGCAGGAATATCAGAGATGAAGTGATTATAATAAAATAAATAAATAAAATGAGGCAACGAAAAGAAAAGGTCATGTTTTGAAATTGAAATGATATAACGGGAGGGGGGGTACTCTATACAGCCCCCATAAATCTCTGTAAAGCTAGACAGCTGACTATCGATTATTATTAATTCCCTTGCGATTTATTTTAAAACTGGGTCAGTTATAAATTAAACAACACCTACCTTTCCAACGTATAAGCCCAGTATAGTAATGCTAGAGCCTACAATTCAATGAAAAATTTCAAAACGCTTGTAGCCACAAAAGACAAGGTCCTAATATTTCCTCGTTTTCACGATGGTATAGTGTACATACTATTACTGACTTTTTTGCTTCAAAGTCATGAGGTCAGCAAATGCGAATGGTAAAAACTCTTAGCTTCAACATTCTTTTAACTTTTTCATTTTGGTAGCGAATCATATTATTTTGTTAACCTAGTTGGAATCTTCTTCAAGTTGGCAGCACTTAAATGATGGAAGTGCACAAAGTGTACTATTACTATCAATGTCATTTTTAACATGACCATTAGGCATAAAGCAAAAAATACTTCCTCCCATTTGGGACAGAGATTGAATGTTGTTAGACCTTAACTGATGTAGATTTTCCTTATCATTTGTTATTGAACCCCCAGGAAACAGTACAATAGGCTTTGGGGGAATCAAGACTGCTGTCTTGGTATGTTCAGTATGTTCATTTATTAAAAGTAATAACAAACCTTTCATTGTTGTTAAGCTATCTGAAGACAAACTTCTGACAATTGCAACACTATATCCAGCATGTTTTGTATTTGATAACTAAAATTGAATAAAGAAAAGATCATCTAGTGTAGCTGATGGTTACATTGAATGACGCATGCACGAGTCAGACCATAAACAATTTCTTAATTCCCAACCATTGGTCAGTGAATATCAGCTAACACATTGAGAGGCTTTACACGCGGGCTTTTGGACCAATAGGGTTCTAATAATTGCCTGGTAAGGTTGGCAGTTTGTTATGCTCGCTTGCTAGCTGGGTTTCACACTGTACGCTTCACCTTCCCACCCGTTCGCGTTGAGTTTCCTGTGGGTTGCGATGCACCTTACATTATGCCTGGTTGCTAGCCAACTGTTTATCCTAGTACTTGTTGGCGCTTTGGCTGCTTACCAACTGTTTATCCCGGCTACTTGCCGGCGCTTTGGCTGCTTACCAACTGTTTTTCGGGCCGCTTGCCCGTTTTATTGCTTGTGCGTCTGCTTGTCTTGTTTCTCTCTGCTTGCTATAAGTTGTGCGTACTGTATTCTGACAACCTGTTCGCTGGTCACTGTCCGTGTTCTCGTAATGTCTCATGTGTTTTTTTGTGTATGTATGTGTGTTATTGTTGTAGTGTTCTTGGTCTTATTCCTTGCATCACATATGACCAGAGTTAACCTCAGGCGACTTTCTAGCGTTGTCACATGTTAATGTTTTTATGTTGTCACTTGCCACTGCATCAGCTCGTCGGGCTTGTTCTCCGGCTAATCCTGATGATTTTTTTGCTTCTCTTACGTGTTTGCCACTTGCAGCAGGACTTTATTGGTAGTATCGGTTACCTTATTTGAGGGGGAAGCTTACCCCATCAGGTAAGCTTGTCATAATGTCTGATTTGTCTCCACGAGATATTATTAACTTATTTCGATAAAACACATACCTTGTCATAGTAACTACAGCCTCCATCATCAATCAACAAAAACTGATTTTGACTACTTTCAGCTGGTCTTTCAACAGGTGTGCAAGCATTTATTGGTACTGCGACATGAACCTTTCCCTGGGAAACAAACACAATAATATACTGTAAATCAATTTACATTCAAACTTTATTCTAACTAAAAAAAATGTTGGAACTGTTTTGTTTAGAAGGGTTTAAATCTTTTTGACACTACATTTCTTTCTTGTTGCACTCTATTTCAACTTCACCGTACTAAACTTTACCTCGAATGTCCCTAAGTAGGAATATCCAAATTCGCCCTCTTCATCGTTGTATGGACCAAATGTGTAATTTCCATATTTCTGCAAGAAAATGGAGTTTAATGGAGTTTAATTAGAGCTAGTATGTCAGTATGGAGGTAGACCTATCACTGAAAATGTTGGACATGTAATATATCAACACTGCATGCTATTTTTTAAAATAATAAATAAAATAATGGTTAAAAAAATTAAAACATATTTCAAAACAAAAAAGACTTTCCAGTATATGAAATAACATTTTCTCAAGTCAGTTGCTACGGAAATAATTTTAGAAAATTGTTTTAAGAAATAAAAGTAACTCATAATCTGAAATAATCTAATATGTGCAACACTTTCATCACCTACAGGGGGAGGACCGAAAAAAGTGGCCCCCTATGAAGATAGGGTTTTTAGACTATAATTGTGTAAAGCGTGCGGAAAACGTAGAGAAATTCATAAACAGGACTGTACAATTACCAAACATGACCGAAGGACTAACACTTTTGAACCTCAAGTGTAATTTTCATCACACAAACAGATAAATAATAGTATGTTTTGTGATTAAATTGAATAGTTCAAATGGCTTCCCATCAACCGTTGCTGCAGTTGTTTGGCGGTATTAAAAACGTTTTCACGTAATGAACACGTTAACAACTCAACATTACGTCACATTTGTACAATTTACAATGCCATTGTCACATTAACTTAATTTCTCGTTATCGTGTTGTGTCTTATTTTCAGTACTTTGTTGGCATTCCCTTCGATTTAATAACAGCTTTGCATCTACTACCCATGATCTCCACAAGTTTTTTCAAGTATTCGTCATTTATTTCGTTCCATGCAGTTTTAAGAATTTGGAAAAGTTCATCTTCATTCTTTGGTTTTCTATTTTTGGTCTTACAATTCAATTCAGACCATAAATTTTCAATAGGGTTTAAATCTGGTGACTGAGCTGGCCATCGCATGACATCAATCTTCTTATTTGCAAGATATTTGGAAACAACTCCATTTGTTTGTTTGGGATCGTTGCGATCGTTGAACTTTTCCAAATTCTTAAAACTGCATGGAACGAAATAAATGACGAATACTTGAAAAAACTTGTGGAGTGCATGGGTAGTAGATGCAAAGCTGTTATTAAATCGAAGGGAATGCCAACAAAGTACTGAAAATAAGACACAACACGATAACGAGAAATTAAGTTAATGTGACAATGGCATTGTAAATTGTACAAATGTGACGTAATGTTGAGTTGTTAACGTGTTCATTACGTGAAAACGTTTTTAATACCGCCAAACAACTGCAGCAACGGTTGATGGGAAGCCATTTGAACTATTCAATTTAATCACAAAACATACTATTATTTATCTGTTTGTGTGATGAAAATTACACTTGAGGTTCAAAAGTGTTAGTCCTTCGGTCATGTTTGGTAATTGTACAGTCCTGTTTATGAATTTCTCTACGTTTTCCGCACGCTTTACAAAATTATAGTCTAAAAACCCTATCTTCATAGGGGGCCACTTTTTTCGGTCCTCCCCCTGTATGTTTGGAATGTTACAAACACTGGAATAACTGGACTTGGTATATCAACTAATTTCAACATTGTTTGGCCACTCGATTCAGAACCTTTGAAGTTTGTATAGCCACACATGTGGCATTATGCATGTTCACTATGCAGGTTCGGGCCAGTCAATTGCCTTTTCTGTCCAATAAAAAGACTGAACTGGCTGTTCCTCCATCATTCTGACCAGTCAATTGCATAAAAATAGGAGGACATGTTAAACTGCTGAGTGACCCTACTGTTTTTCTCTATACTGTGTCCTCAGAATGTAATCATCCTTTAAATTAAATATCATATGATTTCTGATTTCTACATCAAATAACACCCTTACCACACTAATTTCAGCCTTGTTATGTATTATTTGCAGAAGAATGAAGCAGAAAGCATAGAAACAAGAAGATGAATCCATTTAGAATGTAAAACTAAAAATGGAGAGAAAACTGATTAGAGAAGAACTACCAAGTTGTGACAAATGGGCTCAATATTTGGATTATACATGCTTACTGCCTTCTGCATCTTTTGGTTGGGTCTTTAAAATACCATTTCCCATTTTTATGAGTAATGTTGAAAATGCAGTTTTGAACATTTTTTAATGGCATGTTACAACATATTGACAGCAAAACTACAGTCTAGAATTATAGCATAACAGCATATTATGCAGGCACTGTTGAAATATTTATGTCATGATTTCGAAACAAGGAAAAACTATATGCACAGTTAAGAGAAATATCTATGCATAATATTACTATTAATGGCTAAACAGATTCACTCCTCTAAGCAAAGATGCAGTACTACTCAATTGTCAGATCTATGTGAAATGTAATTTTATTGTCATAACTTTAGAATCCCCAGCTTTTTGAATTTGTTCTACATGAGATGGCCACTACCTACTGGCCATACTTGGACACTTCTTGATCATTTTCCAATCCAATGTGCTATTGTATGCATTGATACAAGCTACAGGCCACATGAGTACTGACTACATATTGTACAAGTATATATGAAATTGTTGAAGTTGTTATAAAAGCATTTAACAGAGTTCTCAGTGGAAAACCAGAGCATTATATATTAATTGAGAATAAGGGCTCAACAATTTGTATTTGCTATCTTTATTACTATTACCTGTAGTTTTGCACCACCCATGTCGAATACATACTGAATACATAGAATGATAATGCTACACATGTACAGATTTTTTTAAATTTAATCTTACAGGTCGAGAGGTTATATAGCGCATAGCGTAAGTTACAAGATGCTGAAGTATTAACAACTGTGAGGTTGCGTGGTATATTCAAATTACTTGAAAGCTTTCAAAAGAAATTTATTTGATGTGTGTCCGCACAATAATACCAATTCATTATGTTTGTTCACACCAGACATTTCAGGTTTAAATATAATAAAATATTTTTCCCACAGGCATAAATAACATCTCTTCGATGTTGGATTGTAAGATCTAGCACATTTCAGTATACGTTATTAATAATAATTGTAGTCAACGTTGCTTGTTTGTAAGTGCTATATGTATTTGCTCCGTTCCATAGAATTTCTCTAATCATAGTTCTTAAAAGAAGCCTTATGGGTAAAGTATCTAGTTTTAAAAGAGTTCCCAGTAGGTCTGATAGATGTTTGTAGGGAATCAATGCCGGTGGATGTAACTGTGGCTTGATATATAATTGATTAATTGGTTAAGCATTTATTAGTTAACGGGCATTCTTTAGCCTGTTGACAGTTACACATGTTTGCAGGCACTTTTTGACAGGATGCCTTTGTTGCGTCCATCTAAGGCCTGCTTGATGTTTGGCAAGCAACGGTAGCATATTTTGAAGGCATTGTGGTTAAATATCTTGTGCAATGGATTTAGGGAATTCTTCTTCGATAATTTTTAGAAATGACTGACCGACGTTAGCCTTCACATTCTTGCTAACATACAATGTTATGTTTCTTTTGCGGCAATTAGGCTTCAGGGAGGGTTGTTTAGTGATAGGTGGTTGAATTCGAATTAATGGCTGTAACTGCTGCTATCTATCGCATGTTGGTATTACGTCATGTTATTGAAAGAGTCATTATCAGATAAGATCTGTGAGGCATTTGTGTGGAATGTTTGGAAGGTTGGACTTAACATGCACATAAAGTGGGATATTACTTGGTTTTCAAATACGGTCAGTACTTACCAGTTGACAGATTAAAGGTTATGCCAAGAAAATTTATGATCTTTATATTGACTTCGATGGTAATTTTAAGCCCAAATTGGTTGTGAATTGTGCAAGTCAGGTCTTTTTTATGTTTTCTATTGCACCAGCAAAAGTATTCATCACGCTGGGTATATATGTAATATTTAAAACACGCGCAGGAGTGCTTTATCAGATACACAACGCGAGGCGAAGCCGAGCGTTGTATATCTGATAAAGCGCGAGTTGCGAGTGTTTTAAATGACTTCTAAATCGATTCATTTTATACCCATCTTGTCTGTTTGTACATAAAAGAATTTTCAATATAGATGTTGTATAAGCCGAGAAAATCGAAGTAAAAGATTTGTGAAAATCGACATGTGTTTTATCTCATATATAGACTCTAGTCACGGCTATGATTTCCTTTGTGTTTTTCTCATGAATTATTAATGAGGTTTAGAAATATATATATATATATATATATATATATATATATATATATATATATATATATATATATATATATATATATATAAAAAACTTTTTCAATTTTGATTGAACATCATAATTTCAAAAGTGCTCAATACATTATGGTAGAGCAAAATTTATTAACAATTTACAAAAATAAAGTTTCAATTAGTTGTTACTCAAAGTTTCATGCCATTACAGGCAATCATCAGACAACTAAAGAATTGTTGACCGTTACTTATTGTTTGCTCACGTCACGTAGGTTTCTTGCGTGCGCTGGTAGAATTCGCGCAGTTAAATTTTCCCGCGAGAAACCTTCTTCGGTGGATGCAACGCGAGAAAAGTTCACTTCTTTTGTTCAGGATTGACCCTTTTTCTGCCTTCAAGATGTATAGCTTCTCATTGCTACACAAGCTACATTGTTTCCCTCCTGACTTGTATGACGGCACTTGCTTTACAATGTCCCATTTGATGTTATATTCCTTGTTCTTCTCCTTTAAAGACCACACGTACTTTGATAGTTCCGTATTAGTTGCATACAAGGGGTTGGCGATGGATTTCTTGTGATTTCGAAACCGCTCCTTGAATGTCGTGGACGTGCTGCCGATGTAAACTTTCGTGTCGTTGCTGTTTTCTTCGGTGACACTTGCCTTGTAAACGATGCTTTTTATAAGGCATTTATTTTCAAGGGGGCAAAGGTTGGAATTTCTGCAGTTACACATCTTTTCGCTTGGTGTTGGTGGCATTGGTTTTTGAGTTAGGATCTTGTTATTGTGGTTGGCAATCACACTTTTCACGTTTTTCAGGCAGCTATAGCTCACTTTGACTGTGTTTCGGTTAAAGATTTTGCTGAGGGGAGATGATTTGGGGAAGTGAGTATCTAGGAGACGCAAGAATTCTCTGCCGATCTTCGATTGCACGTTTTGGCTGAATGGTGGATTAAACCAGGTGATATTTCTACTTCTCTTTCTTTTCGGCATTTTAGGGTTATTCTTGCTCTGGTAGCTCAATTTGTGTTGAAAGTTGCTCCGTCTCAGGGCGTCTTGATAAAGGTGTGCAGACGAGTCAAATGCGTCTTGGTCGGAAGAAAGTTGGGAGATTCCACGACATTCAAGGAGCGGTTTCGAAATCACAAGAAATCCATCGCCAACCCCTTGTATGCAACTAATACGGAACTATCAAAGTACGTGTGGTCTTTAAAGGAGAAGAACAAGGAATATAACATCAAATGGGACATTGTAAAGCAAGTGCCGTCATACAAGTCAGGAGGGAAACAATGTAGCTTGTGTAGCAATGAGAAGCTATACATCTTGAAGGCAGAAAAAGGGTCAATCCTGAACAAAAGAAGTGAACTTTTCTCGCGTTGCATCCACCGAAGAAGGTTTCTCGCGGGAAAATTTAACCGCGCGAATTCTACCAGCGCACGCAAGAAACCTACGTGACGTGAGCAAACAATAAGTAACGGTCAACAATTTTTTAGTTGTCTGATGATTGCCTGTAATGGCATGAAACTCTGAGTAACAACTAATTGAAACTTTATTTTTGTAAATTGTTAATATATATATATATAAATATATATATATATATATATATATATATATATATATATATATATATATATATA
Source organism: Muricea muricata (assembly GCA_963855995.1). NCBI lineage: Eukaryota > Metazoa > Cnidaria > Anthozoa > Malacalcyonacea > Plexauridae > Muricea > Muricea muricata. The sequence goes on along the minus strand of OY979718.1, from coordinate 50,076,325 downwards.
TATATATATATATATATATATATATATATATATATATATATATATATATATATAATGTGCTAGTTTTGGTTAGCGAAATACAAAAGAGTGTTCAATGACATATAGACAGAGAAAAATGTATAATTGTGCAAAACACCTCAAAAACTGACCACTACAGTTTGTTTCATATATATGTTTGATAGAGTTTAAACACATAATACAAATGAAATATATAACATAAATGAAATATATACATATTCCTTCTGGATGAAACAGAATGTAGTGGTACATTTTTGAGGTATTATATATATTCAAATATATATAATCTAAATAGCTTACTCGAAATAGCTTAAAGAATCGCACATTTTTCCCTATTGGATGTTGGGTATTTATTTTTCTCGGTATTTTCGAACTACAACAAACAGAAACAGCTGCAAGACTTATATGCAACAGTTAAACGAGCATTCCTGGCCTAAAATAACGTTTTATGAGAACATAATCAATAAGGTAGATCTACACTGAACATCAATCCATTTAAAACCGAAAATTATAATGGTCTCGCCCAACGCTGTTGAAGTATTGAACATGCATAACTTCACGAAACGTCGTTTCGACATGTCGTTTGTTTTTATACTGCTTTCAATACCATGCAGAATTTAAAAAGTTATTCCTATTACTAAAAAAGGTATTGATTTATATACTATAAAATGTTACACTCACCAGTATCTTCGGTTTTTAAGAAGTAAAAGATTACATTTTGTCTCAGCAATATAATTCCATGGCGATCAACAAATGAATGTTTCGTTTTGGTTTTAAGACCAATGACGTCACAGCTCATGTGATGTCAATTTCAGTCGATCAATAATCGGAACCAGTCGGAACAATATCGGTTATCGGTCGAAATGGTGAACTATGAAATATTTTAATGGCCAATCACAACATCGGATTTCTTATGCTTGCTGTGTAAAAAATGCTAACATTTGTTATTTAATTTCATACTTTTAAAATTAGTTTGTATTTATTTTTTTCCGTCTATTTGAGTAAGGTTACTGGAAACTTTGGTATTAAATGGCAGGATGCTCTAATACAGGCTACCGTGTGATAACTAGGGCCAATGCTCTTTTATTGCCAAACAGCTATCGCCATGCAGCCCATGTAATGTTACACAGTCCTTGTAGAGATGATAGAATGCTTTTCAATTATTATCCTCCTCGTCATGCAGTCTTGGTAAGTATAGTTACTGTAACGTTGTGGTTGCCTTTACAAGACTTTTTTAAAGAATATACCAGCAGTGTCACATGAGATTTGGACTTGATCCTTAGACCCCAGGTATATCCACTAAAAATCTGCTAGCAAAATGGACCCCCGTACCAAAATGGACAGGGGTTCCTTTTGAAGGGAGTACATTGAAGATTGGTACATTGTGACATTGGTCTAATTTATTGCATGAATACCAAAGGGTATAAGTTTGATGGAACTGCAGGGAACTAGATTCCTTTTCTAGGGAACTAGATTCCTTTTCTAGGGAACTAGAAAACATCCATCAACAATAAATAAATTTTAAACTTTGTATGTAATATTATCCACTTGTCTGAAGATGTCTTAAGTTAAGACGAAACGTCACAATAAATAATTTCTATTTTAAATCTTGTTTTTATGGCCTTACTCAAAGCATTATGTTGGGCATTGATCTTTATAATAAGAATACGTTTTCCGCCTGGCACGTCTCTGGCTACAGTATTGAATAATAAACAAGTTCTGTACAGGCAAAAGGATTTTGGAAGTTTGATCAGCCATGACTGGATTATTCACTGAAAATCATCTCTATACCATCAAGGGACAACTACTTGAGAAATTTGATTGAAAAGGCATATAAGATGGAAAGCTCATTGCTTTCAAAAATCGGGCAAATACCAAGAATTTTGGCCATTTGTCTGATAAAACACCTCCCACAGTTTTAGATTGAAATGTTTTGAAGAAGACATATGATTATGAAATTCTTAGAAAACATTAAATTTCAAGTCACAAAGAACTATTTGACATAGTCAATTTTTACTTGTCAATTTCTGAAAATTACTGGACCAAGCATTATCTTGGACCTCTAATTTGGTTGATGTTTCGGATGAAGACATTTCTATAATACTAATAGTTTTCTATAATCATAATAGACATTTCTGTAATAATAAGTTTGGCAGGGAAAATATCAGCTTGTATAGGAACGACGGTTTGGCAATTATTAAAAACACGTCAGCACATTTAGCAGACAAAACTAGAAAAGAGCTCCATAAGTTTTTAATCAATTTGGCCTAAAAGTTGTCGAGGAGCAAATTTACATATTGTAGTAAACTTTCTAGACGTAACTTATTTCACCATAAAGTGCTGGTCGATGGTAAAAAAGTCTATTTCTTACTTGGGAGGATTCAAATGATGTAACTTATGTTTGGAGGAAAAACTTAGTATCTGAAAAAAAAACAACTGCTTGCTTAATGAAAGATTAGAAATAGTTTTGACCTGCCAACACAAAAATAGATTTCAGGTAAACAACCTAAACAAAGAAAGGAATGCATGCTATTTGTACACCCACACACCACCCAACTACATAATTTGCCATATTTTGGGTTTATAATTTTTTTATTATGCAGAGTAATATAAATTGTATAATATGGTTTTTATCCAATTCTCTTGTATAAGTTATTTGTTGGGCCGAGTTGTCTTGCGTAGTGGGCCGAGTTGGTTGCAATAATGGGCCGAGTTGGTTTTCTAGTGGGCCGAGTTGACATGGGCCGAGTTGGTTTTCTAGTGGGCCGAGTTGACATGGGCCGAGTTGACATGGGCCGAGTTAGTTAGCGGGCCAAGTTGACCAGTTCCCGTATAATCATGCAAAATAAAACATGCGAGCTTCTTTATGGCTAAGGAGGGAATGTGGGTGTACAAATAGCATGCATTCCTTTCTTTGTTTAGGTTGTTTACCTGAAATCTATTTTTGTGTTGGCAGGTCAAAACTATTTCTAATCTTTCATTAAGCAAGCAGTTGTTTTTTTTCTTTGAAGATACTAAGTTTTTCCTCCAAACATAAGTTACATAATTTGAATCCTCCCAAGTAAGAAATAGACTTTTTTACCATTGACCAGCACTTTATGGTGAAATAAGTTACGTCTAGAAAGTTTACTACAATATGTAAATTTGCTCCTCGACAACTTTTAGGCCAAATTGATTAAAAACTTACGGAGCTCTTTTCTAGTTTTGTCTGCTAAATGTGCTGACGTGTTTTTAATAATTGCCAAACCGTCGTCCCTATACAAGCTGATATTTTCCCTGCCAAACTTATTATTACAGAAATGTCTATTACGATTATAGAAAACTATTAGTATTATAGAAATGTCTTCATCCGAAACATCAACCAAATTAGAGGTCCAAGATAATGCTTGGTCCAGTAATTTTCAGAAATTGACAAGTAAAAATTGACTATGTCAAATAGTTCTTTGTGACTTGAAATTTAATGTTTTCTAAGAATATCATAATCATATGTCTTCTTCAAAACATTTCAATCTAAAACTGTGGGAGGTGTTTTATCAGACAAATGGCCAAAATTCTTGGTATTTGCCCGATTTTGTCTCCTTTTAGAAAGCAATGAGCTTTCCATCTTATATGCCTTTTCAATCAAATTTCTCAAGTAGTTGTCCCTTGATGGTATAGAGATGATTTTCAATTGAAACATGCGATTCACCACATCTGCATTGCCAAACGTGATTGTACGTGATTGTGATGTTTTTAAAAGATTTCAATGAAATTACCAAGAAATATATGAAGTTTATGGCATTTATTTTTCTTCGCACGTGCTGGGCCGAGATGACTTCGATTCTGGGCCGAGATGACTTCGATTCTGGGCCGAGATGACTTAAGAAGTGGGCCGAGTTAGGTGGGCCGAGTTAGTTAGTGGACCAAGTTGACCATAATCCGATTATACGATATATATAAAGTTGCAGCTTGGACTTGCACATCTTGTTTTAAGACCATAGTTTCTAGCTTCGATCATCGCTAGTTCATCACCTGGAATTCATTCTTATCATAAGTTACCTGCTTTAGGCTTACAGTAGGTTTATTTTGTTTATCAATGACTGTCTTACTAGCAGTCCTTGTGATGTTACTAACAGTATTGCCCTTTTGCTGCTTACCATGCATGCCAGGTTCTTTATCGCAGAGTAGTTAGAGAGATATCGTCTTTATAGCTTGATCAACGTCCACCTGCTCGGCCTCGTGGTGTAAAAATAACACCACTGACCTTGGGAATCTGCCCTTGGTGTTGTGTAAGGGTACTAGCTTCGAAGGGTACTAGCACTCACGGTTACGACGTTGATGCGGATGTTGTTGTTCCGCTCAAACTTTCTGATGTCGGTTAATGGCGTTGGAAATGGCGTTATCCGAACACGGTTTCTAAAACGTTTCTGAAAGTTTGCGGAGCTTAGGGGTTATACGCTGTAAATTTTTCTGATCCGTAAGCTCTGTGTTCAGGTATAAGGCCATCGTTACTGCCCATTTGAAGCACTCTTGGTCATTTATTGGGTTGATAATGGCTTTCTTTCCCTTCAGATTTTTTGGTTAAGTCATGTAGGTTCTACCCATAAGGGGTTTGACCTTATACAGCTTTATACCTCAAGCTTCTTAACGAACTTAATTTTTTGGCCGGATCCTTTCCTCATGAAGAACCTAATGCTTGATATTATCTCATTTACCATTTCTGTGTGTGTATTGTCGATTGTGTCAGGCCTGAGCAGGTCTTTTGCCTTCGAGTCAAAGTGAGTCGTCTCGCTAACGGTCTCGTCTGCGACGTATCGCCGTAACTCCACATGCATGGACAACTGAAGCTTGCTGGGAAATTTGAGTATGTTTCGGAATTGCTCCTTAACTTCGTCTAGCAGAGCTGTTGGAAGAAGAGGCGTCGCGATGTTTGAGTGCGCACGCATGCGAGTCTTCTCGAGCGTCAATTTTCAATTTCAATTTCAAGTTTATTAATAAAAGATTTACAATCATGGATTGAATTTCACGTTTGTACATTGAAGATAATTATATATAATACTATTAAAATTATGATGCTAAAGTAGTATAAGACTGCGAATACGTTCTTATTGCACATGGGATAAAACTATTTCTAAAACGTTCAGTTCTCGCTTTAATAGACGGGAGGCGGTCATTACGCAAGTTATACTGATGTTCACTTGCATAGATAGTAGGAGGTTACAGAGGCGATAAGTTGAGATATTGATTCGATTAAAGTATCTTAGAGTCTCTTGTCGATCTTTGAGTGTCATTATCGCTGTAGGCTCCCTGTTCTCTGAATATGACAATGGGAAGGGCACGCTTCTGAATTGATTCCACCTGCTCGCCTGAGTATTCTGGGATACTAGAGTGCCATATAGGATAGGCATATTCTAAAATTGGCCGAATGTAACAACAGTACACTTTTACCAAATCCCCAACCTCGAAACCTGCTCGTTTTAGGATTCTTAGGAAATTCAGGTACTTACTTGCTTTAGAGCAGATATCATTAATGTAGTCATTCCATTTTAATTGATGTGAGATGGTAAGACCCAAAAGTTTAGCCTTTTTGACTACTCCAACAGACTCATTATTAATCATTAACTGATTGCCAAGACCGAAATTGTGGTCTGAAAACGAAATCCTCAATTCCTTTGTCTTCTTACCATTTAGTTCCATATAGTTATGCTCAACCCACTCACAGGTTTTAGATAAGGTTTGGTCTAGTTTCGATCTTGTATTCTGGAGAACAACCTCAAAAATTGAGGAATCATCAACAAATTTTATAGTGTCGCTGGTTGGCTTGAAATCATTAATCATAATCAGGAACAGTAACGGTCCAAGTTTAGTTCATTGAGGTATGCCTGCCTTGACATTGACCCAATCCGATGTAAATCCTCCCACCTTCACACGTTGATAGCGGCCAGATAAAAATGCGATAACCCAGTTGACCAATACGGGATGGATATTCATATTCCTCAACTTATTGATGAGTACATTATGGTCAATTTTATTAAAAGCTGAAAAGTATAATAAGCATACCCGTACTAATGATCCAGTTCCATCAAGGGATTGAAACCGATTATGGATCATAAGCATTAAGGCGTCAGTGGTACAAGAGTTCTTTGTTACACCAAATTGTTTTGGATCTATTCGATCTTCAATCGAATCCAACAACCACTTATAAATAAAAGACTCCCCAATCTTGCTTATCACTGTTTTATGATTGGTCTCAGATCAGTGGCAGCATCTGTAACTGGAGTTACTTTAGAGGAGGCTATAACGTCAGCGGATTTCCATATTGTTGGTAAATACCGGGTGTCTCAAAAAAAGTGCTTCGATTTGATTTATCATAACTTCTGAACGCGTGCGGATATTAACCAGAAATAATTTTCATTAGATAGTGGGAAGTCTAACTTAGATTTTGATATATTACAGTTCTATTTTTCTTAAAAATTCACGGGATATTAATGTTCAAATTCGGAGGCGTATCTCTGGACGTGTCTAAAGTTAGCAAATATTAATAGCGTTGCTTAGTTTTAAAGACATATCAGGCTAACTTATTTTTCAAAAAATCATTTAAGATTTGTAATGAATGGATATAGCGTAGATGCAAATACCTTCCATGCTCTTCCAGTTCATTGTTTCTGAACTATCAAGATAGATTAGACTACTAACGCTGGAAGAGCAAGGGTAATTGGGGGTCATAATTTTTTTTCTTGGTTAGAGTAGGATGAATATTGTTCTTTACTGGCTTTTTGCAAATAGACGTTACAGTATCAGCGCTATTATTTTTGTATACGTTACGATTTTCTCCAAAAATGCTGCATGTCCCTCGGTCTGGGGAGTTGTGTTTTATTCTGGTTGTGTTCTATTTTCGTTTTATTCTTAACATGCCAAGATTAAGTAAAGATCAAAGAGTTTGGGTGTGCTTAGAGCATGCTAGAATTCAGAACGCGGCCGAAGTTAGAAGACTATGGCCCGGTCGTTGAGATATATTCCTGCCCGAACCAAACGAATTAACAATCAGCGCAACGTATCGAAAATTTTGCGAGAGGCGACATGCCACGATTTAAATAAAGGTCGAAGTGGTCGTCCAAGAACTGCAAGAACGCCTGAGAATATCGAATTTGTACGCGAGTCTTTAACGCAACATGGCAACAGATCTTTACGACGAAACGGATTGGGGTTAAGCCGAAGCTCATTTCATCATATTGCTAAACTTGACATTAAATTCCATCCATACGTTATGATTACGCGGCAGAAGTTAAGAGAAGGTGAGTTTGTACAACGAATGGCATTCTGTAACCGACTCGTCCATACAGTTGAACAGAACCCGCAATTTCTTGATGAATCGATATCTGACGAAGCAGTCTTTAGTTTAATTTCAGAAGTAGATACGACAAATTTTATCAAGTATGCACCCTATGGAAACGGACATCCTGCAGATCATTACGTTAAGTTTGCTCAAGGTTTCGATCAAGTAATGGTATGGGTTGGTCTTACTCGAACAGGCGTTGTTCTTATTCCACATTTTGCTGAGAGATTAAACCTCGATACAAGAGAATATTTACGTATTATGCGTTACTATTTTACGTTGCAGAGGGAATTTGACATTCGTAACATCGATAGGTATAACATGTGGTGGCAACAAGATGCGCATGCCAGTAATGCAACAATGCAGTACCTTCGCCGACAGTTTCCTCTCCGACTGATAAGCAAACGTGGGGATTGATCTTTGAGGTGGTTGGCCTATCTCGACAAAGTGACCTTATTTAAAAACCTCACCGTTAGCCTTACCCTTGGCGTCACTTGGATAAGGACGATGTTTTCAACTTAGGACTTATCCTATTTTGATTAAGAGGCTTGCGAAGCTTCTCGCGCCGGGATCCTGGTGTTAGTTAATTAAGGCCGTTTGCCATTACGGTCGCTTCTCAAGCGTCCATTGTTTTTTAAGCCCGTCGTTTTTATCCAGGCACGAGTCTTTTCCGTTTTGCAGATTATATAATAAACTTAATTTTTGTGGTCAAATGTAGAAATATCGTATTTGTATAGAATGTAATTGTTTTTTATTGATGTTACCTGTTATCCTACTTCTTCATTCGCAGTGATGCCTTGTGGCACGTAATGAAGCCTCCACACGATGCCTCGACCCACTACACTCTGTTGGCTGCAACAGCGCTGGCCTCATGCTATGGCCGCCAACCTGCTTTTTTCCTCCGTCTCTTTCTAAACTGTTCCCCGCCAAGTCGTCTTAAGGCCCCCCTCTCTTTCTTTTAACTGCACGCGTCCATGTGAGTGCGGTGTTGGAATCGCTCCTCCGTCTTGCTGTAGAATATGCCGATCATTTACCATCTGCCCTCTTCACCTTTCACCTCTTTGCTCAAAGTCTTCATGTCTGCTTTCTCGAGTAGTTCTTTGGTAGTGACATGATCCTTCCACTCTAATTATATTATTTTAAGGATTCACCTTGGACACTTATTGTAAAACATATGCGTTGATCCGCGTGTCGTCTCCATTGTTCGTTTCACTTCGAAGTTTCACACCCGTGGAGTAGCAGTAATGGCGAAAAAAATGACATATTTATTAAATTAATTGTCAGGTTTTCTACTGTTTTGTTAATGCTATACTACTATGTTTTTTTCTCTATCCTTATACATGAGTATTGAAATATGAGACATCTACTTTTGCAAGCCTCGTGGTTCCTTGATGTCTCCTAGCCACAAATAGTAATTGCGTATTCACATCAACCATTTACATTACTGTATTTCTCTATGTAATTCTTTATTCAACTCTTATCCTTTTGTAAATATTATTTCTGATGAACTATTATATAATTATTTTTATATTGTATAATGGACGACAAAATACAAATCATTTCCACCAAATTTTCTTCATAAAACAAAATTGTAGTGCCTTTATCTCGACACTGTGTTCTTGATTTTATGCGTCTTCCTATGGCATCACGAGCATACAACCAATACAAGCCGACAATTTCAAGGAATAAAGAGTAAAACATAGAAGATTAGCAGCGGATTCTCAGACACGGAATCGTATAAATTGAGTTTGCATGAAGTCGTATAAATTTTTTGAAGTTTTTTATTCGATGTTGTAAATTGTACAGTAAAGCATAATAGATATAAACATGAGTATAGAATAACAAACATTGTCCCTATGTATCGGTGCGCTATTTTCAAACATAATAACTGACTTCTTTGCCGGCTTGCGAAGCTTGTCGCGCTGGGATCCTGGTGTTAATTAAGTTCGTTTGCCATTACGATCGCTTCTCAAGCGTCCATTGTTTTTTAAGCCCGTCACGCCCGCGTCAACGCCCTCGCGGGCGAAGCGACCGTAATGGAGAAGGACCTTTAGAATTTTAGATGCTTAATGAATCCTTTGGATCCTTAAGTTAATAATCTTCTGGTTCTTCAGCAGCTCTGTAATCGATAAATTTTTATTTGACCACTTATAGCGTTGTCTCTAACCTCTGCTTCAGGCTTTCGGTACCCTTGAACGTTCTGACGGGTTTGATGTATCCATTTATTATATCATAAAATATATTTTCATAATTAGTTTCGTTTACAATCGCATGCGATTGTAAACTACACCACTCTAAATCCTGTCACCTGGTGCGCGCTCTCTTGGCATATATCAACGATCCACCTTTTACGTCCAGCCACTTTCCAGCAGCATAAACGCTCTTGAAAGCGTAGGGCTGACCCGGCGAGACTAAGATTTTTGGGACCGGTTTTCTGATCCTGTTACAAACATACTTCTCGAACGATCTTGCCTTGTTCGAGTCGACCGGTAAAAGAGTTATGCTAAGATCGTCGGCAAGCTGCTGCTTCGTTCTTGCCTTCTAGTGTAAGACATTAATACATTTATTAAAGCATTTTTTCATATTAGATACTTCTGTTCTTGCGTTATGGGTAATCGAGAATCGTGTTGAGATTCTTAAAATTAATTAATGCATAAATTAGTTTTGTGAGCGTTCTTACTGCACTCGATCCGAAGGTTGTATCCCAATAAGATTGTTGTATCCAATAAATTATTGGGATTGTTAGGGTAAGGGTTTGGGTTAGGGTTCATTTCGTATGCATGAAATGACAATTCCAATAAGTTATTGGAATTGTTAAACGTTGTCACCAATAATCTTATTGGGATACAACGTGCGGATCGGCTGTCTTAGTGAATGTGGGTCGGTGGTCACGTTGGCCGGCGTTACTTTGGGAGTCAACTGAAAAGTGTGCCCGAATCGGCTCTCTCTTATACTACTAAAGTTTTTCCTTTTATATACTGTAGCTCCAACTACGATTTGATGGAACGGTGGGTTTTCCAGGAGGCTTTGTTGATGAGGGAGAATCTATAGAAAATGGTTTGAAACGAGAATTATCCGAGGAATTGGGTCCAACTGCTGGTGCAATCGAATTCACTGAAAGTGATCTTCTTGCTTCACATTTATGCCCCAACAAACCGGTATGTCTACATTTTTACTGTAAAAAGGTTGAGCCAGATCTGTTACACACCATTGAGAAGGAAGTTCATGATTCTCCGCAATATGGATTAGAGGTAGGTACCTAACTGTTCTTTGGTAAATAAAGCTAATTGGACCGCACACATTCAATTTATTTGGCCAGGACCGATTTGCATCAGAGGCAAATCATCTGTCGAGGCGTATATCATCTGTCTGACAGATCATCTGAGCTATGAGCTATGCAAATACAGTATTCTGGAACTCTCGTTTCTACCATATTGCACTCTTTCGAATTTTTTAACAAAGTGTACTTTGTCTTGTGCAACATTTATGCATACGTGCACCAATCATTTGTCCAGTCAACTTATTCAGATGGATCATCCGTCTCTAGTATAAATCGGGCCATTTATTGGGCTATCGTTATTTTGCAGTCAGTTCATATAGTTCGGAAAGAAATTTCACCCTTTTCCCAAAAATTCCCCTTTCTCTATTTACCAATTTCCTTCCGTTTTTTTAAACCTCTGTATTGCTAAAGTACAAATAAGATTTGGACTGCCAACTTACCTATTAAGTCTTGCCTTTTCGGAGTTCTCTAGTATTGTTAATGTGCATTAAGTCCATTTTAATAGACGCATTCCTCATTCTTTTATATTATTTTTTAATCACATTGTGCTAAAAACTAAAGGTATAATTTTTTACCTACCTTCCTGAATAACTTCATTCGTTCAGGTAGTTTAATAATTATACAATCTATGAGTTATCGCAAAAAACTGTTCAATAGATAAAATATATATTGATATGGTTTTGGTAATTTTTTCAATATCCATGCTGCTTTTCAGTTTTGCCTGATTGCGGCTATTTTGCATGTATAGAATAGCTGGGGTTCAGTCACGTGATACGTGTAGCGCTTATAGTGGTCAACCCAGATGGAAACATAGTTATTGGATTGAGTTTATTATTGATTATAGAGGTATTGACCTTGTGTTTGGTACCACGTGCAGGTGTAAACAATTTGGCGAGATTTACTCGCTTCCACCGGGCACAAAGCGGCAATATGTTTAAAGTTGACCAGCATACGTTGTCCTATGTAAAAAAAGTATTGAGTGAAACCCACCTATCGCTGGTTTGTACACGGCTATATAACCTCCTAGAGACATTGGGAAAATGATAATCCAAACTGTTGTACACGTTGGTTCTTTCATTTTTATCTATACTACCCACATACACCTTGTTTAAAACTTTGTCTTTTTCGACGAAATTGTAGAAAAATAATGCACAATCAGTGGCGAAATCAGCCCGTTCTATCGTATGGTCATGGTATGCAAATTTTAGAAATGTACAAACATTCATTTCTTCAGAAATTGATTGTTTTCATGGTCAGACTTAAATGCCATTGCACGCGCTCCCTGTTGAACTAGTGATTTCTTTTCATATGTGTGTTGTACTGTTGTAGTGTGTGCATATGTTAGGTTCTATTATCTTACTGTAAATATTAGAGTCCCGTAAAATCGAAGTTTAAATTTTTCATGTTGTCAATCTTGTCCTTATTTTGCTAATAGCGAATTGTGTAAATAAATAGATTTAAATGAATTGTCGAATTGGCATCGCCGTGCACTAGTTTAAATGCTTTATTAAATTTGTTTTTCTAGACCCTCGGCTTGACTCGCTGTCCACTATACACGATGAGAGATAATTGTGGAGGTCTACCGTCATTTTTAAGAAATAATTTCATTGGTTTTGCAAGAGGACAACTATTTCTAGGTTTGAAACATGAAGGACTGTTATCTGAAGAAGAATTAAATAAGGCATGGTCACAATATAGAATGTTAGAAAATGAAAAAACTCCAACACTTTGAACACTGTTACTTCTATTTCAGATTGCCCAAATTTAATCTTTCAAACAAATTCTAGGTGAAAAAAAATAAGCAAAAGTTTCCATGGCTTTTGTGAAAGCTTTTGCCCGCAGTGCATGAACCCTCATTTCTTATCAAAATTAAATCGTTTTGGACTAGACAACAAACGGGGGGCAAGAAACTCGAAAATCTACAAATTATTTTTTAAAAACTAATTCTTATCACAACTTTTTTCAACTGTCAATCTTTTCAGTGTGCACTCGTTCGCTCAGCAGATTAAAGACATCCAATCTTTTGACAATAGGTTATTTCACCAGGACATTACGTATAAGTTTATTCTAATTCGGCTTTCATTATAGCAAACGTTTTCCATGTTAGTCCAGCAATTTTGTCTGTGATTGTAGGCTTCAATTGCACTAAATGGTAATTATTCTTTAAGCCTGGTTTCTATACCTCGCGCGATGACGTGTATTATCGGCTTTGACTTGAGCGCTTAATGTGCCTATGAAACGATATTTTGTCCAACTATTTATTGATTGCATTGCAAAGATCATTCAAAATGACAGTGTAACTTTGGTACAATTCCTCTAGCTCTCGTCTTTCTCTAGATATTTGACTTTATTCGATTTGTAAATTACACAACTTATGACGTCGCTGTGCATAATGATGTATATGTTTGAGATTGCTAATTTTGTAGCACATGACAATAAGAATCAACTTTAATTGTGCTGTATGTGTGTAAACTACGATTAATTGTTTGTGCAGTCTGCGGAATGTATTGATCACATTGCAAATTACTGATGATTTTTGAAAAGTTATGCACTTTGTTGTCACAAGTTGTGTAATTTGCGTATCAAATGAAGTTGAATATCTCGTGAAGGAAGAGTTAGGGAAATTCTACCAAGGCAGTTCAATACACGCAGAAAGACAAGGCATTTTTCCATTATGACTAACAAAAGTCATCGCAGACCATCAGCGACATACTTCGAGAAACAGGCGCGTGCTGTTGTAAAGTAGAGACTTTTATACTTTAGCGTACATATATTAGAAAATTAGACTTTTTAAATATCCACGGCCCTTTGAAAATCAGATAATAGCTGAAAGACTACCGTGTTTAAATAAGATTAAATAATAATAATGATAACAATAATAATAATAATAAATAAAAATAATAATATTTCGCCGAGAATTTGAAAGCAAATGACTTTGATGTTTTTGGAAATAAGTAATAAGGAAGTTAAAGGAAGTAATGACGTCATGTGTTAAAGTTAATACATACCACGAGTAAAGGAACAGTCTAACTTGATGTATATCTATTATACTGTTGTTGCCTCAACAAGGTTTGCCAGTATAATCTACTACAGTAAGATACTATATATACCGATATCTGTCGCAATTTTACCTCAAACTTTAGTCCAAGTATGCACTCGTAGTCAAAACACTGGTATAATCATTAATTAAGAACCTAAACTCTTTTCACAAACTTGACGAGATTTTTCTAGTGCCCAGCTTTGGCCTTACTGGCCGTGTTTGTTAATTTTAGAGAGCTATACCACATCAGCATGCACGCCGCTTTCACCGTTTCAACACAAGAATTAATGCATGAAAAATTAATTACAAACAAATGCTTGAATTGTTTTGGAAAACTTTATACAAATTGCTTTTATCAGTTAATTAATCTACTTAGACGACACTCGATGTATTGATGTGTTTAATACACTAGGTTGGGAAGCTTTAGACTAAAAATGTAACTACGCTAGATCGATCCTTATGTATAAGATAATTAATGACCATGCTACCCTGACCTAAAGCAATCTTTTCGACTGTATAGTGAGGGCAATATCTTGCACGACTTTGTAATACCAAAACCAAAAAGGGAATTTGGCAAAAGAAGTTTTAAATACAATGGAGCTATCCATTGGAATAATTTCCCTAATGAAGGAAAGAATGCGAACTTCATTACATTGAAGAGGATTGTAGGTACGCAATGAGTTGAAGCTGACCCAAACAGAAATTAGTCTTATTTCAGTAGTTCCTGTATCTTGATATTAAGTAGTCCTTGTATCTTGTATTTGCCTTTGTTTCTGTTATTGTATTTGAACTCGTGTTTGTAATTAATGTATACTTAGAATTTGTTTGTTGGATAATTCACGGGGTCGTTTTTATCCAGGCACGAGTCTTTTTCGTTTTGCAGATTATATATAATAAACTTTTTTGTAGTCAAATGTAGAAATATCGTATTTGTATAGAATTTTTTTTTGTTGATGTTACCTGTTATCCTCCCTCTTCATGCGTAGTGATGCCTTGTGGCACATAATGAAGCCTCCACGCAATGCCTCGACCCACTGCTCTCTGTTGCCTGCAACGGCCCTAGCCCCTCCCCAGGGCCGCCAACCTGCTTCTTTCCTCCGTCTCTTTTTAAACTGTTCTCCGCCAGGTCGTCTTAAGGCCTCCCTCTCTTTCTTTTAACTGCACGCGTCCATGTGAGTGCGGTGTTGGAATCGCTCCTCCGTCTTGCTGTAGAATATGCCGATCATTTACCATCTGCCCCTCTTCACCTTTCACCTCTTTGCTCAAAGTCTTCATGTCTGCTTTCTCGAGTAGTTCTTTGGTAGTGACATGATCCTTCCACTCTAATTATATTATTTTAAGGATTCACCTTGGACACTTATTGCATAGGCAGCCCAGGAACGCGGTGTTTTGTTTTGTTTTTATCGATGTGACGTATACATAATTATAATTACCCTAAGGTAGGCAACTTCACACAAACTAACGATACATACACCTGTAAATAATCCGAAAATACTTCGCATATCTTTACAACTACGCTAAAATAATAACAGAAATAAAATCTACGATATTTTTTTTATATACTACACGTATTTTAACTTGTGAAACAAGTTTGTAAAACGAAAAAAAATACGAAAAACGTCTGTATATTTGTGAAATTTTTGCATGGGACGATGCGGGATACGCTCTTGCCGCTTTTAACGACCTTTCAAACAGATTTCAAAATACGAATTTGCAATCTCATTGGCTGTCAGGAAGAAGTCAACTTGTACAGCCAATGAGATTGCAAATTCGTATTTTGAAATCTGTTTGAAAGGTCGTTAAAAGCGGCAAGAGCGTATCCCGCATCGTCCCATGCAAAAATTTCACAAATATACAGACGTTTTTCGTATTTTTGCTCGTTTTACAAACTTGTTTCACAAGTTAAAATACATGTAGTATATACAAAAAATATCGTAGATTTTATTTCTGTTATTATTTTAGCGTAGTTGTAAAGATATGCGAAGTATTTTCGGATTATTTACAGGTGTATGTATCGTTAGTTTGTGTGAAGTTGCCTACCTTAGGGTAATTATAATTATGTATACGTCACATCGATAAAAACAAAACAAAACACCGCGTTCCTGGGCTGCCTATGCTTATTGTGGAACATATGCATTGATCCGCGTGTCGTCTCCATTGTTCGTTTCACTTCGAAGTTTCACACCTGTGGAGTAGCAGTAATAGCGACAAAAAGACATATTTATTAAATTAATTGTCAGGTTTTCTACTGTTTTGTTAATGCTATACTATTATGTTTTTTTCTCTATCCTTATACATGAGTCTTGAAATATGAGACATCTACTTTTACAAGCCTCGTGGTTCCTAGCTATAAATAGTAATTGCGTGTTCACATCAACCATTTACAATACTATATTTCTCTATGTAATTCTTTTTTCAACTCTTATCCTTTTGTAAATATTATTTCTGGTGAACTATTATATAATAAGAGGCGGAGTTTTAAATTCGCCCCGTTTCTGTTTTCTTTTTTTTCGGTGTCAGAAGTCGGTGCAGCGCTCATGGGTGATACCGCTGGCACAAGCCGCGTGAGCCGGCCTAAACACGGCGTCTATAAACGCAATTTCTAGCGAAATGTGTTAACCAAACACGCATTTTAACATGTATGCTAGAACATCTAAACCGCAAGAAGGTTTTACGTGCAAAGACTCTCATGCAAAATGTTTTAAAACGACAAATTCTATCGCGAAACTTTACCGAGGAGCGATGTATCGCGGTGAAGTTTTGAGAGCGTGCTTCCGTCATTTTCTGGTGTGTTCCTCCTTTTAAGGAAATTTAGAAATTTCTACACAAGAATCAAATGCAAATTCTACTGAAATATCTATATACAAATTACAAAACACTTTTTTAACATGTAATAGTTAACAAAAAGGGACAGGAAGGTTCTTTATCAAAATATTGCTCCAGAAATGTTTTAAAACGGCAAATTCTGATAGATTCCATGATTAAGGAATGTGTCTAGGAAATGTGTTCCTGATTCTAAACACGTGGTGATTTTTTTCCTTGGTTTGATTGAGATGGTTTGGTTGAGATGCTAATATTTCGTGCAAAATGATTTATTTGCTTGTGGGATCTCATATAATTATAAAAGGTAAGAGACATTTTACATTCCAATTCCAGAAATACATATGTTAGTCTATAAAGTTCTCAACAAATTATATCGTGGAGACTTCAGGCAGTGTGCTACAGAATAAGATTTAAATGATGCTATCAGGTTAATGCATTCATGTATGGTGTAGACTTTAGGTAAAATTTTCTTTACTTGCAAAATAAAACAGCTATATGTTGGTGGTATTATGACAAAAGAATCTTGTTTAACATATGTACTATGAAAGTCTTTGATTTAAATTAAATTTAAAAAATGCAATCCTACTAGGACTCTGGACAGAGTACCTGGCAAGTCACTCAGACATTGATTTTTGGTTATCTTAGTGATTACATAAGATGTGCTAGCAATGTCTTACTGGTAAAATGCCTTGGAAGGTACCCTAATAATAATTGGTTTAAAAAGGAATTAGTTGGGCAGAACAGAAATAAGTGAATATACCCCACCCCCAATGAACGCTCTAGTTACAGCCCTGCCTGGCCTTGTGCCCATGTTCGTTTCGGCAGGCGGAGTGAACGCCTTAGCAGGCGTCTTGTTATTATATTGTCTAATGGACGACAAAATACAAATCATTTCCACCAAATTTTGTTCATATCACAAAATTGTATAGTGTTTTTCGCTTGCTTACATGCCTTTATGTTGATGCTGTGTTCTTGATTTTATACGTCTTCCCATGACATCATGAGCATACAACCAATACAAGCCGACAATTTCAAGGAATAAAGAGCAAAACATAATCCGAAGATTAGCTGTGGATTCTCAGGGTAACAACACGGTACTACGCGAGACACGGAATCGTATAAATTGAGTTTTAAATTTTTTTTAAGTTTTTTATTCGATGTTTTAAATAACATAGTAAAGCATAATAGATATAAGTATAAGTATGAGTATAGAATAACAAATATTGTCCCTATGTGTCGGTGCGCTATTTTCAAACATAGTAAATGACTTCTTTGCCGGGTCTTCACGATGTAGAATTAGTTCAGGTTACCAACAGAATAGCTGGACAACTTAGCTTCCATAGATTAGCATGCGTTTTTCATAAACTAGACACTACCTTTCTCGATTATAAAATGTACGTCAAATTAGTTGTCAATCAATTCGTGCCGATTAATGTTAATTGGTTATAAATTATTACTTATTATTTATAAAATCAAGTTCGTCACCAGTCCGTTGTCACTTATCTTGCACAAAGTCTGTTCGCGACCCAAGCATCTTGAAAACCAGGATACGGATTAAAACAAGACGTAAATGAGTTTCTGGTATTTTTATTTTATTACAAAATTATCATCAGGCAGATTAAAGTTACAATATAATGCACGATCTTGTATACAAAAATTTATCACATGACGCCATTACAAAGAAATTTGTTGGTAAGAGTCTGATTACAAGGCAGTGTTATAAAAGGATTAAAAGAACAGGATAAGCTCTTTGCTGGCTTTGAGACCAGAATTACGAGAAGGGGGAAGGACTTTTATGTATAGAGCTTCAAGGAATTAGAAAAAGTTAGATGTGCTAGAGTGATAATGTAAAAATCCTTCATATCGCAAACTCTAGCACATCAAACTTTCTTTTATTCCTTAAAGCTCTTGCATAAAGTTCCTTTCCCTTTTCTTAATTCTGGTCTCAAAGCCAGCAAAGAGCTTATCCTGTTCTCTTAATCCTTTTCTAACACTTTTCTTACACCTTTTCACTGCCTAGTAATCAGACTCTTACCAACAAATTCCTTTGCAATGACGTCATGTGATAAATTTTTGTCTATAAGACCGTGTATTAGATTGTAACTTTAGTCTGTCTTTGATGACGATTTTGTAATGAAATCGAAGTATCAGGACTACACGATTTTGTGTGAACACAGCAAGTCAAGAACTGCATTGCGTCGTCCAGCCGTATAATTATGCAATATTTGAGTTCAGTTTACGATAATAATTACCACCCCATGACTTTTTGTCATCAGGGCCAGGTTGTGTAAAACTCTTAAGACTTAACTGCATTTTAACCACACTTTTTGTAGTTAAATAGCAGTTATTATGACCAAAAAATACTCAAACTAAAGAAAACGGTAAAAAGTTGTTCGAATCATTTGCACAGTTTTATTTTGGATATGGCTTGTGTTATAAGTTTATGTTTTTATGCGCGCTTCGTAATATAGATGTCTTTGAGTACACGTATTCATGATGTCTTCCTAAACGTGCGTGATGTGCGAGTTGTGAAACGGTCTCATTAATTACTTATTGCTGATAAAAATACGCATTTCCTTTTAGGCGTTTACTGTTATTGCTTGTCACCACCTGTTCGGTAGTTTATGTGTTTAACATTAAAACACGAGTTATTAAAATGGTTACTAGAACGTCTATCGGCTGAAAAGTGTAGTTGTCATGAACTCACTATTAATTAACTAAGGAACGCAATAGCATGCACTCAATAACGGAATATCTTTATTGTTTTGTACAAAAATGAATAGACGTTATACTGAATATGTTTTCGTAATTTAGTCGTTACTACGTTCGTTAATGTATAAAAAACAACAAGATATCGTTAGAATTTAATAGCAATGCCTAGAATATTAAAAACAGTTGCGCCATGGCGTTAACAGAAGTGGACAGTTCAAACGAGGGTGTACAATTCCAAAATTTAAATAACTTCATTATTACCATTCAAGGCGCTTTAACACTCGCCCAGCAGAGTAGCAGGACGACCCCTTGCTAAAATTTTGCTGATTAATTAGCCAATCAGCTTGAAACGTAAGCTTGAAAATTTTGAGCTAAACGTGGGAAGTGGTTAAATTACGAAGTGGACAGTGGACATCAGCACCTCGCAAGGCTAACTGTGTGGCAACTATATTGTATTCCATATACTGAAGGTTAACAATGGAAATGGCGATTTGGCGAGTATTGTTACTCACATTACAAGCTTATGGAACAGGAGGAAGCTTATTGTATGTAAATAATAGATATCTTCATATACCATATGTTTAATACTATTTATCGTTTAGTGTCTGACGTATGCAGTATTGTTAATATATCGTCGTCCTCACCATGTATTAATAATACCAGTAAACTTGCAACTTTAGCTAGTGACTATAGCCTTAAAAGAATAAACACGACAATGCTTCGTCGTCACAAGTGCATGTGTGCCCCAATCTTCGCACTCTCGACATTGTTTGTTAAGCCACTTGAAAAGTGAAGAAAACCTGTAAGTGGTCCTTTGACATTCGCTTATATGTTTTATCCTGCATCACAGATACAAAAAACCAATCACTTCTTGCGTTGTTCAGTTTTAGCAAACGAATCGTACCGGTACAGCTTAATTCTAATCATTTCTTTTGTCGTTTCAAAGTCGATGTAGGTCATAAATCGACGCATTCCATCCGCATGCATATCCACTCGAAACACGACAAGCCGAATCTGGCTTATGTTGCTATATAGCAGTATCTAGTGACGATATTTTACTTTTTATTCTCACTCTGTTCAGCTGTTTCACTAAACGTCAGTAAAGCACGATCTTTTTAATTGGCTGCTCTTTGACTTGAAGTTTAACAGAAGCTGCTCCAGTCCTAAGATTGTCTACTACCTACGAAAGTAGGACAGATGAACAGGTTTCCCGCGTTTGCGCGTCCATTTGCAAGCAATGGAAAGGTCAAATTCCTTACCTTTTGAAGTGCCTAAATGGCTTAGGAGAAAGATAATTTACACGTGTACTTTTAAAAAACCACACATCCTAATCCAATAACAGAAAACGTCGAATGTCGACAAAGTAGAATAATAAGGTTGGCAATTGTATCAGTGATTGTATGTTGTGATATAATATATAGCTATACTCTGCATGTGTATAAGATAATTACATTGTACGTTGACTTTAAATAATCTAACAATGCAAGGATTTTTGTTTGTTTGTGCCATTGAATGAACATGTTTGTATTTTTCTCCATTTGATAATCTGATTACTCTAATAAAAGAGATTATTCCGTAATTAATTAGTTTTCAGTCGTGGACGAACTTTCTGGCTCTCTGCCGATACTCATAAAGATAATTCTTTGTTGGCTTTAATTGTAGTTTCAAATTTTTTTAGGTGGACAAAATTTGCCTCTGTCGGCTTGGTCGAAGTGCCAGTTGAAGTAAACACCACGATTTGTTCTCAAATGACAGGCTTTGTGACCGAACAAAAACGGATATGCGAGTCCAAACCGTTAGTTGTCCCAAGTATCAGAAAAGGAGTCCTTTTAGCAATGGATGAATGTAAGAAACAGTTAAGCAAAGAACGATGGGATTGTTCAACGATGACTGAGGCAACAGCATTAAAGGGACTGCTGGCCATACGTGAGTAGTTTTTAACTTTACTCCACCAAGTGGAACATCCCAGTGTTAGTAGAATTTTGACCATGATTGAGTATATTGGAGTCAAAATTATAAGAAACTTTATAAGATTTCCTACATAGGATTTCTGTGCAACTGGGTAATCCTCAATCTCACAGGATATTCACTATTAATTCATTCTTTAAAAGCTTGCCGCCCACCATAGTTGTAGGCAGAGCGAAAGTTAAAGCCTCTTTCCAGTTATCCATTTTTTTACACGTAGCCGCGCAGGTGCCGCGTAACTCTGCTATAGAGTTTGTATTTAGCAAATAGAATCACTAAAGTATGCCAACTCATAGGAAATGCGGAATTCTCTCCATCAAAACTTTGTTGATTTCAAATGTAGTATTAAAACTGAGTTAGATTTTTACCTGCGTGTACGCCCGTGTGAAAAACGTGTAACCGGGAAAACGAACTGTAGTCGTGTCTCTCAGCTCAGTGGCTCGTGGAACCTTTTCTCTCACATGTTAACATGTTTGATATACGCGTGAAAAGGTTGCGTACAGCTATCTATGCTGAGCTAACATGTTCGTCTTGTGGAAGCCTTGAGAATTATCTTTGTCTAATAAGCAAGCTGGGCTTGAGTTTATTGCATGTCTGAAGATTTTATGCGCAATAACCTTTAAGATAATGCACTACAATGAAAAAATTTCATGTACAAATACTATAGTATTTTAAAATATCGCATTAATTGGCGGAAAATAATCAAAGGTTATTCAGTCTGTTAAATATTTAATATTTTTTAATCCGAATCATTCTAATCACTAACCGGGCTTCGTATGGAAGCTGGTGGGCTTCGTATCTCAAGAGTTGCTTCACACAAAACGCTGGATTTCGAGAAGAAAATTACAGGTTGAATGAAATAAGATAATGGATTCGTCGATCGAAAATCTGACTCAATTATTCTACATACATCTGCAGTGCATGTGTAGCAGCTATAGGCCACTATATGCATGTGAATAGTCAATAGTAATTGAAAAAAACAAGAGAGGCGACCATGCAATGAATCCATCATCTTTCCGTCTCTCAGTCTTGCTTTTTAGAACTGAAGTGTTGCATGAAACTTACAAGGAAAATTATTTTCTCACAGCAAGTAAAGAAACAGCATTTGTGTATGCGCTGACGTCAGCTGCTGTCGTCCATGCTGTGACAAAGTCGTGTACTGCTGGAGATCTTCCAGATTGTGTATGCAAGAAATCCAGACTCAAAAGAAGAATCAAACCACGTTGTAATGAAAATATTCAATATGGACTATTGTTTTCTGAACTTTTTGTGGATGCACCAGATCACGAACGAAGAGCATCAATTGCGTTTCGTCGTAGTGGTCAACACCTGGTTAATCTTCACAACAGTAAAGCTGGACGACAGGTGATTTTTATACTAAAGTTATATAAAAACTTATACTACCCTAATGAAACTTTGTATTGGTGGCTTTGTTATTGTTTAAATCAGATACTTAGTTATTTACATCTCGTGTTAATTTTTGTCCCTATTCAATTTATCTGCTGATTGGAATTTATTTTTTGTCATTCATGTGACAATCAAGACCCTGCAGTTGAAGCCACCTGCGCTGACTGGCGCATTGCTTTCGACAGTTATAAATAGTTGCGCAGTTAATGGCATAAACAGCAGCTCTTAAAAGGTATGATACGTGAGTGCAAAATTGGTAAGTTTAATAACCAGAACAAAGTCCTCCTCAACATCCCATAAACACGCGGTTGCAAGCTCAATATCTACGCAAAATGACGCATTTCGTTACGATGTTTACCAAAACACTGTTGGCACGAAACACATTTTTTATGTTTTGAGTTTTTACCGCAAGGCGTTCGCATCAAGCTGCGCACATAGAGCGATACGATAAACGGATTTTAATTAGAGATTTACCGCGTTGTCCTTGCTGTCTGTGTCGTTTGTGCGTTCGTTTGTGTCGTGCATGACGACAAATATTCTACAAACGTCAATGTTTAATGTTACTTTTTAATCATTAGTCGTAAATCAGCACAGCACATACAGCACAAGATTCATATTCATGACGCTAAGTTAATACAGGTTATTATATCGAACCTTTAAAAATTGGTTTTTACTACATTAATGCGGTTTTCAATTAACTCCCCATGCATTCTTGAGTTTGCATTTATGCAATGTAGCATAGATTTGTGGAACGATGAGCCTATGTAATTACAGCAGCACGCAGGAAGGCGCACATGCAGTCGACAGTTGTGAATATTGCCGGAATAGATATAGTTATTTGAGCACGTTTACCACCAATCAGGCAATCTTCTACAAGGGGCGTACAGAAAAAAACACAAGTATAATTGTCATATAAATACTTTTCTTTATATATAACGTATCGTAGTGCGTTAGCTGTAAATGAGTTTGGAAAATATAGCAGACACGCAACTGCGCGAGGGCAACTTTATATATAATATACATGTACTTAAATTTTTAGGCGATAATCGACGTGCATAGCGCGCATACTTGAAGTTAGTAAACTGATTATAAATTATTTCGCCCTTATGTCTGCATACTAACATTAACATTGTACTAATATTAGGCACGTCGACATTATCGATATATTTATTTCTTTTGGCTGTTTGAAGCTATGAAGAATTGCAGTATAGTTAAGGTTTGTTCTATAAAACTAAACATTTGCCTGTACCCGCAGTTGAATATTTACAGCTAATTATGTTTCGTGGTTTTTGCATGCATTATTTTTTCTAAGCGTTGACATCTTTATTTCTTGGGTGATAGGTAATCCTAAATGTAATATGTTATCACCTCTTTAAGAGTGCCGCCGATGAGCTAAGCTTCTCTCTTGAGAGCCTTTTCTAGCTCTGAATATATGCATTCTGTTGTGTGCCCATAGTTTAGATTTGCTGCGAATTTTACAAAGATCTATTGATATGGAATTTAATTTAATTTAACTGAGGAATTTAATTTTTAAACGTCATGCATTTTAGTATTTATAGAAGAAAACAACTAAATAATCTCAAGTAATACATACATTCTTCGTCCTTCTTTACATCGAATTTTTTGGAATTAAATTCAATTTCTCATGAATCATTTTTTAGGATTCATGAAAATGACAACTTGCGTGCTCGCATTCATTTAAGAGGTTACATAAACAAATAATCAAGCTTATCGGATATTGAATATTTACTTATCTTAATTAAAAGCTGTTAGACGACGATTTGTAAACATGAACTGTGTGCGTAAATATTTCCAAGGTCAACATTTTGCGAGTGTGAAAAATCTAATTGCATTACTTCGAAATGCAGTTTGGTGTAGTCATAAAGAAGTATATTTAATATACTGCATATAGATTTTGTATGATAATGAGAGTTCTTTGTGCCTTCTCGATATTGGTGATCAAATTTATTATCTGTATTTTATCATTGTTTACATCTGCATTAATCAAAATTTCATAGTATGTTTTAGGAAATAACGAGGTTAATTAAGTCGTTTCTTATACCACGTAATGACGTCATGTACATACTAAGTTGATGCCGCTAAACTATATTGTCACTAAAATATGCATTAAAGTAAGAATTTCATTATAATTAGTTTCAGACCCTCGTTTTTTGAAGTAATATTTTAGAAATATAGCACATTTCCCGTGTTGATATACAGTTATATCAATGCAGTGGAGATTGGAAAAATGAGAAATTGTGTGGAAACACTACGGAGGGTTTTCGTGCAATTTCAAGTCAACCGATCCGAACGTTGTATTCCAATAAAATTACTGGTTACAACGTTTGATAATTCCAATAGTTACTGGAATTGTCATTTCATGCATATAAAATGGACCCAAACCCTGACCCTAACCCTAACAATCCCAATAATTTATTGGAGACAATAACTTTATTGGGATAGAACGTTCGGATCGGGTGTTCAAGTTTTTCCAATTTTCACGAATGCAAGCTCCTGCAACTTACTGGCCATAATAATGGTGGAAGAGGCAGTTGTGCGTTTTCATCGGCCAGAACACAATCAACTGCCCGAGCCTGTATAATCAACATGCGCATGCGTGAGGGCACAAACTTCAAAGGCTCCGACACGATTGGTTCGTATTTCTTTTACATTCTTTGGATAGGTCAAAACTGGGCGTCCAAAATAATGTTGTGCTCCATCTTTGTTTACTTTTGTGTTTTACATTTATTACAATATTGTAAGTCTACAAGATCTTGTTTAAAGCCGTTTCAAATTTGTTAATTTGTTAATATAACATGGCGTTTGGCTAGCACTTCGATTTCAATTCAACGGCAAAAGTTTTGAAACATGCATACCGTACAACAGATGGCAGCTTTTTAAGCACAAAGCTAGTATGTAATCTGATAGTTGATATACAGCAAATTCAAAAAAGCTGGTTGACCTCCCTTACGTTAACTGGAAGTCATGAAGTGAACCCATGATGCATTTTAATCTCATATTTTGGATTTTGTAATTTGGATTTTCGGATCGTTTGTGAGTTGGCTGTATCCCAAAAGCCCATGAACATTTCAACAATGCCGTCAAAATTGGTGAGCTGTCGTTCATAGGAAGGTAGTACAGCCGCCTGGCTGAATGCGTACATGCTTTTTATGATGACGAAGGTTAAAAGGACAGTAGGGGCAGAATAGTGTAAAATTAGCGATTGTCAATTTTCGACGAATATTTAATGTTCTTCAGAAATGAATGCAGGAAGTTGACTGTAATGAAGATGACTGTCAATGAATTAATATGAGTGGAGACATAGAGATTGATTCATGAAATGTTACAGGAGTCTCTATTGTTCAACGCGTTCCTCTTGGTTTGTTATTTCTTCGGGTTGGTCAATTTGATTATCCTTTTTGATGACGCATTTTCGCAGTAGTTGGCTGAGCAAACTCGCGACAGGTGAATGAAAACGTGATCTGTCATCTAAAAATACAACATAAAAATATCTGTGTTATCTGCAAGGAATGCGAGACAATTAAGCTCCAACGAGCGTGCGCGGCAAGTTGTTTAAATTACCACAGCTTAAGCCTGATCCGATTTACTTTCTCAGCTGTGAGTTTGATTAGGCCTTTGAGCGGCTTAATTAAGACCATGCTTGATTGGGTGGCAATGGCAGAGAAACGGACTAAGATATTTAAAATCTGTTCTCATGCTTTCAAGACATCACGTCTATTTGTAAGGTAAATGTGCCGGCTTTTTAATTAAAATACAGTTATGAACGCCATGAAGGTCCAACTATGGCGTGATGGCAGTTGATGACAAATAATCTTGAAAGTGAGAGAAGGCGGCCAAGAAATTACAGTTTAACCCATGCTATATTGAAGAGTCGACGAAACATTAATTTGAATCAAGCGGTGAAAGTGGGATGATTTTTTACGAAGATTCGAACGTGAAAAAAATTAAACTACTGACGTACTGTAGCGTGCAATGAAAATGGACTGGTAACTAGTCGTAGTCGTCATGTTTATGATGTAGTCGTAATTTTGTATGTAACTGTTGCAATCGGGAGTTGATGTTGGATGTTGAGTTGTCGTCGTCCAGTAAAGAACACCTTCTACGATTTTGTTCGTGTTTTTTTATATTTCGGGAGGGACGGCAATCAACAGGCTCATTAGTGACACGCCAACCATCGGCAAAACGTTACAATACTGCTGCATTTGTGTAAAACAACGATTTATTTTTTTAAACGTTTATAATTTATCGTAGGCTGTTGTTGCAGCAGTAAAAACCCGTTGTCGTTGCTATGGTCTATCACAAGGCTGTGCTCTACAATCGTGCTGGAAAGTGTTGCCGAAATTTGGGGAAATCGGTCGTGTATTAAAGAAAAAATACGAAAATGCCGTGGAGGTCATGTACGCAAGAAGAAAGAAAAAACTAAAAAGAAAAGCGGACAGGAAAGTTCGACTGGAGCAAAACGAACTTGTCTACATGAAACGCTCGCCGAATTATTGTCGATCAAATCCGCGCATTGGCATCTCAGGCACATCCGGGAGAGTGTGTCAAAGAGATTCTGAGGATTCTATGAACAGTTGTGCGTTGCTTTGTTGCGGCCATGGATATAACACACAGATTGCACGGGAGAAAAGGCTATGTAATTGTCGTTTCCACTATTGCTGTCGTGTTGAATGCGATACATGTGAATATGTTTACGATAGGTATACTTGTAAGTAGTCGAATATGCATCTTATATAGCCATGTATATTATAGGAAACTGAATATTACTGTAATTTTTAAATACCACATTACGACACCTTGTGTATCTAGAGGTTACTGAGGTTTTGCCGGTCAGCGGGTAGCCACTAAAAGCAGGGTTCGTACGCCCCCTGTAAATCCTGGAAAACCCTGGATTTTTATTTTAGTACTGGAAAACCATTGAAAACCCTGGAATTCTTAATTTCTTCCTTGAAAACCTTGGGTATAGAATCATGCCTATTTAACACTACCTTGGAAAGATTAAATAAGAAATTTTTAGTATATGCAGCATTTCTTTGGGTATATTTCGCGACTTTTCGTTCAGTCAGGTTCAAATACCCTTGAAAAACTTTTTGAGAGAAGATGAAAAAATTCTGAATGAACAAAAATTTCGATCGTCTGGTTTATCTCGCGTTGTTTCGCTAACCAGGTTCAAATATTCCCCTGAAAAACTCCTTGAAAAAGGTGTCCTAGACTTTTAAAATTAAGAAGGTGTACGAACCCTGTAAATGTTTTTGCCGTAAACGTGTACGGTGGGGCAATGTAGAAATTTGTATACTACGTAATAGTTTATGCACGAGTTGGTGTTTGGATTTTGAAAAACTCACTTGCATTGTTTGCAATTAATGATACGAGAAAAATTCCTGTTAATTTCCAAGCATTTAAGACACACGAATGTAAATAGTTTTTTTCGCTTATATTCGAATGACCTGCAAGAAATTTAATACAGTCGTGTTTTAACAGCCGACAGAATCCGTGGCTTTCAGCTTAAAATGAAAAGTTCTTGGCAAGCATTGCACGACACTGCATTTATTGGCACTAGTTGTAGTTAAAATATGATTTTATGGAAACACCACGTAATTTTACTATCGCAGAGCTTTCAATCCGTAAGGTCGGATCTTCATCAGTGCCAATAATAAAATAATAATAATAATAATAGTTCTTTTTCTCTATATTCTTCTTTTAGGACTTTATTTCTTATATAACTGCATGCATTTCTATTTTAACACATGTATGTACAATAACTCGAGCTTATACCACACGGACGCGAGATGTAAGATGATATTGATGTACGACGAGAAAATCAAAGTTTAAATATAAATCAAGACAAATCTGTATCAAATACAGTCTCATTTACGCCCATGAATTTCTTCATGAATTATTGACGAGTTTCACATGCAATTTTACGCGACCTTTGCGTTTTACGCAACTCCTTCCTATCCAGTGGACATGCAATATGCAAACGTAGTCCTACACTCGAGCCCGGTGACAATAGCTCTGGGTTCAATAGGTTATAGCCTTATAGGTGACGCACCTACAATTAGGATATGATTAGTATGGTAGCTCCGGTTATTCCGGTGCTATTTTCCCAAAGACAAGTGTTGGGGAAGAGTAAGTAAATTCATTCGAGGTAATCCAGATAACTTAGTAAATGTAGTCGAGACAACTCCCGGTTTACGATAACTCGTTCCTGCCAATGTAATCATGGTAGCGAGTTTGTATGTTTATACCATTATACTTCTCATGCATACTGCGTTTAGTGCATTATAATATGTGGTCAATCATTCGCGTGCAAATAATAATGAAATACGAACATTCAAAATACATTGATCATAGCAGAATATAAGGAAATAATAATATGCATGAAAACTTTGTCGAATCTGGTCGGACAATTTTATCAAAATGCAGTGCCAAAAAAATATTGTTCTAACTAAGACTCGGTGTTAATGAAATAGAATTGTAATTTTTGTCTCAGGTAGAAACGTGCATGATGATGATAGACCTCCCGGCTGCACAGGTTATCATGATCATGAATACTGAATAATCTCGCAAGATCAAGAGTAAGGGATGCTTTGAACTCACATGTTTAATTAATTATATACACGCTATGAATAAGGCATTTCAAACCGCATCCGCGCGAAAATGAGAGCGATATTGGTCAAATATAGCGTTAGAAAAAATTGACTTTGATGTGTTTTCTTGTCAGCATTGACTTCGCAGTTTTGCACAATAAACACACTTAGAAGACAGAATTTAGCCTGACAGAGCTTCATTTTGGGAAGACTGTTTTCCAAAAGAGATCGAGGCATTTGGACTGTTTTCCAGTTTTGCGTTTATACACGCACATATAGGCACACGAACGTAGAGTCGTAGACAGTACTAGACACACAACTCTATCTCAATATTATATTTGAAATGAACAAATTTTTTAAGGAGACAATTCCGCATTCTTTATACGATTTAACTGCATGCTTCTTTTGTAAGAGTTTAAACAATTCCGCATGAGACGTGCGGGTACCTGTAGAAAACGAGTAAGTGGAAAGCATCTACTGTATATGCACTTTAATTAGGCTCTTAAGGCGACTTTACAACTTAATTAAGCACAGCCTGACACTAATATATAATGCATATTTTTTAAGTGTTTCTTAAAATGTAAAAATAGTCTAGAAGGAGTAAAATACTTCACACAATATTGCTTCATGCTATTATTTTAGACTTCCTAAAGTGTCTTCATGCACTGAAGTATATCAGGGTTCGCTACCAACTAGGCTACTAACAATCTTTGTGAGATAATAAACTATCGCAATTGGTTTTTTAATGAAACATGGTCAGGATGACTTTTGTTTCAAAACCTGCATCCATTTTTGGTTGCATGGTATTTACCCATACGTTTGGTTGCACTGTATTTACCAAACGTTTAGCATGCAGGGGGTTTTATAATATTAAAAAATAATTTCGCAAAGTCACCTGTCATCTCGGGCAAGACCATACACAGATGAACGTGTATATTAAGGCGAGAAAGTCTCATCAATATATAGATATTTTTAGGTTTAATTAATGACTAATATAATAATTTTACCTATTAATGTGCCTAAAAAACAGAGTACATTGTAAACTAAAAATATTTCTCAGCTTGGAATCCGAGTATTTGCATGCATACAGACCTCTGTCATCCAAAGAGGCTTACACCCGCGTGCATGCGGGTTTATTGTTAAACCTAATTACCTTACAACTTCTGTGCATATTAAGTCCGCGAGTTGAGCTAAAATAAAAGCCTCTGTGAATTGAGCTGAGAGCATAAGTTGGAGTTACATACATAGTTTGATACATTTGTCTAGATTTAGAGCTAGATTTTCTTAATATGAAAATATGTCGAGTCTTTATACATGATGGAGGAATATAATCACGAAAATTGATTTGCAATATTTTGATACAACATATTAACCTCCCGCCTCCTGGGCTTTACATTAGCGATGAAAGTCAAGGAATTTATTTTATATGTCCTAGATCATGGTTTGTGAACTATGATGTACGCGCTGTTTCAAAAACATGCAGTAGGGCGACTCAGCTGTGCAATATGCCCGGCGGAAAAATGGCGACCCGATATCATCATGACGACCATATCATCGTAATGGCGACCATATCATCATAATGACGGAACAGCCAGTCTGTTCAGCGACATGCGTGGGGACATTCAAAGGTTCCGACTCAACTGGCCCTCCTCTTTATTTCTATTCTGTAGTTCTAGAACCTCGTACCCGGAGCCTTTCTAAGTGTTGCGTGTGTACCACTGCAATTCATCAACGTTACGATATTGACAATAAATCAATTTATATAAACGCGGGCGGTACGTTTATATTTTTATAACAAAATACAAAACTATATTAACGCAGAACTTTGAATATTGTCGGGCGGTGATGAGATATATGGCCGGTGATTTTATATGGCCTAATTTTAATTGCCAATGCGGACATGCAGTAACTTAAAAGGAAATAGCAAAAAAAATTATTAGATCATTTGAAAGAGACTCTAAAACAACATATAGTAGTCTACTACAAAAGTTTATGTCTGTTTTACTTCGGGGGATATTCTCACTTAAATCAACGAACTGTCCGCCATCTTGGATTAATTTTTAACCTTATTAACAATGTTTTGGTGACGTCACAATATGGATAATCCAGTCGAAGCTTCTCCTAAATACTTTACAACTTTTAAATATTGTTTGAAACCTTTCCAGTCGGTGCTGAAATCCGAAACCCTTACCGTGCCTGTGGTTGTGGGAGCATAGTATTAATGATTGGGTCGTGAGAAAATAAATTGGGGGATGCCAGTTGTGACCATTCACTGGTTGTGACGTAACATGCATATCCACAAATATCCAAGATAGCGGACAACTTAAGAATTCAATTCAAAATATTTCATAAAATATGGCAGATGTAAAAATTCTGTAATAAACATCTATACAGTATGTCGTTTTGGAGTCTCAAATAAGACGATAAAAATTTTTGTTGCCATTTCCTTTTAAAATAAAATTATCATCTCAGTAATTTTATTTTTAGCAGCTTCATGCTATACTATAAAATGTGCATTCAGCTAACGTGTATTCATATGCGTCAGAAGTTTCTAATCTTTACACAAACCATTCAACATATAATATTAAAATTCTCGGTTCAATGTTTATGTATTTACATAAGGAAAGCCATATTAAGAAAACATTAACCGTCAGTTTTATCATAGTTAATATAAATGTCTTAGTGTTCTTCGAACAGTCAATCGTACGGTTCAGTTTCGTGGTAGAATATTTCTCGAAGCTGTATAAATGAATGATGTTGAGCGGCCGGTTAATGTTTTGAATTTAAAATTAAATATGAAAAACAAAGATAATGCCTTATTGAACAAACGAACCGAACTATTTACCAAGTGTAGACATGTAACGCGATACCTATAGTATCAAACTGTAAATAGAGAGCAGCTTCACCAGATCTGTCAGTTGCCTGACGATCGCTTTATAGCGTGAAACTCGGAGTAGCACAGCAGGTCTACGAAATAAATAAATATATATATATATATATACATACACAAGAAACAGACAAGTTTTTGCTGTTGTCGCTACCCAGGGTAGCGACAACAGCAAAAACTTGTCTGTTTCTTGTGTTTTACGCTCTACTTTCTCCGGTATTGAGCGCTCTTTTAGTTCCAGTCATATATATGCTACTGTTCGTAACATATCTATTATATATATATATATATATATATATATATATATATATATATATATATATATATATATATATATATATATATATATATATATATATATATATATATATATATATATGTATATATGTATATATGTATATATATATATATATATATATATATATATATATATATATATATATATATATATATATATATATATATATATATATATATATATATATATATATATATATAAATAATGAAGTAAACAGTATATATTCACTTGGTTAAAAGAGAGCTCAATACGTATGTAGAGCCTGTACAAATGTTCAGTTGACTATTTACAGTTAAGAACCATCTGGTAAGAAGTAAAAATAAAAATAAAAATACTAAATAAGAGTCAGTGACTCAGAGTTTCACGCTCGTTGGCGATCTTCAGACTAAATGTTTGAGGTTTATAATTACATGCGTAAAATTTGTTTTCATGTCTACATTTAGAGATTAGTCTACATTTAAAGAAACTCTGCTGAACCAGAGATCGGAACTAATCTCTAAATGTAGACATGAAAACAAATTTTACGCATGTAATTATAAACCTCAAACATTTAGTCTAAAGATCGCCAACGAGCGTGAAACTCTGAGTTACTGACTCTTATTTAGTATTTTTATTTTTACTTCTTACCAGATGGTTCTTAACCGTAAATAGTCAACTGAACATATATATATATATATATATATATATATATATATATATATATATATATATATATATATATATATATATATATATATATATATATATATATATATATATATATATATATATATATATATATATATATATATATATATATATATATATATATATATATATATATATATATGTATATTCAACATTCTATATACCGTCATATGATGCATGCATGCATGCGGACTGAACTTATATCCCATGTGTGAGCTGAAATAAATTTGATTGTGCAAAATGACATGCATTTATCTGCAATTCGCGAAATGTTACCCTGTTCGCTGTAGATGTAATTAATTTAAAGCTTGACCGTCGGCTATCTTAATCACGCACACTCTTCAACCTCTCAGCTATATGACTCTTAACTTTGCACATCTGCTGGAAAATAATTTGAAAGGGACTGCTAGAATATATTTGACAGAATGTGAATGTCTTTCAATTTCTTCATTATGTATATATGCAAAATATTGTTGTCAAGCAATGAATGTAAAATTTTTTTCAATACTAAATATATTAATCTATGCAAGAAAAGAAATGAAATGAAAAAAACAATAGCCGCCTACTTTGAAAGTTTGTTCGTTAAAAAGTTAATCGTCGGCGGTTTGACGACGCAGTTCGTGACTTTATCACTTTTTCGTGAAGTGGAAGTCAAGATGACAACTTGTCAGTCTTACTGATGTCTCTCAGATGTTTTCATATGTTATGATCTGACTTGTTAAATTCACAACTGAAAGGCTTGGGCGTTAACGAGGAGAAACGAAGACACGCAATTCTGCTGTGAACGACAACAATAATCAGCACTTCTTATTGAGGTACACCTTACGAATTTCATGTCTTATGTTGCTAGTGAGGATATAAATGATATTAATGAGTACAATTTTGATCGAATTGTTATCTTTTTGTACACATTTATGGTTTATCGTAGCTACTTATGTTTTGCTTAACATGGTTTGTCGAATACGGATGTGGACGGTTTTTAATTTAATTGTAATTGTATAGTTAAAGTTTTGCATGAGGCCTGTAATGCACGTTATTGCATGGACGCAACAAGCTTAATTATAAAATAAATTTTGACCTTTATCATCGCCACGTCGGAAGCCTATGCTGAATATAGCACAAACAATACAAAATTATCGACATTAATTCTACATAATGCAGATATATATCAGAGAAAACACAAGCAGACAAGGGCAAAAGAATGTGTGATCGTAATGAGTAGATGTGGAAAATACTCATCAATTGTCTGAATCAAAATTTATCAAGAAACGATTGAAACATTCCATTTTTCATTTTTTCGTACGTGGGTTGTCAGAGGACGGCGTGGAGATAAATCCTAGAAAATAGAGAAGAACTGATGGGCGCTGTAAACTCAGTGACGATCAGTGTCTGTTCTAATATCAAGTTGCTTTAAGATTATAAACCTAGCAAAAAATTTCAATATTCTTTTAAACTATACGTACTAGATCCACAATCATATTTTTTTTAAGCCCACGTGCATGAACAAGCAGCCCGCGATATATAACCAACTGCATCAAAAAGGTTCCCGTACAGAGCTATGAAATCGATAGAAAATCTTAAAATTAATTCTTGTGATTGTTCTTGGAATTCAGTTGTTATTTTCTCACCCATCTTTAGTCAAAACGCAAGCTGTATATAGTCGAACGTGATAACGTGTATGATAACACCTTCGCGTGTTGCGCCATTACCGCGAAAACATGAAGAAGATAACTATCATAGTTTTGTGCATCACAGTCATATGGAGTTACTACGAAATTGATGCACAGCAAAAGGGTGAGCAAAGCAAAGATTGATGTAATTTTAATTTATCTTGTGTCTAATTCAATTTATCTAATTTGAGTTTTTTAACGGTTTAACCTTATACATAAATGTGTGTACAAAAATGTCGCCTAGCAGAATACAAAGAAAAGTTTTATTCAAATACAGGCACGATTGAGACAGCAATGATTGCAGAAATTTTGGGTCATATTTGACTCAATTTTGTGGGTTATATACACGGGAATTGGGATTGTGAAATTAATACTAAGTTTTTTCTGTTAACCACTGTGTTTTGTGTGTGCTTTTGGTGTAATGTTGCACGAGGGTCATAACTATATGGTATCCCCAGGGTCAAGTTATTCAAAATTTTGGTGTTATGCTTGCTTTCAAACTTTCATACTTCTTTGTTTCATTTAGCGTACGCTCTGGACGCTTAATTCTTAAAACAAATTTACATCTTTTCTCGAACACTTCTAACTGCAGTATAACTCGTATACATATATATGCTTCGACAACAAAAGAAAGTTTGTAAAACCGACTTGGCAATGCTTAATTTTTTGTTATCCATGATGTAGCCGCACTTCATCTTCGGTATCTAAAGTGTTGCTTTCAGTTGCATGCACATGCAGCTCCTGGGAAAACGCTAAGGCGCCTTTCGCCAAATATTTAGAAAGTTTGAAATTCAATGCCGCGGACGCGGGTATGCATGCCGACCGCTTGACGACGCGTCGTAAAAACAAATATCGGTTTTATGGGAGATGCCAACTACGAACAATTTATAGTTTCTGCAGAGTAATGTCAACTGTATAGTCATCTTAAACAAAACGTCAAATTAAGTATTATTATTGGTATCTTAAGGCTTAAGCAAACGGATGTTTGCTCCGCGCAAAACAACATATGTATGTCCTCATGTATGCTTTACGTAGCACGGACTTTAGTCCGTTTATCTAATATTGTTTTATTCTGTTTTTCTATTAGGAAAATTACAACCTGTAGGACGATAATACGAAATTAAAATTTTTAAGGTCTACTGGAGGTTATAAGATGTCTCCTTGCTTTATACACAACAAAAACCGTAATCATTTTATATATTTTGGCGGAAATTTTAGCTGAAAGAGAATACGTCTCGAGCATAAACTTCGAACTTGCATTTATTTACTCAGACCATCTTACAGTCATTCGATTCCGATTATTAATGCACGATAAACTTTCTTTAAATGATTTTTGTTTGACGGCGATATTAAGGGTTACAATAACCCTTTTTAATAGTATTGCGATCCTAATTTTCCCACGAAATTAAAATTCATACTGCATGTTTCATATACTTTTTTATTCAACAATTAAGGAAGGCATGAAATAAATATCAAATAAATTGGCTGCGAAATACAATATTATTAACAAGATTAACTAAATTCTGCACTAAATGTCAGTTTATTATTTCGTGTTATTATAACGTGTGTTGTAATAATCAAGGTGCGCTGGACTTATAATCCGTTTAACTATAATAAAACGTATAATATTTGGACATGTCACGAACAACGCCCATGTTCATTAATGTTTATGCAGTTCACGTTGAGAGCCTTCTTCATTGAAAATGCTCATATATATTGGGTTATTAAAATTTAAAAAGGTAAATGCGAAGCACCTGCAGTCATATGTTGGGTAAATATTTAAACTAGTCGGAGAACATCACGTAGAATAAAATTCAAATTTGCAAAAGTATAATAGGGCGATATCTCTAACAAAGTGTGCCCGCCCCGTTGCCTCCAAAGTGCGATGGAATGAAGATGGTTTTGTAAGCTTGTTTCATCAGTTTCCTCAATTGCATGGCAATGATGCGTGAAGTCAAGTGAAAAACGTAACGGAAGGTTTTTAAATCAACAACAAATAAATTTGCATGGTGACAAAAGCTGTATGACGCGGCTATACTTACAATTAGGTTTAACCTTCTAGATCACAAATTCTATTTATTTGTGTTAATGTATTTCGTTTTAGTTTATGACTCGAAGTCCCCAAATACATAAATTAATATTTTTCTGGCATGCATGTGAGTTTAAAGGTACCGCACAAACGATAGTTAACAGGCTATGCATGGTTTCGGTCACTTTCACTCATAAACCACACAACCGCGGTTTTCATCCGACTAGTGGTGCATAAGTTTGTTGTGCGACATGAGCTCGTTTCAGAGCTTCTCATATAATAAGACTTGCCGACATTTCTGCATGTACGGTCGGCACAAAACAATGTAGAAATTGGCCTGTGTACATCATGTACTGAATAGTTTACAATCTATAATACGTTGTTTGAATACGTTGTACAAGCTACTTATAATTATACAAAAAGCTTTTTGGTAAAACATTTTCACCTCTGACCATAGGCGGCCCAATTCAGTGTGTGGTTTCATATAGAGATCAGTGCGCACATAAACACACTTCGTAGTTTCTTAAATATACTACGAAGTGTGTTTATGTGTGCACTGATCTCTATATGAAACTACACACTGAATTGGGCCGCCTATGCTCTGACTGTATTTACACATGCTACGTACTTTTCGTCTTATTTTTAAAATTTAATTTAATTTAGAGTGCCTCTTTCCCCCTAAAACGACGACTCTATTTTGTGACAACATAATCCCCACAAAAGATCGCTTGAGGTCCATGCCATCAAAAAAACCCTCACCGTCAAGTATTACACGGTTAGTTTTTGTATATGTTTTTGAACTTACAACTGCATGCATATGCCAGACAAAATTCAGTCAAACAGTCAGACTGGCAGGTGTTGTAATAAACTATACTCTACATCGTGATCATGTTAAACGCTCTATTATATTTGTGATTTTGTAAGTTTATATATGTTGATCTTAAATTCTGTCTTATATATGTTTATCTTAAATTCTGTCTTATATATGTTTATCTTAAATTCTGTCAAAAAAGGACTATGCCCAATTTCATGTGCATTAAAAGGCCTGACTGAGCAAATTTATGAAGAATTTTTTTAAAAGTAAATGTAGAATGAACGAAAAAAGAAATATAAATGTTTAAATGTGGGTTGCGTATTTTCCGCCAACAGATTAAAAACGGCTTATATACGCACAAAGTTTGAATGCTTTAATTGGTAGGTATAAAATTTGTTAGGTGTTTTATTGCTGTTGAAAATGTCAAGAAATTTGCGGCTTGAGTTTAAGCCCATGAAGATTTTTTTCTCAATGGATACAATTCCCGATTATATTGAGGCGCTTCACGAAATAGAGAGCAATTTCAATTTTGTTCAATTTTATTACACTCTTTAATGTATTGCCCCACGCCATTAAATTTCTCTTGGGCGTGGGGGAGGAGGGTGAATTCATTTTCAAACCTAAATTATCTAAACATTGCACTTCATTACAAAGCACAAAGATGACATCAATTTTTTATTTATTGAAAATAGATTAGTTGTAAATAAGAATAACATTTATTCATTGGATAACGATACTCTGAAGACTTTCAACGAATTCACTTCTTTGCGATTCTTGTAAGTACTTGTCAGCTATTTATCTTTC
This sequence comes from Muricea muricata, assembly GCA_963855995.1. Taxonomy (NCBI): domain Eukaryota; kingdom Metazoa; phylum Cnidaria; class Anthozoa; order Malacalcyonacea; family Plexauridae; genus Muricea; species Muricea muricata. The sequence goes on along the minus strand of OY979718.1, from coordinate 50,037,965 downwards.
ATACATTCTTAAAACATTCTGAATACAAAGTTTCCTAAAATTTTCGGTTCGCTTGTCAGACACCGGGCAAGGTGGGAATAAATTTATCCTTATTCGCATCTACAGCTATTTGCGGCTGTGCTTGTTCACTGAACTAAATTAACTTCAGAGAATTACGCCATTTAGAAGTGAGGCAAATAAAACGGCTGATAATGGTGACCAAGAAAACCGGGGTTTTGATACCTGTCGCATGCGAATTCGTGATAAGATCATGGAAACTATCTATGAAGAAATAGCCAAAACTTCATAAAGCCAACATTGTAATTTGCACTTAGCTGTACTAGTGTATATCTGGCTCTATACCCGTCATCAGTTAAAAAAGTGCTTGTGAAAACATGGCTGCCCTTGGGCTTGGCTAATAATACTTTATTGTCGCGCGGATTAAGCTTCTGTGTATTTCTATACTTCATACGGAATATATATATATCAGGACCTGAAATAAACAATTTACTTCCTACAAAAGTAATTCCCGAAGGATCAGGACCTGAAATAAACAATAATCCATCATCACTTTGGTGCTCAAAGTTCATATAGTATACACTTTTTGAAAAGACAGCCTTACTTGGATTAGCTGTATACTTATTCGTAACGTCATTTGTTTGTTATATTAACAGAGATCTGGGCAAGAATAAAATAAAAAACCTCAGTCGTCAGACCTTGATAAACATTAGCACTTTGGAAGAACTGTAAGTCCATATTCTTATGTACATGTACATTAATTAAGCGCGTATAGGGGTATGATATATCAGACCACATTAGGTTACACATCAAATCAATGTCTAGTAACACTAGTTAATAACATGAAGACATTTGAAGAGTTACCACTGCGAATATGGGGTGAATGTCATATCTTTTTTATTTTAGCGATTTGAGAGAAAATGAAATTCAAGAAATTCCTGATAATTTTTTGAATAATCTCCCGAATTTAACGGTTCTGTAAGTATTATGCAAGGTTCCGTATGTACACATGTATGACCGCAAAAGGGACCATCACTAGCAATGTGTATATGTAAGAAATGATTTCTCATTTGTACATAACTCCTTAATTATTTATAATTACATCTCTCTGCATTGAATTGGCTGATACGCCACTTGCTGTTATAGGAGATTAAACGAGAATAAAATATCTGATATTCCAAAAAATCTTTTGGCGAATAACAAGAAAATCAAAGCTTTGTAAGTATCAACATAAATATTTGTATCATCCGCTCCTTGTTGGTTGGACAATTACTGAAATTAATTTTGTGCGGCCAACTTTGCTTGCAATTGTAACACTAATAAATAACCAGAAAATCAAAGCTTTGTAATAAGTATCAGCATAAATATTTTATATCTAATAATTATTCCTTAGAACCATATTATGCAACCATTGTTGCCAGAGCAAATTACTAATAGGAATCTTTGATGATATTAATATCGATCTCTTTTTTTTCGATGGCTAAATTCAATAAAATAAACGTTGTTTTTCTAGTGTTGCCTCCAATAACAGTATTAAAAAAATCCATCCGGAATTATTTCAAAATTCTTCACTGGAATCACTGTAAGTAAAAGGTCACGCTGTGCGCCATAACTGGTCTGTAAGTGAGTACATGGTTGTTCAACATAATCCGGCCCAGCGAGATGTCCTGTATGTCATCGTTTCGTGATTACTGTGTGCACACGTTGTCGTTTTCGAAATATAAAGATTATATATAGCAGCCATAAAAATTCTCATCGCATTAAGTTATTAGTTTTGTCTAGAGACAAGGCTCATGCTGGTTTTCTTTGTAATTTGCCAACATTTGTCTGGAGCGTTGAGTAGCTATTTACATGAGGAACCCGGACTAAAATCCTTGGAGTAAAATGCATCGAGTGGTTAATTCCTTAATTGTATTCTAAACGCTATACCTAGTCTCTAACCTGTCATCTAATGTCATAAACATCGTTTGCACGAATGGAATCCTGCCAAGGTCAACAAGTCTCTCTCCCCGTCCCTTTACCGTAGCGCGAGAGACTAATGATAATTATCATTATGATAATTAATGATAATTAATTAATGATAATTATCATTATGATAATTAATGATAATTAATGATAAACTAATGATAATTATCATTAGTCTCTCGCGCTACGGGGAAGGGACGGGGAGAGAGATGTGTTGACCTTGACAGGATTTCATTCGTATTATAAATTCCGCAGAAAAAATTAAATGGGGTGGAGTTGATTATAGCTAGTTTCGCTGATGTCAATATATGGTTTCCAATGAATCTCTCAGGATCTGGCAGACACTGTCTGTCGCCACCCACACCGACGGATCCAACAATGGAACTAATAACATATTCTTTTATATGACGTTATATGCAAACCATCAATTTTATAGCACAACTTTATGAAAGTGCTAAATAGAAAATACACCAAGAAAGGTTTTTGCGAGAACTTAATATGAAAATACTTTGTACAGCAATGTAAGCATCCGTTTTAAATAGTTAATGGAAAATATATGGTTTGTGTAGCTTTATGTAGTTTTTAGCAAAATTTTACAAGAGGAGGCTATATTCGGCTGAGACGGGCAAGTCAAAGGCATGCCAGTCTTTGAAAATTGTACAATTATGAAAACAATTAAACAAAGCAACAGGTTACATTTCCTTTACCTAAAATTCATATCAGATGCTGATTAGTTGATACTTGGCGCGCTGCAAGTTTGAAAAGTCCGTACTTCTCAGGGCGGGGGAAATGAAATACAGTCTTTGAGAAAGTCTAGATTATCATGAGAGTGAAATATAACTCTAGTTCGAGACTTCTCGCAGTGATATGATGTAATTATTTTTACAGCGTGCTGGCGTTTAACAAACTCGAGAAAATCGATACGGATGTAATTTTAAATTTAACGAGTCTTAGAGGACTGTAAGTATAAACTCAAGAGGACATACCATTTCCGTATTATTTGTTGTTCAAGGCATATATTGGTTCAAAAATTACTCGTTTACCATTTTTTTGCGAACCGAAGTCCATGCAGTTTCTTCCGGGGCATTCATCTAACATATTCGTACTGGATTTGATTATAGCATATTTATCTTCTAGAAATGTTCGTGGTAATCCAAAGATGGAAAAGGTGCCTCTTGATCCAAAAATTTTTTACGAACACTCGAGTCTGAAATTTTTGTAAGTTTCTCTTACATTTTGAATGTTCTTCATGGTCTTCTTAATTAATTAGTCGACATTTCATTATACGAACACTCATATATATTGGACTTGAACTATAACTGAATTAGTAGAAAAAATTTCCAGGTGACTATTGATTTTCCTGCATACTGATTGCATGGCAAGATTCACTGTCTCTGAAGTATAGTAGTCACTGGCTAGTGGCTATAGCTTCTTGACTCGGTGATTTAGGCTCGGTGATTACAAGCCTATATTCACTTTGGTGACTAATTGTTAATTAGTAGATCGTCCTTGTGGCGTCACCGCTGTAATGTTGGTATACCTGATCAAAGAATTTTAATTAGGTACACTCGCACTAATTTGAGCGCCCTCTTTTTTTTGTTGTTTCAATACAAAGGGAAGGAGGGAAATAGATTTTATGTCTAGCTATTTTTAATTCCATACAATGTAATCCATATTTCGTTCACACCTCACACTCACGAATACAATTGCTACTAATGAACATTTAGTCCATACACACAATTCAATTTTACACACAATTCAATTTTACACACAATTCAATTTTATTTTGGAATTAAAAACTCACTCTATTAAGACTTGCTTTTGGAAACTATGGATATCTAAATTTAAAAAACGTTTGAAATCATTGCATGCATTTATTTACTACGCATTGCATTTGACTGTTTGAACACGATTTGGTTGTGTTAATGATGCAAAACACAGAATATTGTTAACCAAAAAGAACAATAAACATGCACCGCAACATGGCACTGTTCTTGTGGATGTATACTGTTTTCTAGCCACATGCAATGACAATAATTTAACAATAGCCACAGCATTTTTATTGCTAATAAGAAGAATAGAAATAGTTAATAGGGTATAAGCTTCAAAGATTTTTTATTCTGTGCTCATGATCGACGTATAATTCAAAATACTATCAATACTATCAATTTCAAAATACTATCAATAAATAATATTTCTCAACATTAATAGATTCACTAGTGGTTTTGCCGATTCTTGCAATGTCAAAAGAATGAAGGAAAAATATCCACATAAAAAAGATTTCTACTGCTCATATAAGAGTACGACATACCGTGAAAGTTGTGGTAAGATGCACAAAATATTTTCATCCTGCAATATTTTTTTCAGAAAGCTAAAAATTGTTTTCCGCTTGTACCGTAGGTACACTGCGACCCACGATATTAGTTCCACAAGATATTTATTCCCCATGACGTATTGAAAATGACCATTGCTTTTCATTAAATTCTACGAACATCAAAACAAAGTTGTGAGAAGATCTTTACGATGTTGATATTTGATGTTAGTCACATAACTGAAGAAATATAGCGCTATATCCATATTTGAGGCGGATCACGCTATTAGTTTTAAAAATATGATAACACGACAGGACGTCGTTTTTAACTTAATTGGAAGTAGAAACGACATTCTTTAACCAAAACAGCACAGGTACAACAAGAGAATGTGTGAGCTAGAAAATTAACGAACTTGGTGTCATAGTTGAAGGATTTTTCAAAGATTACATGGAAAGGTGGAAAAGAGGGATTCTGAACTTCTAAAATGGATAAGAATGGGATGTATTAGGCGTTTGAAGGAGATCATGATCAACGTCTATCAACATTTTGAGAAAGTTTGCTTTGCCATATATCTTCAAAACTAGCAATGACAAATTCCTGGTAAGCAAAAATAATTCTAAAAGTACCTCCACTGGTGCCGTGGAATAAACGCTTGGAACTGGATTGAGGCAAAAAAATGCTTGAGAGCACAACAGAAGTTGTCCTTTTGACGTGCAGGTGAAATCAGCATGATAAAGCTTGGAAATTGCATGCATGGGTTAGATTATCGATATTCAATGATGGTATGTGACCGGCGAGGCTAAGGAGTCAACAAAAAAGTGGTAAAGTAAACGAGTTCTGCTGGTAACAGCGGAAATAGGGATCAGAGGTCTCTCTTGCACATTTAGGCACGTATGAAGACATGTTGGTTGCTAATAATACGGATCTAAATGATCGTTCTACCACTTCTTTGGTAGGTACCTAAAACCTTTCATCAGAAGTTCCTTTTCCCAGCATTAGGGCATTATCATGTTGATTTCGACTTGTCTGTCTTGTCTGTCTCGACCTGTTGTGCTTTCATGCACTTTTTGCTTAATACAGTTTCAAACGTTTCTTCCATGACAGTAGTTAAAGTATATTTTTAGAATCATTATTGCTTACCAGAAATCCATCATTGCTAGTTTTGAAGATATATGGCAAAGCAAACTTTCTCAAAATGTTGATAGACGTTGATCATGATAATTCACGAACAGTTCTCCTTCAAACGCCTAATACCTCCCATTCTTATCCATTTTAGAAATCCAGAATCCCTCTTTTCCACCTTTCCACGTGATCTTTGAAAAATCCTTCAACTATGACACCAAGTTCGTTTATTTTCTAGCTAAAACATTCTCTTGTTGTTACCTATGCTGTTTTTGGTTAAAAAATGTAGTTTCTACTTCCAATTAAGTTAAAAACGGCGTCCTGTCGTGTTATCATATTTTAAAAACTAATAGCATGGTCCGCCTCAAATATGGAACAGTGCCATATTTTTTCAGTCATGTGACTAACATCAAATATCAACATCGTAAAGATCTTCTCACAACTTCGTTTTGATGTTCGTAAAATTTAATGAATAGCAATGCTCATTTAGAATACGTACGGCATAAATACCTTATAAAACTAATATCGTGGGTCGCAGTGTGTTATGGTCTGATAGTTTTGTTATCCGTGTACAAATTTTCTAGAATTTGTCTAAAATCACGTATCTAGAATTTGTTCTCTTGTCTGAAACTATATTCATGGATATTTTTTTCTTGTTTCCTAACAATTACTTGCGTCAGCAGATCAACAATTGAAGGGCGAATATTAATGTATTTGTGTTTTTTGTCCAAACAGTAGAAATCGATTTTTTACTGTCGTGAATACAACTACTTGAATATATGCCGTCACCATTATCTGCCTGCGCCACTTTGAAGAATATAGAGTCGGTTCACCCCGCAGTGAAACTCGCTGTGATTGAAGACCGGTTGTAAATGGATAAAATTATTGTTATTATGCCATTCCACCTTTGATGTCATCAGACCCGTTCGTAACAAATGCAAAAGAAACTAATCGTCTAGGTTTCAAAGCCCGCAAAAAGAATTAGATAGGAGGGGTCATAAATAAGTCATTATATTTGCAGTTTTAAGTTCATTAATTTTGCCGCGCTCCCTCACCCCGTCCTTATATAGAAGTAATCAATTTTAGGGACAATGGTTTTATGTATTCTCATCTCGTGCTAGAAATTCATGATTTTAGACAAACAAATCGAGTTTATTTTCAATAGTTGTGTACTTAAAGGGAAATGGCAATAAAATGTTTTATCGTCTCATTTGAAAGAGACTCCAAAACAATATATAGAAGTCTATTACAGAATTTTTATATCTGCCTTATTTGGTGAGATATTTTGACCTGAAATCTTTAGTTGTCCGCCATCTTGGATATTTGTGGATATGCAGGATACGTCACAACTGGGGTCACGCAATTTTTTTTTCTTACGACACAATAGTTAATATGCTCTCATAACCGCATGTACGGCAAGTGTTTCGGATTTCAACACGGACTGAGGAAATTTCAAACAATATTTGATTGTTGGTAGGTATTTAGGAGGATTTTCGACAGGCTTATCCCTGTTGTGACGTCACCAAAACATTGTTAATGAGGTGAAAAATTAATCCAAGATGGCGGACAGTTCGTTGATTTAGCCCGAAGTAAAACAGATATAAAAATTTTGCAATAGACTTCTATTTATTGTTTTAGAGTCTCTTTCAAATGAGACGATAAAATTTTTTGTTGCCATTTCCCTTTAATGCCGTAAAGCCGGTTTTCCACCAGAAAATATTTTTTTCTTGAAGCAACTTTTTTCCTTTGCGTTGTAGCTTTTTGCTGAAACGAAGTGGAATAATTATAGCTTTGCACGTGACCGTAGCGAGGTTAGAGCTGGTTAAGGTATTGGGGGAGGGATGCGATGATCTCAGTTTTCACTGGGAGATTCGTTGGTAAAATAAGGATAAATAGGCCGGAAATTTATTAAAATTGATGGGAATTTGGTCAATAAAATTTATTTCGTCGGTAAAATGTGGAGTCTGAATGTCAACACCCCGCCCTGAAGTAATGCCGAGGTACGACACTGGGCTGGCACAAAACAAAAAAATTCGCTTGCGGAAAAGTGACTTAACCAAGGATTGCAATGTCTGTTATTTTTCTCTAGCCACACGAATTACTTCCCAGACTAGTGAAGATACATTTATTGGTCAGCCAGAGACGTATAATTTCGATGAAACAAGGTGGGAACTGGTAGTAGCGGCGAATTGGACTATGGATGATGCAAATGCGGTTTGCAGGGAAACTGGACACGGAGACGCACTTGAACACATACCTGGGGATATTTTTGACGAAATAAAAGAAATAAATCAAACGTTATTCCCTGAAAACAAATATAAAAAGCGCTGGGAAAAGAGTTGCACAGACTCAGATTATTCAATATGGCTATGCAGGAACAAATCGAAGCGTGAAGATTCCAAAGAAACTGAAAATGGTGTGGGCGTTAGATGTCGAGAAGCTGGTATGAAAGTATTTCAGAATGTGCTAGTCTACTGTAACACACGTGAAGAAACTTATTAAATTACATTACATAACATATACCTGTTCATTATAGCTGAAGAACTACAGCAATCCGATTGCAAGGAAGGTAAAATGAAATACGAGTGTGATGGAAGCAAAAAGGAGGAAGTGGAGAAACTGGTTAATTTACCGTGGGCTGTGAAGAGTAAGGCAAAGAAAATTAAGACGTACGTGTCTGTAATTATAACTATGGATGCATATAGTTCAACCTCGTTCCCAGCTATATGTTTCACCCGATTTGTTTCCTTTTAAGACTGCAAGGTAGCCAGGGCCCTGACTTTGGGGGGGGGGGGGGGGGAGCTCATTTAAGGGGTGTCGAGCGACATCTCCACCGGTGAAATTTAAAATTCTATTAGGGTTTCTGAAATTCTGAAAAATAGGTTTCCTCCATTCTGGAAGTTTGGGATTTACGAGACGATCAAGTTGATAGAAAATAGAAATGGCTTTTATGAATGAATTTTAGTAATTCTTTATTTGCCCTAGATTGCAAATGCGAATAATTGCTTGATTTGGTGATAAATTCCAAAATTGGTCTTCTTTCACTATCAGATAACCCCCCCCAAACCACTTTTTACCCGGATTTCAACGTTTTTAAAAAATGGTTTCTCGGACGATTGGGAGGGGGCATCGCCCCCCCCCCCCCCTTGGCTCCGCCCCTAAAGGTAGCGAACTTTTAATAAATCAAATTTAACTTACACCTTCATTTATATAATTGTTATGCCCTAAACTAAATATTTAAATGCTAAATATATCTATAGTTTATTAATTAAAATAGTGTTCTTTTCAATATTTTAATTTAGTTCTTCACGATATTGATATAAATCTATTTTTGCTAACAGCAACAGTTAGAATAAGGGAATCAGGTGAAAAGTATATAAGCGAAAACAAGTTAAAAATGGAAAATCATTTTATCTTAAATAGTATTTATTTTCAAAGGACAAGATCAAAATTATTCTGATTTTGTTTTTTGTTGATTATATATTCATTAATACACACTCAGAAAGGTTAAACTGATGAAGTTATTAAAATAGGTCGTCACCTGAAGTCAACGTTGTTTTGACGTCAGCGTTGTTTGGCATGTTTGAGAACTGAATTGCAACACGCTTGAACAATATATTATTTTGTTAAGAGATAAAAAATACTTTGTCCTTTCCCCACACAGACTTATTGTTAAAGATCACCTGATTAAATGGATACTGGGCGAGTCTGTAAAGCATTTCAAAAAACTGGAAGAACTGTAAGTGTATTTCCACAATGCTGGAAAAAAGAGATAGAAATATTTGTACATTGCTGAGTTATGAATAGTAAACATAAACAAGCCTATATTATCGTTTGTATATTAGGATAAACCTTGTCATAAAAACGTAATAATATTGTTATAATATTGTTAAAATGTTCAGCCAGCTATAAATATACAAGATAATGGATAATCTTGATACTGCATGACCTTCATTGTTTGTTTGGTTAGCGCCCGCTCTATATTTGTTGTCTGTGATTAAAACATCGTAAACTTGTTTTGATATTTTTACAGCATTTTATCTAACAACCGTATAGCGTGGCTTGGAAAAGGTGTCTTTAACATAACAAGCCTAAGAGAGTTGTGAGTATGACACGTCTGCTATGATGCGACGATATAAATGGCTCAATATAGGCCCATTACATGACGTCACAAATATGTAAACCAATGAGCCGGAAAATACTTTAGAGAACACTTCATATACATTCATATCAATTAATTGCCTTAAGTGTTAATGTCTCGAAATGTTTGCGATTTATAATTTCGTAACACGATGCATAGAACGTCAAAGATTTGGGTGTGCAAAATCTGCGAGTTCATATTTCTCTTGTTTATAGCGAAGGGAATCAAACGTTTATCTTTATTAGTAGTTTTTAATAGAAATTACATTCAACATTCTTCCAGGAATTTACGTTCAAATAAGCTGGACTTTCTCGTAAGAGAATATAGAAGGTCAGTTACTATATGCATGAAATCTAATAGGTAGAGAAAAGGTATCTTCATCATAGATCACATAAAATAATTCAACTAATAAGGTTCAAGCAGGAACTGCTAAGTATTTGCTTATTCTAACGTGTTGGCCTTATTTGTCTGGTAGAATTATATATTTGATAACTATGCTACTGATGCCAATTTATCTTTAAATAGTCCTGCTGAGCATGGATGGTTCTTAGGTTTGGAAAACCTGACAACTCTGTAAGTCTTACTTTTGATAATTGAGAAATCTCGAAAGAAAAGTACTAACTGAATATAAAAATGAGAAAATATTTCTCTATACATGCATTCGATACGCCATTAAACTAATGGTTGAACTTTATAGCATGCAAGCAGCTGAATGATGGGATAGGCGATAAAAAAGCTAGCCACAATCAAGGAAATGTTCCAGCACATTATCATGCATCTACCGGCTTAGGCCTTTACGGAAGAAAATATATTTAATAACCCTGTGATTCCGAAAATAAAATATTCTAAGTGGCCCTGGTTATTGGAATTGCCGAACATTGTCACCATTAATCTTATTGGGTCAGAACGTACGGTTTGACTAAAACACATGATATCCATTACGAGAAAAGCGCGTGACAAAATCAATTATTTTTTTCAGAAGGTATTTAGTGCCCAAATCATAATGATTCTTCCCCTCGCAAACGGAACTTTAAATAGCATAATTTGTTTCGAACAAAAAAATTGAATTTTACTGTAGAAACCTTCGCAACAGTATTCTGTTTCAAATATAATTTTGTGAAAACACGATGCAAATTTTGCTCGCAAAGCTTTAGATCGGTAAGCTAGGATCTTAATAAATGCTAATAATAGTGCTAAGAATAGTGAAAATCAGAACATACGGATCGAAAGCTTTGCGAAAATAAATTTACTTTGTGTTGCTACAAAATTATATTTTAATTTAATATGCAAACATGCAAGGAGCTTAGTATTTTGTTTGCTCCGTGAATGACTTTCAAAGTTTGGTAAATAATTGGCGATTTTACGGCCCTAAAGAATACATTGTTTTGAAAGGAAATCAATTTCCTACTCAATCAAAAATCAGAAACAACAAAAGACGCGAAAATCATTAACTATATTCAGGGCCGTGGCTAGAGCGTTAATTGGGGGGGGGGGGGGTGTATATTCATATGTTCGTGTTATGACCAACTAATTTCTTTTGAAATCAGTTGTCATTAGGGTTAATTTCAAAAGAAATTAGTAGGGCATAACACGAATATATGAATATACACCCCCCAATTAACGCTCTAGCCACGGCCCTGACTATATTGAACGCGAAAATAGATAACTTAGTTTGGACAAGACACATATATTCAAGATTTTTGGATGTCTTTTCTTGTATGCTAATTTCATGTAGATAAGATTGCGTGTTGGTCTTTCATTTCCCACTGAGTTGCTTTTCGTAAAACTGAGGAACTGGTTCTTTTATACAAACTAACAATCTTTGACCTACTAGAACGATAACTAGTTCTTTAACGTTTTCAATTTTAGGAATTTAGCTTTAAATGGCCTGGAAAGATTTCCTAGTGTAGCGTTCAAACCTCTGGAAACGCTACATAATTTGTAAGTATATATATATATATATTTATATAATAATAATAGCAGAAAAATAACAAAAAATAATAACCAGTAAAAGTTGAGATTTGTGAGTTGCAACTTTTATATGCATAAATCTCTATAATAGTTTTTCTTATTGATAATGTTTCCCAATGTAAGTTTTTTTCGAGATCGGACACAAAAATAGCTTTAATTTAGTTATTATCGAACTAAGTTGCTCTCGAAACGCTTGTGTGCTCAGGTTAGGATTTAATTTGGTTACATAGGGAGGAATGTAGCGATTTAGTTAGTCGCGTTCATGTAGGCATGACCCGGATTGGTGATCACGAGATATTGGATCAGAGAGTGCTATATGCATGCAGTGAGCGATAATGTAGTAGTAAATACAACAAATAGGCAAAATGGCGGGTGGGGCAGAACAAATGAAAGCAGAAAAATCTGTTCCTGTTTTTGAGTTTCAAGTTGCCACCGGTGTGTAAATACATTCAAAGATGTTAGATGCGCAAGCAAGTGGTAACAAATAAGAACGTCTCAATCTCGAATATTACAACTATGATCGAGGGATAGTTTGGCTTGGTCTCGGGAGGAATTGCTTTTTGGTCCATCTCATTTACAGACACATTTTCATTCATTTTTATCCTCAAAAACGTTGAACTATGATGAAACCATTTGTTAATTTAGGACCATAGAAAGAAACCTATTCAAATCATTACCGAACGACTTCTTCAAAGAGTTGACAAGTGTGAGGCGTCTGTGAGTATAGATAGTGATAAATAATGACATAGATTCATTGTTTCAAAGCATATTATGTCACTATAGAAGATAAATCATAAACATAGCGCTCTTAAGTTCTACTGAGCAATTGTCTCTTCCATGCCGCAAACTATAGGTCATAATTCTATACAATCACATTAGTCCGAAAAGAAAAGATCGATGTGACTAAGTACGACTGTGCGAACTAGGCTTAATTACCCGTATCTGTCATCGGTAGGTCCTTTCTCAAAAATAAATACTATGCCCTTTTCTTAATTGTCATATTGTATGTTTAATTTGTTTTTTCTTAAAATTTACAGTTACATGTCAAAAATGCCTTTTCTACGGATCTTAAACTGGAAGGAGCATATGGACTATCTGAAAAATCTACAATACATGTAAGTGCCCTATTATAGGAAATTAACGATGCACTTTATCAACGCGGATTTTAAAAATTCGTTTTACTTATGTAATCGCTAATTTTTAAGTACTGAATTTTTATTTATCGTTGAAGTGTCTATGCAACGAAATTTCACCTCAAAGTTTTAAAGCCTCAGTGTAAAGTTAACGTAAAATGGGTCGGTAACTTTTTTTACAGAAGTTCATGATTTTGCTTCGTTCTTCAAAAATTTGGCTTTCAATAATATGCAAATATCATACATATGACATCACAGTGCATAATGGTTTTTAGTGCTGTACAAATTTCTCTTACAGTATCCATGATAACTTTCCAAAAGTTGCACTAAAATACAGCAAATCGGAATTTGTAAGTTATAATTTTGGAATTTTGGTCGACCAAATTAACTTGTTGGAAAATCTCTGTTGTTAAAAATACATTATGCACTGGGATGTCATAAGTATGATATTTGCATATTATTCAAAGCTAAATTTCTCACGAAATAAGCCAGACAATGAACTTCTGTAAAAGAAGTTACCAACCCATTTTAAGTTGTCGCTACACTGAAGTCAAAAAACGTCGAGGTGAAATTTCGTTGCATAAACACTTTAATTAGAAAGACCTGAATTTGCTTTATGTAACACTAACTCAGTAACTCTATATCAAAATACAGCCATTAACTGGTAAACTAAAAACATGATCCTCTTATTTCAGTTCACTATCACAACCTATTCTTCACTTATTGCACTATCAGTATAACATTATTGTCACTATCGGATCATAAAAATTTGTTGTTGTTCTGTTAATATTTTTTACTGTGGAGACCAGAATTTGTGTTAATATATAATCATGTTTTAAAAGACCTGGCAATCTCTTAGCCAAAGCAAGCGATCCTGCGTGGCAGAATCGTGAGGCTTTGAGATACTCTGCTCTGGGAAAAAAGTCTAAAAGAACGCGACGGAATTCGTTGCATTCGATTACTGTCGGATCCAGTTCGCTGAGCAGGCGCGCAATATTAAAGATGGCTTACTCTTCAACAATAGGCACTTGTTTTACATCGCTTGATTACAGTTGATAGGACGTAGCTTTGGTTCTCCATTTTTAGACTGCTTCATTATGTGAATGATACTAAAACAAAGCTATAAGATGTCTTTGCTATTGTTAATTGTGTTGCTTGAATGTGCGTATTAATGATCTATCTATTATTTGTGTTAAGTAACAGTAAAATTCGCTTATATAACACTCCTAGATTGAAAAATAAAAAATCGGACTCCATCAGTCGATGAGAAATCTCACTGTATCATCTTTTATTCCAATGGGACTCGAAATAACAAAGCTTTAGACTCGGCTTTGCTTCTTGAATAATTAAATTAAAATTGCCCAAATTTTATTGAGAGGAATCGATTAGACTAATTATCAAACATCCAAGCAAAGGATTATTCTCATTTGCATTTTCCCAGAGTCTCGCGATTACTCCCAGTCCCACAGAGGACCCCGGGCTCTGGCTGCGAGATTGAAGACTAAGAAGCAATCCGCGTTAATTAGATGTGCGCTAATTTATGTCGCGTTATATAATAAAGTGCATAGCTAATTTCTTATTGTAAGGTGTCCCCAAAATTGAGTGGCATGAATCTTCCAGATCTTCAAAAAAACTATAAATATCTCACAAACCTGGATTAATCAATTTTTTTTTATTTAGCTTTGCCACAAGGGCAGGGTCACCACAACAGCGTGAGCCAATTACTGTGGGCCCGTAGTACCTATCCCACCCTGTCAACTTTCCCTGTAGGAGGAAACCGGAGTACCCGGAGAGAACCCACGACTTTCGGCAGAGCGTTGACTTTACTCTTTTCACATGAGGACTGGGTTCAAGTCCGCCTTACTAAGGATCAAACTCGGAACCTTAGAGGTGAAAGGCGAGTGGCCTGACCACTACACCACCGAAGCCCCCAAATCCTTCGCTTCGGTATAATATTTTTCTATTTGTTACTGCTGGAATCCAGTGGCGTAGCCAGCTCGATAATTAGAGCAGCTCATATTCATGCATTTGTGTTCTGCACGATTAATTTCTTTCAAATTCGATTGTTTTTACGGTTTGCACGTGAACACAATATATGAAGGAGGGACCCACTATCGAGCTGGCAGCTAGCTACGCCAATGTTGGAATCCCGTTCCTGTCTGCATTAATCTTACCTAAAAGATTGGGTTATAATTGTAGAGATTTGCATGTTAGGTAATAGATCGTGATATTTGTAGACAATTGAACCGCGTGCACATGCACCAGCAATTATTATATACACTAATTACTATGACGCTGTCAGTTTTTTTTTTCGGAAACGAAATCAGATATAGAATTAGTAGGCATAACACGCCCTTAACCTATGTCGCCCATGGTAGCATATGATATAGTCATGTAGAAAATTATGGTCATTCCATTGCAATAATATATAGTTAAAAAAAACACAAATGTTCACTTTTTTCTATTATTTAGAGAAACAAGTGTTTTTACAGACTGTTGCTTCGTAGAATCCTACAGGCCAGCTGCAACTTGTATAGCTCCAGCCGATGATTTCTCAAACTGTGAAAGAATGATCAAATTTCCCGCGCTTAGATATCTTATGTGGTTTCTGGTCGTACTCACGATTGGTGGTAACATGTTTGCTCTACTTATGAGACTGGTGAAAGACGACAACAACAGGGTCCAAAACATGTTGATATCCAGTCTCAGCTTCAGCGATATGCTCATGGGTATCTATTTGGCAGGAATCATTAACCAGGACATTGTAACCCGTGGTGAATACTACAAGCATGATTTCGACTGGCGCACTGGCATCATGTGTAAAATATTTGGTGTAATATCCGTCATATCAAGCGAAGTCTCCGTTTTTACTCTTGTCTTCATTGCTTACGACAGATTCTTACATATCGTTCACGCCATGGAATTCAGAAAAATCGGTTACCGTTCTGCTGCATTCCTGTTGTTCTGCACATGGACCGGCTGTGCCGCAATCGCCATCATTCCTGCTACCATCAATTCGTATTTCTATGACGACTATAAAAGAGCGGGCTTCTATGGAACAAATAGCATTTGTATGCCGCTTCAGTTACCTGGCGAAGGCACAATCGCTTGGGAATATTGTCTTGCTGTGTTTGGTGCTTTGAATTTCATCGGAGCAGTCTACCTTATCGTCGCCTACTGCCAAATGTTCTACTCCTCTTACAAAAGCGCGAAGGTTTCCAAAAACGACGCCCGTCTTGGCGTTCACACGACCATGGCAAAGCGTTTTGCTGCCGTTGTGTTTACTGATGTATGCTGTTGGGTTCCAATCGCCATGTTATTGGTCTTGTCATTGGTACGAGCTATCAACGATACAGGCAACTTGTTGTATATGTGGTTCTCAATCTGTGTCATACCAATCAACTCAGCAATCAATCCCATCCTGTACACCCTCAGCACACCGCTGTTTTGGGCAAAGGTGAAGGAAACAATGAAAAAAATGCTGTTCTGTATCACAAAAGGTTTGTTTTCATTAGTGTTTATAGCCTGTTCACTCGCACGTGTTACCAGCCACATTACTTGGCATGCCTCCGTAGCGTAAAGGGGAATAGCAATAAAAACTATCCCATTCGAATGTCACTGAGCTCATTCAATGAACTTTTGCAGCTACAATGTGACGAGATATGTATTTTTACCAGACCTGCTTATTTTTGGTCCCATGCCCCCACGTGCCCTCCTGTCCTTAGTGTTGCAATTATGGGACGCAGTCAAAGATCAGATGGTAGAAAATCGTTATGTATATTTAACAGTTATTCTACGAACTCGAGCCGTATATGAGCTGCTACGCACCTCGGCTATCGCTCATATACGACGAGAGTGAGTAGAATAACTGTTTTATTATATAGACAACAACCGCTACCAAAAAAACTTAATTCCCAGTGCAGTTATATTTTACTAAAATATACTCAGTGTTGCGCTGCAGGAGGACTGGGACTACACAGTAATCAAGATGGCGACGACGTAAGAACAACGTGTTTCTTAAAGTTTAATTGTTAAATGTTTGATCAGTCGGTTCTTTAAGGACAAAAACGAACGTAGTTAGTAGACAATTTAAGCTATATCAACTTATTCTTCGCTACTTAAACTTATTTTGAACGTTTAAGACATACTTTATTATACATTAAATTTATATTTTCTTTAGCTTTAGATATGTACGTGTATACATATTTACACATTTCAAAATAAATCCTGAAGACCAACTGCAGTTCGTGTCAAGTAATCAGCGTAAGATCGAAACAGTCAGTTTAGCAATGTAAACAACTTGAGCTTATACTGTATAAAACACTACTTATCGTAAGACGTAATTAAAAAAGAATGTTTTAACGAATTTTGTCCAAAGCTTCAAATTCTTAAAAAATATCAATGTCTTGGGCGAAATAAGAGCTTTTTGAACTCAAAATTGAGCACAATTTTTGTTATTATAACAATTCAAAACAATTACAATCTTTTGGAGCTTTCGGGAGACTTATTCAGTATTAAAAGGCTATTCAGTATTGAGACTTATTCCGACAGTATTATTTCGTCAAAAACTGTAATTTATACTTGTTTAGGTGACATTTAAATCAGCACTTTTCAGTTTATCCACGCACGCCTTACGTACTACATTAAAAACGTTAAGGTTTTTAAACGGAGAAATTTCAGTTGGGGTCCATAGTTTGGTGGTTTGGGTGATGTCCTACGGGCACGATATTCTGGGTTCGAACCCCGGGGGCCACTTATTCAAAAGGAAGTAAACTTAACCTTGGGGTAACTCCAAATTTGAAGGAAATTTTCTAAGAGTTTATTTGCAAACTTGGAAATATTATTGATAAATCTTACCTGAATCGATCGAAGTTTTCTTATTTTAAGATTTAAAATAAATGGATGCATTGAAATACGCAAACTAAAACAGTGGGTTAAATTTTATTCCAGGGTTATGCTAAACCAGTTTTAAACAACTTGGCCCAGAGACCTCGAGTGACATTTACTTCTTGATTTCGGTTATATTTTTTTCAAAGTAATTTTTTTAGATTTTTCCGTTTTGTAACGTATTCCTCGTTCTGTGGACTATTTATGAAAAAATTGATTTGCAATATCTCGACCTGAGTATCAAGGTACTCTGACGAATCTGAAAAAGCCCTCATCGGACCGTAAACCATCTTAGCCAATGTTGAAAATGTTACATCGTGCTTGATTGACGCCACAAGGTTTTATTCGCATAAACCTAGTCCCATATTTTCAAAACACAGTAGATATAGAAACGTGAAAAAGTTGACAATGGACGCCATGCATAATCAAATCTTCCGCCTGGTATTTCAATTGCCATAATGTAGAAAATAATTCAAAATGGCAGACGGCAGCTTGCAATTTCAATCAAAAGATGTAAGAAAACTAACAACATGCTTTGAAACTGTGACGTAGCCAGCGTCGATAATTGGAGGGGCGAATATTCATATAACATGTTTTGCATCATTAATTTCTTTTGAAATCGATTGTTTTTAAGGTCTGTGAACACAAATATATGAATATTCGCCCCTCCAATTATCGAAGCTGGCTACGCCACTGCTTTGAAAATGGTAAAATTACCCACATAATTGCAAACGTGTTGTCGAAAAAGTATAAAAACCACCCAGCCAAGTTACTTTTGCACTGCCCATGCACAATGTTACTATAGAATTACTATAAACATGTATTACTATCTAGAATGCTGAATGCTCCATTAAAACATTTTAATAGATTCTCAAATTTTGATTAAAACATTTCCTTCTAGGTGGAGTTCAAGATAAGCCAGAATTAATTGGGAAAGAGACTCGTGAAAAAAAGACTTGATTGGGTAATCTTGACTGGGCATCTTAGAATGAGAGTGCACTGGACTAGTTTTATCGCATGACTTAAAAACAGTATTATAAGAATATCAGTAATTCTTTTGCAAGGGCTTTTATGCACCTGAGATTCATTAATTATTTGCACACTATAAACAATACGCTGCTATATATCCAAAAGCGATTTAGTATGGAAATTAACTTATATTTACTGACATATGGTTGCACCATGCATTGTAATTTCAGTTATACAAACTTGTGTTGTTTACGGTTGTATCCATGCATATTGATAAGCATGATTATATTATGTAATGAACGCATGCATGCATGTGCTTTCACGGCACTATTTACCTATATTTATTTGCTGCAATCTTGAACAAAACGTGTTGAGACACTCATCGAAATTTTTAAGTCAAGCTACGTCTGCTATTCTCAAATGATTAAAATATTCACCATTTTTATTCCGAACTCCTCAGGCCGGTCCAACGTTGACATAATTCAAAAGTCGTAGCTATGTCCAAAGCATAGGTATCATCCTCACAACAATTATTGAATTGGGAGGATCATTGGGGGGGGGGGGGGGGGAAGAGGAAAGCAAAGGGAATTCTACATACCCAAGAAATATGACATATCATCGTTCAAGTGTCTCAATCAACAATTTTGCCCAAGATTGTACATTGTCATATCATTTGACTTATTTGGCTTTAACTAACAGCTTTACTGATGCCCATTAGTGATAAAGTATCTGAAATAAAAAAGTCATTGCGCATTTTCATTAAATGTGCTTGACAAAAATTGCTGTGTTTACTGTTTTCCTAAATATCTATCTCCATAGATGCACGAGGCCATCGTACAAAAACCAGCTAAGCCATTACGTTTACAGCAAATAGTTTTGTCCTAACCCTAAGGAAACATAACCCTCACTATGATCCTAAAAAACTCCAATGAAAACAACAAAAAACCTCCCGAAAAAGCAACCAAAAATATTTTAGAAAATAATTTGCTTTATTATATGGTAATGGCTGTTTTACCGTAAACTAAAACACTCGCATTTTCTATATATGAAAAAATATATGCACAAATCGATCAAATCGCACAAATCCAATATGGCGGATTTACGGCAATTTCTTGTTCAATTTGGGTACTACCGGCTAGGTTACCAAGCAAACATTCTATATCTATTTTTGGGTTTCACGTGACGTCATAAATTTCACTGGGGGTCAACTCCAAATCGATACACTGTCATCAGACCGAAAAAAATTTTCACTGTATGTGTTGACCTTGTGTTTGGCAGCAAATGTGTGCAATTTGGTGAGATTTGCTTGCTCCAGTGGAGTACAATCATCAATACATTTTGGGTTGACCCCCACTCAGAATTACTGAAAAAGGTTCCAGTGCAACCCAAGAATTAATTCTTTTGCACAAATTTCCAGGTGACTATTGATTTATCTTCGGCTCATTGAAGAAAGGCTTGTAATCACCTCGCCTTCGGAGACTAATTTTTAAATTATCGGTAATAACCAAATTTGCGCCAGAATCCACGTCCGACAAAATATACCCGTATAACCCTGACGTTTATACCGCTGGATTGTATGCTCTTGTACATGTGGGAGAGTTCGACGTTTGTTTCGACGTTTGTACAACGTATTTATATTTAAAAAGAGCTTGATTTGGTACTCTTTATTGTTGTAACTTATGGAGGAAAAACAAGATGCAGATGTCGATGATGTAGACAGAGAAAGTTTAGTTAAGGAGATAGAATTAATTCGACAAACGCTTGGCGATGCATTAACTCGAGCACGCTCAGATCATGGCGCCAGCTTTGACGATCAGGGCACTGAAGAATCTGATGATTCCGAAGATGAGCTAGGTATCAAAAAGTAAATTTCTATATTTTTGAACATGTTTGGGAAATAACCATCACAAAGAGTTTGCATTACATGTCAGGCATCATGCAGAATAATTTTTTCTGACTACAATGTGTAAACTGAGCATGTCTCAACTGAAGAAATTGAAGGTTGTCGTAAATGGTGCTAAAAATATTTTTCAACGTTGAAAACAAGTTATGTTGATAAGAAATTTAAGCACAATATAAGTATAAATAAAGTTTAAGCAGGAGATCTCCTGTGAAAGGCAGGATAAATGTATTGCGGAAATATTTTGAAAAAGACTGACATCTAAATAACTTGATGAAGTTAAAGTTAAAATGCAATCGCAACACAAGTATAGTCATTACTCTGGTGGTAGAATATGGTGGAATTGCCGAAGTATCCTCCAAAGGAAAACCTGTAGTTTTCACTATGGCCATATGCAGACCCTCCAAACTCTAAAACCCTCCAAACTGTGAGGGTGGAGAGAGATAGCAAGTCAGAAACCCTGTAGATTAAGGGTTGGAGGTGGTCAGGAAGTGAGATTTTTGTCAGATTCATGTGAGGATAAAGAGTATTGATTATTCACTATTTTAACTGTAATTAAACTTTATCAGCAGTCAAGAGAGTCATCAGAGGCATTTTAGTCCTTTTTAATGTCTATAAATGGCATTCACAGGCCTTCCTAGTTCCTAGGAAATCATCACGTCTTGGCACATCCCTAAGTTGGACAAAGTGTGCAATAAATTACATGCCTGTTACAATCGATTTTATACTTTACATATACTGTAACTAACAAAATATTCCAAACATCGTTCCCAAGTTTTCCGAGTTAATTAAGTATAAAAAATGATTGCATGCCACTGCATGCCCAACAATCTCAAGGATTGGAATTTACTGAACTGACCCCTATTTCCCCTGGGAAGGCCTACATTGAAGTTACATCTATCATGAGGATAATTAGATAGGATAGTGTAATATAGCAACATAGCCAAACTAGTTGAAAAAGGGCAAGAGGCTGGTTACAATTCACAAAAAGGTATAATAGGGCACAGCAGGAGGTACAGGAGACAGGCAATGTTGACCTCCCTGCCTCCCCTAGAATTATGACAATGTTCTCAATCAGACCAGTAAGCATTCAGGTCTTGTTTCAAAAAATTTTCAGCCTTATAATTTACTAAATGTTACCAAATGAGTGTTGAAATATAAAAATACAGATGATGTGTAGTTTTAGTGTTAGGTATTTCTATGTTGTGGCACTGTAGTTGCTATCATTACTCTGTTTTGCCTCGCTCAGTTTTTCTGGGTTTTTCTCGGTTTCAAAAGTTGGGCTACTGCTCATGGGTGATGCTGCTGACCTACCATGTTAGTTGAATTAAACTCATTTTCTACGTGAATATCTCACAAAACACACCATTTGACATGATTGTATACTGAAATATCTAGACAGCAACAATGTTCTCTATTGAAAAATTTTAACCCATATGCTTACATAAAAGGCCTTTTAACAAAAAAAATGCTGATTTCCAAGGAGGGGGGAATGGGGTAAAGTGCTTAGTCTGTTTGAAAAACGAAGGTCTTCCATTGTGTTCCATATGGAACTTATCAACTCAGCAATTTACTGAATACAAGATATCATATGGATCCACCATTCTGACACACAGGGCTCAATTCCACTGCCCCGATCTATTTTGACTCCAAGGATAAAGAAGCTGACAATGAGACATCCTCGAAGAAGTCGCATGTCTGTCTTTTTACATTGTACTTTGACAAGAGCTGTACACAGTACTGTTGCAGTTTAAACGTTCCAGACTTTCTATTGGCATTTCGAAGATTTTCAAGTCGACGAGGACTTCCAGCTGCGCTCACCTCAGATAATGCCAAAACATTCAAGGCTGCAAGAAAGGAAATCCTCAAGATTGTTAGATGAGTTAAAATGGTAAAACTCTTTCCTAGTACTTATCGTGTTACGTGAAATTTTATTGTGGAGAGAAGAACCCCCTTGCTGAGGTGGATTTTGGGAAAGATTGTTTAAAAGTATTAAACGACCTCTCAGGAAATCATTAGGACGTTCGAACTTGAAGAACTCCTTGCGATTCTGGTAGAAATAGAGACGGTTATCAATTCTAGACCCATAACTTATTTATATGACTACGTTGATTCAATTTCGTAGCCATTGACACCTTCTAACTTCTGCCTCCTCCGCTGGCTCTTAATAAGGCCAATATGTGATTTGATACGCAAACAGTAGATATTGAGATCAGCGCTGGCGAAGATAAACTATCATATAAACTATTGAGATGCATGCCCCAAGTACTTTGGGCTATATACATTACTGTATTAAACTACTTTGAGCTATATACATAACTGTGTTAAACTTAAAAGTACTTTGAAAAGTACTAAAATAAAAAGCGACTGGGGACGAGGCAGTTCTAACTTGATATATAGACGACGTATCAGTTTGACACCTAACAGCGCTCACCACGAGATCATCTTACAACCACTGTCAACGGAAAGAAAAGAAGTTGTGAAAAGAAGAAAGGAGTTATTTGAGACATTGACCTAAGATTTCAATTGACAGGTCGGAGTGATTGATGGTTAAACTGGAAACAATCTTCTCACAAGTCACAAATTGTTGAAACTATAACAAGGAGTGATAATGGGCGGTTATTAGATGGGATCTCATGATCATCTTCCTTTAATAGCGGTGTCAACATCGACAATTTCCATAGTGTTGGAAAGGTAGCAGGCATTAAAGTAGCGTTGATAATGTTGGTTAATGTCGGTAAGATGACGGATAAACAATCTTTAAGCACCCGTGTTAAAATATAAACAATACCAGGCGACCTATTCAATGGCATTTCTGATACAATGCGTTCAACTTCTGCCATGGAGACGTTTTTAAAGTGAAATTGTTCATCTGCTTGGGAGCAATGGTTTGTGTTAGAGGGCTTATCAACTGAATACTATGACAATTTGCGATTTTTCCTTTGTCTTTGAGTGGAACTAAATACAACTAATTAGGTTTGAAAAAAAGGCAAAAACGATTCACGCATGAAAATAACTATCTGGTGGAAGACCAGCTTTAGGCCCGTTTTAGACGTCGCGTTTCCCTGGTGTAAAGTGTGTTTAAGCCATAGGTAATGAGGTGTCTAACTATCTATTGTTTAATTTGCATTCGATGCGACGTCTAAAAATCAGTATGTTTTACTCGGTGTAGATACAATCTCCGAGTAATGTCACAAACATCCTTTTGTACTAGTTAAAAGTATTTAATATGAAATATTAGTTGTAAAAATTCGTTGTTCGTTAATCTCAGCTTAATATGTTATTTGAACACTTTTATAGCCATTATAAAATCGCCAGAATACAGAAAAGAAAGTGCTGACACATATAGAGCTCAGGTGATGTGACTATAAATTCTATGAGGCAAGCACGTTATAAAACAAACGAGATGCAGTGACATAAAGTAAGCCTTTAAGAACAATATCCCACCAGTCTAAGTTACAATTAATTTATTTTCATGTCTAGGATGTTCCTATTGAGATCATTTCATCGGAAAGTGAAGATGGCGAAATTTTTGAAACTAGGAAAAAGAAACGAACGCTCCCTACAACTGTTCATGCACAAGACTCACATTTCTCTCCTCAGGAATGTGTCAGGCAAAGTCAGGACGACTGGGAACCACTTAATAATTCAGCACAGTGTGAACAGGTTTTGGTGACAGGTGCCATCACTGGAAATACTAGTGACAATCAAGCACCATTTAGCGCTAAAGAAACAGCCAGTGACTATACTTTGACTGAACTTCAGCCAATTAAAAATAGCGTACGGTCTCTGCACGAAAATTCTGAAAGTAGTTTTGATCAAAACGTGACCATTGGGCCAACGGAGGTCGTCACAGAAGTTGGGATACCTGAAGAAGGCGCGTTAAGTGCGGAGGAAGACAGTGAAGAGTTAAATGAACAGCAGCGATGTCTGAAATTGAATAGAAAATATCAGGTATAACATGTATGCGCTATATAATATTTATTCATAAGCTAGGACTGGAGAACCTCGTTTCGTGGAAAAATTCCTGCTAGGAATCATGTAAATTTTGTGGCGTGTATAATGCCAGTATTACTATTATAATTGTGCATGCATGCATTTTAGTTTATGTTACTTTTATTTTCTTTTAAAAACATGGACGTTAAATTGCGAAAGACAAAAATACAAAATAGCGGTTTTCGTTTAAAAAACTATAAATAAATCGCCGAAAACGAGGGAAAATGTTTAGTAGCTACTACCATAGATTAAGGATACATAGATGTGCAACTGAACTTAAAAAATCTATGAGATCGGGCAGCGAGGCTCACTTTGATCAAATGTTTTTATGTGGTGACTTTAACCTACCAAACATCAACTGGACAACTGGTACTGCAACAACAAATGACGCCATCTATAACTGTTTTACCAAGTTAATGCATGATAACTACCTTGTCGACTTTCCAACGAGAAACGAAAATGTACTGCATCTGATACTGTCCAATGCACCAGAAAAGGTGAAAGACATTCATGGGTTTGAAGACATTATTAGCACAGACCATAAACTGATATCTTTTACACTAGATTTTAATATTCCGAAGAAAAAAAAATAAAGTCAAGTGCAATGTATTTGACTACAAAATAGTTGACTGGAACGCTCTTAACGAGGCTCTCGTTCAAATTCCTCGAGACTTGCCTTTTTCTCATGGAGATATTGATCCATCACTTGTTAATTGGTGTGACTTGTTTCTAACGACCGTCAAGGATCACGTGCCAATGCGTCAAGTTAGAGGTAATTGCACTCATCCATGGATTGACTCAGAGCTTTTGTCATTGGTCAGAAAAAAGGCAAAACAACAAAAAAAGGCATGAGTGACAGATAAACCTGTGGGAATTCTCCGATACCAGCAACTTCGTCGCGAAACAAAAAAACTAACTGTGCAGAAAAAGAAGGCGCTTAAACTTGGTGATATGGTCGTGAGTAACCCAAAACGCTTTGGACGATCGTGAAATCAGCAACAAAAGAACGAGCTAGTCCGAATGTCTTACGTGATGGCCAGAAAATTGTAACAGGTCCAGTAAGCAAAGCTAATCTCATTTACTCATTTTTCCACTTTGTTTTTTTCAACAAATTCACTTACACCCCCTATATATCCACGCTCCTGTCCTGACGATCAGCTGTTGTCTGAGATCCACCTGTTTGTTGCCGAGGTAGAAGCTGTTCTCGTAAACCTTGATCCAAATAAGGCTTGTGGTCCCGATAACATTCCTGGGCGACTCTTGAAATCCACGGCAGCGGCCATAGCACCAAACCTGTGTAACTTATTTAATATGACATTGTCTCTCGGCGTTGTTCCTGCAAAATGGAAGAAAGCCAACATCACACTAGTCCACAAACGCGATGATCCGTCACTGGCGGCCAACTACAGACCGATCTCATTGCTGTGTATCCTTTCAAAAGTCCTGGAGCGTTGTGTTTTTAACCGCTGCTTTTCTCACACCTCCAAATTCCTGTACCATCTACAGCATGGTTTTCGTCCTGGACGTTCGACAGAATCTCAACTACTAGTGGTTTATCATGGTCTACTAAACACCGTCGCTAATGGTAAAGAAATTGATGCAATATATTTGGACCTTTCCAAGCCATTTGACAAAGTGCCACATCATCTTCTGCTGGCCAAACTCTCAATATACGGGATATCTCGCTCCCTTCACTTATGGTTTCAAAGTTACTTGTCAAATAGATACCAACGTGTAGCAATGGAAGGAGTGACTTCTGACTGGTACCGGTCTCGTCGGGGGTTCCACATAGGTCAATCCTCGGACCGTTTTTGTTCGTCCTTTTCGCAAACGATTTACCTGATTACATTTAAGCAGGATCATCTTTAGCACTGTTTGCTGGCGACTCTAAATTGCACAGAACCCTAGATTCTCCTGATTAGAGCACCTCTCTCCAGCATGACTTGGATCGCCTTCGGGTCTGGAGCCTGGATAACTCAATGACCTTTAATCCCAGTAATTGCAAAGCTCTACGTATCTCTAGAAACAAGTCACCCACACCAACATTTCCCTATAAACTGGATGTACATCTCCTAGAATACGTCTTCAATATCAAAGGCCTCGGTGTGACCGTTTCCTGTCAACTGCAATGGACAAGCCACATTGAGGAAATGACCGCAAAAGCAAACAGTACACTTGGTTTTGTTAAAAGAATCTGGCGTGATGTTCATGATGTAAGGACAAGTAGATTGTTGTACTGCGCATCGGTCAGAGCTCAGTTGGAGTACTGTTCCAGTTTATGGTCCCCATGAAACATCGGGCCTTAGTTGAAAATGTGCAACGACGTGCAACAAAATTCATCCTCAATCATCCACCTTCACGTGTCTCATATACTGACAGACTTGCGAATCTAAATCTGCTACCTCTGGAACATCGTTGATCAATGAAGGACATCATCCTGTTCTACAAATTTAAATCTGGCATTATGCCAATAGAATGCGATACGTTCTTTATCTCTAAGACTGTTACTCACAAGACTCGTAACTCAAACCTGAATAATTTCATAACTTATGAAAAACATCATCAAAACTACTTTAGATTCTCCTACTTCCCTCGAACAGTTAACTTATGGAACAGTCTACCCCTTGATTACATAAACTCATCTTCAGTCAAATCACTTAAAAACAGATTGGTACATCACTTTCAAAGTTCATTACAATCCTACACACCACTATAAGTAGAAAATATGTGTAGTATTTAAAGTAAATGTGTTAAGTATCCACTTAGATCAAGTGCAGACGTGTAATTCAAAGCTCTGTCTTAAAATCTCAAATATGAATGAATATCAAAGTTTACTGCACAGTTTAAGTTTGAATAACAAAGGAAAGCTAATCTGGACAGCATCGTATGATTCTCTTCAACGATTCGTAAAAGAATATCTGAATCTACACGAAGGAAGTTGGAGCAGCCCAGGCGGCGATGGCAAATTGTATGAAGCCGGAGATGTTTCGATAAAATGGTATGCAAACTCACAGACAATTACAGTGTACGGGAAAAATAAAGCTGAAGTCGAAGAAAAATTGAAATCAGCTGCTTCTGTATCGAAAGATTTATCGTCAAACATTGTTGTAAACACCGAAGTTTCTGAAGTACATGGTCATCAGCCCGAAGCAAGTTTGGCTTCTTCCTCAGTTAATGATCCTCTGGAGGAGTTTAAAGAATTTATGAAGGGCAAGTTAGTAGCCTTGACAAAAGAATTTCATGCTAATTTGTCAATTGTAAATAAAACATTGTTAGAACACTCAATTAAGCTGAATAATTTCATACCTCAAGATTCTGAAAGGGAGCTGATTGCGTTAAAAAAGGAACTAAAAAAGGATAATAGTTGTCTAAAGGAACGAATTAATAATCTATCTTGTGTCTTGGCGGATCTCCAGGATAAAGTAAAGTATGCAGAAGAAGAAAAAAAACAGTTTAGTTACGACTATACGATTATTGCACAATGACGCTAAAATCAATCACCCGTCAAATAATATCAGTGAGAATGTTATCCGGCCGTCTAATGAGATTAGCCAACCGTTAAATGAGACTGGACAAATCGTGAATGTTGACATTAATCAGACAACTCCAAATCAAAGCAATACCAGTCATCCTAAGCTAGTTAGCCAAGCAAATTCAAGCAAAATTGCGACAGTTCAAAATCAAGTTACCCCATTGTAAAAGGAAATCCAATGTAATTCAAGTAGAACCGCGAAAGCCAATGATCAAGTAGAACCGCGAAAGCCAATGATCAAGTTATCCCATTGCCAAATCAAATTCAATGCAAACCAAGCAAAACCGCAACAGCTGATGACCAAGTTATCCCACTGCCAAAGCAAATAGATCATCCGCAGACTAGTTTACCTATGCAAAAGAAAGACAAGCCTTGTCCGTTCATCGTTCGTCGTAGCTGGTGTATAAAGGGGCAAGAATGTGATTTTTCCCATGCCAACTTAGTGAATAACCTGGATCTGCGCAAACCAGTAAAGACGAGAAAAGTACGAGGTCCGAAACCCTCCTCTTTTTTGGGGAATCGGCAACGAAACAATATTATATCCCTTATGAATCAGCTAGAAACGAGCTTGCAGGAAATCGAAAGCACCCAAACACTTCACGAACCATATCCCCCCGTCTACCACCGCAACCTCGTTATCTCCCATCTCGAGCAGTATACTCAACCCCCTTGATGAAAACTCCAGTGTACCCTCCTTTTTATCGCTGCCACTAAGAAGCCATATTTCCAATAAATCAATTGAGCCCGTTAACACTGGTCGCGCTGATACAATAGTTTATCACCAAAGAAATAACATTTCCCAAAGTATCCCAAAACCGCATTTCCTGCGCTCGAGTACAAACCCTATCACCTGCAATGACAAACCTCAATCTAGGATACCTTCTGCTTCTCGAAGTCGACAGAGTGTTAGCCGCTTACCAACCTTCTTCCTTTCCAACGTTAGGTCCTTAAATGCAAAGATTGATGAGTTACAAGTGGTCGCTCAACAAAATCATGTTGATGTAATCGCAATAACAGAAACCTGGCTAAACCCGGAAATCCCTGATGGCCCAGTATCTCTTACTGACTTTTCAATAGTACGCAACGATTGTGCGAGTGGCAAACGCGGGGGAGGCGTCTGCGCATCATTAAGTCAGATATACCCTTCTCCACCCTCACTGACCTTTGTGTACCCGAAATCGAATGCGTGTGGCTGAAATTGAGACCTCACCGACTACCACGTGAGCTGGCTTGTATTTTGGTGGGAGTTATTTACCATCCCCCATCAGCTGATAATACTTTTCTACAAGACTACTTGATTGCGACTATTTGTAAATTATTATCAAAGTTCCCTAATGCTGGAATTATGTTAATGGGTGATTTTAATCATTTCAACTATAGAGTATTATGCAGACATTGTTCCCTAAAACAAGCTGTTAAACAACCTACTCGAGGCTCTGCTATCTTAGACTTGATCCTCTCGAACGTGCATAAGTGGTATAAAAAACCCGAAATTCTCCCATCCATTGGCCTTTCAGACCATCAGTCAATCCTCCTTACTCCTGCATGCCAATCCAAACAACCAAATAATATCAGCAAGAAGTCTATACGTAAAATAACATCGTCGAGTATGAAGCCACTTGGAAATTTTATTACATCCCTAGATTGGACCAGACTGTATCGGTTATCATCTTGCCATGACAAATATGACCTATTTTATAACCTCCTCATGTTAGGCCTCGACACTTTTCTGCCCAAGACAAAGATTAAAATTCATTGTAGAGACAAACCCTGGATCACCCCAGAGTTGAAAAGACTGATACGTGATAGACAAAAAGCATTGGCAGCAGGAGATCGTGATCTGTTTCAACGGCTGAGAAACATTATTAATCGTACGATAAAAGTCGCAAAAGTTTCTTATTTTAAAACCCAGGTTAATCAAATTAAAACTGTCGATCCGACGAAATGGTGGAAAGCCGTCAAAAACCTGGCTGCTTATACTCCAGATAAGAATGTTTACTCCGTGATTATTGGTGATCGTATATTGGAGAGTATTGAACAGGCAAACGCAATTAATGAGGCATTCGTAGATGTCAACAAGCTAATGCCTCCAATTTCTGATCTTGACAAAGTTGCCAGTGAACTGCCTCGTGAGTTGTATATCCCTGTGACATCAGTTCAACGACACTTAGAAGAAGTTAAGTCGTTCAAAGCACCAGTGCCCGATAGTGTACCGAATTGGCTCCTAAAACGTTCTCCATGGAAGTTGCAACACCTGTAGCGTCTATATTTAATGCGTCAATTTCCCAGGCTCTAGTACCCTTACAATGGAAATTTGCTGATGTTATACCAATACTAAAGACCAACCCAGTAGAAGACCTTAATAACGCATTTCGGCCAATATCCCTCACTGCCACATCTAAAATTTTAGAGTCATTTTATGCAGAGTGGATTCTAGACAGCATTTATCACAAACTCGACCCTAGACAGTTTGGAGCACTTGCTGGCTCTTCATCTGTTGATGCTCTTATCAGCTTACTCCACTCCTTATATGCCGACACTGATGGAAATGGAAAGAATGTGCGTGTCTTCTTGCTGGATTTCAGCAAGGCATTTGATCGAATAAACTACAAGATATTAATATCAAAGATGCGTAAACTTGACATAAATGAATCCATTACTAATTGGGTAACAGACTTTCTGTCCGAAGGGAAACAGCGAGTAAAAATAAGTGGAGTCTTTTCGGACTGGTTGCCAGTCAATGGAGGTGTACCCCAAGGAACGGTACTTGGCCCCATTCTTTTTTTAATTATGGTAAACGATCTGGTCGTAGACCACGATAGACGATGGAAATTCGTCGACGATACATCAGTCTCTAAGGTTATCAATAAAAATGAAATGAGGAAGATGCAATGCCTTGTCATTGATATTAATGACATGTATGAAAAATGACTTGAAACTCGATCAAACAAAGTGCAAAGATATGATTATTTCCTTTGCATTGGAACATCCAAAATTGGATCCAATATTTATAGAGGAGCACGAATTCGTTCCAGTATCTTCGGCCAAAATTCTTGGCATGTACATATCTGTTGATCTCAAATGGAACACTCATATAACCCATATAGTATCAAAAGCCTCTAAACGCCTCTATTTCCTTCGCCTTTTAAAACGCTCTGGTGTTGATCGTTATTCACTTTTAACTGTTTTTACAACCTGCATAAGACCTGTGTTGGAATGGAGTTATGGTATCACCCAATATCTTTCAAATGAAATTGAACGTATTCAAAAGCGAGCCTTAAAAATAATCCACCCCGATCTATCCTATGGGGAATCTTTGAAAGCCACCTTACTCCTAAGTCTATCACAAAGACGACATAAACTTTGTCAATCTTACTTTGGTAAAATGACTAATCCAAGTCATAAATTGCATTACCTTCTCCCAGTGAAACGTAATAACAATCTCAGAAATAATGCTAATTTTACACAGTTTCAATATTTTTCTAACCCTTTTAAAAATAGTTTTATACCAAGTAGTGTGCAAACTTTTAATAGTTCTTAATCTTTAGCAAGAGTTTGTATTAGTAATATATGTATTTGTACTTTTAGCTAACGATAACTGAGCAGTTCAGCTGCTCTGTAGCTGCAATTCAGTTTCTATTCCTAAATCATTAAATCATTAAATCAATCATTAAATCAAGTATGTAAAGTAAATGTGTGTAGTGTGTATAGTTAATGTGTTAAGTATGTAAAGTAAATGTGTGTAGTATGTATAGTCAATCTGTTAAGTATGTAAAGTAAATGTGTGTAGTATGTAAAGTAAATGTGTGTATAGTATGTAACTATTTAGCATGAAATGTATTTTAATTATGTGTTTTAATAAGGGACAGTTCTCAATTGGGACAAAATTCCTGTTACTGTTTCCTGTCACGGTTAAGTAGTGATTACATGTGACAAATTAAATTAATTGGGGATATTCGCCTATATGATTTTGCTGCTTCACGGATTACGTCATATCCACACGCAAGTATATGCATTAGTTCGAATTTCAATATAAATACATAACTTTATTTGTCGCTTAAAATGTCTTGCGCAACGGTTTCTTAAAATCGTCGTTTATTCGACATTTCCCTATCTAATTCTACTAATGTACTTGCCACAAATGAGTATGCGTATGTCGTACCTAAGCCATCCACGTAAGACAAGAAATACTCCGAGTTGCACACTTATGTATCTTTAAAGTCTATAGTACTACTAAAATATAAAAAAAAACAAATGCTTCCCATAAATACTCAAGAAGATTTTTTACTGAAATTAACAAGTAAAGTAAATGTTTACACAAGATAAAGATTGGAATTAGAATTTAATTGATTGTAATTAAAATCAATTTAGAGATTAACTTCTCTAAACTTCCATGCGTGTTTATATGATTTTATAGAAACAGGGAAAATGTTTTCTATTTGTTAAACACAACCGTGGTGGGTTTTGAAATTATGCATGTATTCCTTCTGTAAATCTTTGCAGTATTTTGTTTTAATTCGCAGAAACGTTTTGTAAACATTCTAGCGCGCAGACATGCAATATGTTCCCAGTTAGGTTATTAGTCTTGAACAGTACAACAAAGACTATATTTGATCCAAAATATGTTAATTTATTATCGTGTAATATTTTATTTTAGGCAATCATTGAAGCGCAGCTCAAGAAAATAGAAAATTTAATTATTGAAAATAGAGAAAAACAAGTACAGTAAAATAATTTTACTTCTTCAGTCTGGTATAAAATGAAACAAATTCCGAAAATAGACATCTTGTATTCCTGATATTCAAGAAAAAACAAGAAAACGACGGAGTCGGTGATTGTCATATTGGTTTGACAATGTCTTTGGAATAAATCGAAATATCACCGACTTCGTCGTTTTCTTGTTTTTTCTTGAATATCAGGAATACAAGATGTCTATTTTCGGAATTTGTTTTATTTTGTACTTCCTTAAGTTGTCTGCTTGTCGTGGTTTCTGTTCTGGTATATGATCCATATGATCCATCTTTTATGGCAGGGAAATGTCATCGTGAGTAGAAATATGCAGTATAAGATACTTTCTTAATGCCCTCTGTCAAATGCAACAGGGTTTGAATTAACAATGTGCAATTTGCAAGCCATATTCAAAACGTGACTGGGCCACCACAACCAACACAAAAAACCAACACTGAGACCTTGCATTTCTATTGTTCTCATTGTTCTCCTAAAGGAAAATGATTTTCATTAAAAATGCATGAGGTCTATTATTACATGTTTTTAACATATAAGTTACCTGATACATACAATACCTAAAAGTAACAGTTCATTATTTTACATTTTATTAGGGTTTTTAACTTGGATATCTTCCAAACTTTTTTAAATGATATGATATGATATGATATGATGTGATACATGATGTGATGTGATGTGATGTGATGTGATGTGATGTGATGTGATGTGATGTGATGTGATGTGATGTGATGTGATGTGATGTGATGTGATGTGATGTGATGTGATGTGATGTGATGTGATGTGATGTGATGTGATGTGATGTGATGTGATGTGATATGATATGCTCTTAAATCGGCTTCCCAGCATAAAATTACAAAAATTTGAAATTAGTTACTTACAAGGCATTGCAAACAAGTGGGTGTTCTTTACATTTGGTAAGGGCAGGTGGGGAAGAGTATGAAGTACATATTTTAATGACTTTTATTTTGTATGCTATTTCAGTTTGCATTGAGTCAGACTTCTTCCTTGTTTTCCAATGAGCATGTCGAAAACATCCATCTTAAGTCTTACGGCAATCCTTATTTTAAGGTGACACGGAAAGAGGTACAGTAAACTATATATGTAGATCAATGTCATTTTTGATGATACATTACATGGTGTAAACATACGCAACGGTACAGCGCATCTATTCTCTGTCGCACTTATTTCCTACTAACAATCGTACGTCTTTGCGTCTGTACTGAAAGGCCTTCGTGCCTTTTACAGTATCTAATGCTTGGGATTCTGTGTCGTGACCAATTTCTAATCCACACTTAATTTTCAAGTGTTCATTTTCGATTTTAAAATCAGGAGACATAATTGTAACTTTATAATTAATAATAATTTAGGACGTGAAATCCAATTCTTCTATGAACGCCCAAGATCGATTCTCGGTAAGTAAAATAAATATCAGTTATTTCAGGGTCCGGTTATATAAAACTTCTAATCGCTGTTTTGTAGTTAAATAGTGATTAAGTTTAAATACGTGGTTTTGATTGGTTGACGTTTCCACTAATCATTTATGATTAGTTATATCGTTAACTTTACATATATAGTTAACTTTAATCACTTTTTTATACAACCGGCCCCGGATGTATAATGTGAAGCAATACTGTCACACTATGGTATCGCGGGCCTTTGTTATTGTTTAAATTCTGTTTTATTTTGTCAAAAACTAAAAATAATGTCAAAAATACCTCGTTTACTGCAATGCCAGTAAGGATTAGGTAAAACAAGACGCTCCGCAGAGCCTCAACTCGCTGGGCTTTACAAATAAGGCTTGAATAGGCAGTAATTAGGTTGTTTACGATGTGAGGAATATGTAATACAACTGGACAGCAAAAAGGAAAACATGTTCGGAGAGAACGTTTTCATATACGTGTAGGTTGCGTCTCCCGAGCTGTACTGGGAAAGATCGAAATGCATCTTGTGCACATTTTCTTCTGGGTAGACAGACGCCTAATAGGTGTCTTGTTTGAATATTTTGAAGTAGTAGTCTAGTAGACTACTATTTTTATACACCGTATCGATATAAATATAATAGAGAGGTTAAGATTGATGTTTACGGCAGACCGGTAACCGCAAACGCCAAACTTCAACTCGGATTTTCAGGTGAAGTGTTAGCTGTTCGAAGTTAGGATAATGGGAAAGCTTAATGTTTCTTTCTGTAATGAGCCCTCGTCAACAATAATACAAATGCGCACATTGGTTGATGTCTTGCAGTTTCTTTCTCACAAACTGCCGCCATTTTCGAAGCAATAAAAAGGGCTGTCTGTGGTGCACAACGTGGACTGACGTACGCGGTGCATTGTGGTTGATCATGCCGCTAACGCAAAGAACTGCTTACACTCTGGATACAGAAAAACATCGTAGTTTTTACAAAAACAAAATGACTCAATGTTCTTCTCTTAGGTTCCTGATGATAATGAAGATACTAAGATTCGAAAAAGTATTGGTCAGCCTCATCCATTTGCAACGCCGCCAAAAGCATGTAAGTGCTTCGATCCCACTAGTGATAGATGCATTGCACTGACGTCATAACCTTAAATTTGTCCCCCAGATGCTTTCCTACAACAATTTATATTTAAAGGTCTGTGTGGGTTGAAAGACGGTGTACGGTTTATCTGACAGTTAATATACTTCAACATTTTATATTTTAAAATATTTGTAAACTTGTACAAACATATACAGGGGGTTGCCAAAAAAAAAGAAGCCTCCTTCAAAAATTCCTTACCTGGTTTATAATGACTATATATAAAGAGAATGTTAACAAAAGTTGTGTTTTTGTACTGGCATAGGTACCTGTGTGTAAGAACAAGCATTAATTGCAATTCGTACTTTAAACCTTTATTAACAGATCCATTTAATGAGTTTTAAACCAAATTAAAAAAATGTTAAAAATATGTCTAAATATTTAAAAGTTACTCAGTAGTGTGGGTCGAAATGTGAAAACACATTGTAGCGTAATAGGTAATGTAATTATTTCATGTACACAATGATGTCTTTAAAAGAATGCGCAACTAGAATGCGATTCATTTAGGCAGGTGCTTCTCTTATCGGCAAAGATAACTTCCAAGGCCACACTTACTTTATGTTTTAGTCAGTTGGTTGACCTATCGTGTGATGTATCAGTACCTGATGCAGACATAGAGTAATCCAAATGCTGTTTTAACAAAAAAATCTGGGTCTTGAAGCAAACAATCATCAACATTTGGTTTCTGATTTCTGGATTAGGGGTTTTGAAGTAAAACTCTACCTCATGGTCGAGGAAAAAGCTACAAAAAAAATCCGCCTGAAAGTAATAATTTGCATACATTTATCCACACATCCCACCTTGTCGTTTATGAACAATTAATGCAGAGAAGACGCGTGCTGAAGAAATAATTCAACTACATTGGCAAGTTTCCGATTTTAAACTGCCATTTTGAATTTATTTTAAAAACTTACCAAATGCACCTGTTTTTCAAACATTTGAGTAAGAATTGCAATTATTGTTTGTACTTACACACAGGAACCCATGCAAGTACAAAAACACAACTTTTGTCAACATACTCCTTATTTATAGTCATTATAAACCAAGTAAGCCAGTTTTGAAAGGGGCACTTTTTTTTTCGCAACCCCCTGTATTTTCCTGACGCTATGTGCAAAGGGTCTTCAATTTTCCCAAGTGAAGAGCTATGCTGGGGCAAATTGCCTCTTTAGCCCCACCCCCGCGCTTACATGCAGATGAAAGTTACATCCATTAGATAGATGAGGAGGAGCAATATAATAATTTGTCTGGAACACAGAAGAAAGTGTTGTGACATCAATTTCTGTAATATATTTTATGATTGATTTCTGATTCTAGTAAAAGAGCTATGGCCCATGCATTTACACGATGCGGCAAGTCGTAGGCGATCGCGGTTATTCTGAAAGCGACTACTAACACAATTATTTTCTATCCTTCTGTTTATCAATTATATCGGAAATGAGACATCTTAAAACAAGAATCACATTCAACTATTGAACTATAAGTAAACTGGAACGATAAGTCAAATGATATCAAATGAAAGCTATTAAAAGGTTGTATTTGATGTAAAAATTTGAGACTTCAGGCAAAAGAAAAACAATTTAAACATGAAAGGGAAATTTGCTGTATTTTACAAACTAACTTCCATAATCCAAAAAATATTCGAAAGAAATGTAAAATAACTTATAATACAGTTTGACGAGTTCTTTTAAATAAACTGAACAAAAAATATACTTTCAATGTCCTTTATGCTTTTTAACACTGTCAAAACACTGCCCTAATGTATAGGCAGCATTTCTTCGGGTATATCTCGTGAGGTTTCGTTCAATCAGGTTCAAATATCCCTGGAAAACTTCTTGAAAAAGGATGTAAAAAGTCCTAGAAAACCCTGGATTTTTAAAATTGTGAAGGTATATATGAATCATGTTAGTGTCGAAAAAGATAATGATCTTAAGAAAATATCTTCGCGTCTCCGTGTAATATCCTTTATGTACGAATGATATATTGACATTAATGATGATGTATTTCTAGGGTTGCCGCAGGAAAAGAAAAATCTTTGTGATGCAGTAAAGTATGAGATCTTACAGGCCAAGCTTATGCCTTTATTACAGAGGTACGAGATTTCTTAACCGAGTGACTTAAGTGTTAACTAACCAGAGTTAGAGCTAGGAAGGAACAGTGTTGGTCATTTGCGGGTTAAAATTGACATAGTGTGCGAAAGACGGATAGCACTATCCAGGGACGTAGCCAGAACTTTCTAGTGTGGGGGTGGGGCACTGTGGAAACTGCAGGATAATTATCTGCACTGGTCATTGCCGTATATAGCCGTACGAGGCAAAAATGGATTGAATTTTCCCACGTTATTTTCAGGTCGTTTTTACGTCGTCTTTTGAGTCGCATCATCTTCGTTCAACCTCTTTATCAGCAATCCCTGGCACTGTCTACAAAGTCGAGATTCGTTAATGTTGTTCAATTATTTCGCTATGCAGCATGTGTTTTTTGCATTGTTGTGAACTAAAAAATGTGAATAAATTATACAGTATAATTGTTCTGGCGCAGCAGATTTTGCGGCTTTTTACTTTTTTTTAGATTTTCAAAAAAATGAATTTTCTTGTATGATAGGTTAATGCAAGTAATGATCATCAGATCAATTAATAAGAACTTTTTTATATTTTCGCAATAGAATTGACGATATATCTAAAGGTACACAAACCAAAGATGATGAAAAAGAGCTTGCAGATTTAAGAGAACAAATAGATCGCTTGAAGTATGTATATCTGCTGTCGGAGAAACCGATTAATAGAGCATGAATTACATATCAGTGCTGATAAAAGTGCGGCAGAGTAAATGCTTGAAATTTAATTTTTTGTTTCTTTCTCATCATCCCTGTGATAACTTCAGTTTAATTCTCTCTGAGCTGCTCTTAATTTCTAAATTTTAAATTTAGGTTTAATATTCCCACATTGCTCAATGTTACGGATATTATTCAACAGTAATTGGTACATGCTGTTGCAATGATCCTGTCCTTGTGAAGAAGCTAAAAATAGAAAATGGATATTTATACCACCCTGAATCATCGTTTTCCTGCCAAAATATAGGCTTTGCCATTACTGAATTCCATGTTAGTCCAGTATTTTTGTTGCTCTAGCGATTTCTTGTTTATAGATTTGGGTATTTTGTTTCTTTTTTTGAATTAATTTTTATCACTCAAGATTACTATTTTTATTTATTTTCGCCACAAGGACAGGGTCACCATAAGAACAGTTACTCTGACTTCGTATTCCCTAACGCATACTGTGAACTTTCACTGTGTAAGGAATCCCTTGAGTACATGAAGGAAATCCGTCATTTTCGGCAAAGCTTTCACTCTTAAGAGTGAATGTATTTGTTTAAGACGGGATGCATTTTCTTTGCTTTGTTATTTAGAAGTCTTCAACTGTCAGCGCTCGTGGAAGGTTTTACCTCGCTCATTAACTTCCAAGGCATCTCTGAAAAAGTTGTAAGTTCAACATGTATACGAAATACTTTACCGCATTTGCTTTCACAAACCAGCGACCAAGCGGCTGTCCCTGACTGAATTATTAAATTGTATAAACTGAACACATCACTTGGTGTACGATTCTTGGTCTGCTGTCTCACTCTGTACCAATGAAGTTATTTCTTTTCAGCTTTCTTCTCGCACACCACATCAGTGCCAGGTGATGTGGTATAATGAACTTCATCCTCATCTAAACAAGGGGAAATGGGCAAAAGAAGAAGACAAACTATTACTGAAATTCGCAGAAGAGAATGATACTGGTGGAAGCTGGGAAAAAATCGCGCATGAATTGAAGGTGAATTGGGTCGTGTTTCATCACGTGACTGAAATTTATCGCACCTCCCAGATTTTTACTGTGTGACGTTGTGATTTTAACGCTTTTCACCCTGCTTCATGATTCGGAATGAGCTGTGAATGTATAAAATTATCTTCGAGTTCCCATTCTTGCACATCTCATGCTGACGCTATCCATATCTCGCGTGGTCTCCACGTCCTACGAACAGGGAATTGATGCTTTTATGAAGAATATGCCTTTCATGATAACATTATCAACAGCAATGGAAAATATGAACGAATTTAACAGGTCTTAATTTAGGGTGTAATATTTGGCCGAATCGCGGCCGTCCAACTGTAAATTATAATTGCCAACGACTATATTCACCAAATTAGACTGCGCGGATAAAGTTTATATCAGTTGGCATGTACATTTAGATCCTTGATCATCGTTCTTTCACACTATGTCGCTATGAACATTGATTA
Organism: Muricea muricata; assembly: GCA_963855995.1. Lineage (NCBI taxonomy): Eukaryota > Metazoa > Cnidaria > Anthozoa > Malacalcyonacea > Plexauridae > Muricea > Muricea muricata. Next base: position 49,998,470 of record OY979718.1, on the reverse strand, counting down.
TCTGTCTTGAATTAAATTTTAGAGTAACAGATCACCAGTACAATGTTTGCGAAGGTTCCAAAAGAGTTTAAATAAAAACTTTTTAAAAAGGTAACTTTTGATGTGGTTGATTTATACCTGTTTTTCCTAAATTTTGTTGCAAGTCGTTCCACAGGCATCCCAGCGCACGTTACGTCATTGCATACATTATAAATATCGTAAGGCTGGCAACTCTTTTACAATATTAAACTGACACACGTTAGAATTTCGCTTCAAACAAAAAAAATAACACAAGTTACTGCAAAAAAAAACTAGATACAAATGACCTTGAATATCTCTTCTACATTTCTAGATGGGTTTTAGACAAAAACAAGATTCGGAAATACTTAAATTTGTTCAATAAAAAGTGTTTTTTTGGTCGCAATTTTCCGTGTAGATAGGCGGGATGCAAATTGCCCTACAAACGTCACTATCGGAAACAACTTCGGCTAAGCAAGGCTAAGTTCCTATTGGCTGCTATTGAATTCGTCTTTTCTTCGGCATTTCCGAGTGCTCATCAGCCAATAGCTGAAGTTGTTTCCAATAGTGACGTTTGTAGGGCAATGTGCATCCCGCCTATCTACACGGAAAATTTTGATCCGAAAACACTTTTAATTGAACAAATTTAAATATTTCCGAATTTTGTTTTTGTCTAAAAACTATCTAGAAGAGATATTCAAGGTCATTTGTATCTAGCTTTTTTTTTGCAGGAAATTGTGTTTTTTTTGTTTGAAGCGAAAGTCTAACGTGTGTCAGTTTAATATTGTAAAAGAGTTGCCAGCCTTAGGATATTTATGTAATAATGTATGCAATGACGTAACGTGCGCTGGGATGGCTGTGATTAAACACCCTTTGCTAAAAATAACACTGAAATATAATTAAGTGGCAGTACACAGGGATTTATAGGTGGGCTTGCAGAGTCTCAAATTTTACTGGGTTTAATAGATGTAATCGTCGAGGCTTAATAACTTTACTGGGCTGTCTTGTCTTAATCAGAAACGCATCAAAACGAGGCTATATGGTGATAGCTCTTGTCTACTTGCCATTCCTTACCCTATAGCGTCGCCTTGGCGCTATTTTCATTGAGATTAGCATCTACAATAACTATTGGTTGTGTCTTTTATTTGACCCACCTTGCATGATACAGTCTGCATTTGAATGTTTTGTGCAATTACCTGGTCAGTAACATTCGTGTATATATAACTATATTTTATAGCAAATGGGGACCTGAAGATGATAAGAAGTTAGTGGAAGCGGTCAAAATGTGCGGTGTAGGACCTTGGGAGAAAGGTATTTGGTGCTGCTTGCTTCAATAAAGTAATGTAATGTAGCCTGCACGGTTGTGGGCACAGACTTTTTGTACTTATCTTAGGATTGCAATGATACGAACACTAACATAAATTAAAAGCAGTCGCTGCATACGATAAATGAAATCAATTATTGACTTATGTAACAATTATTGCATATACGTCAGGTACATGTAAGAAACGTAAAACATCTCTTAGAAAAATAAAAATAACGAGCCTTGTTGCCATAAACTATGTGAACTATCTAAACAAACCAAGCCAGCAAACCAAGGAACTATAACTTATCAGATTTTTCGCTATGTACGTGACGATTTGTACATTTTGTTCGACAAAACAGTGTTTTTTTTTCTTGCCTAGTGTCCAGTTTCTTAGAAGGTCGTACTGGCGCACAATGTATGCATCGTTATAATAAATCTCTAGATCCCACAGTTAAGAGAGGAAAGTGGGACGAGGAAGAAGATGAAGTAAGGAATGACGTGGGCGACTCAATTCAATATTTAGTCTCAGTAATATATAGAGTTCAGTCTACACATAAGCATACACGAAGTATGTTTATGTGCACACTGATCTCTATGTATTACTGGGATTACACAGTCAATTGGGTCGCCTATGGTAATGTTATAAGGTTATATGTTAATCGCAAATAAATGAATTGCAAAAGTGGTTAGGCAGGGTAAAATAATTTTCATATCAACTATTTACAATTATTTGGCATCAGCTGAGACTGGGTTACAGGAATTTTTGAAATTATTACGTTACAGCATTGCCTACATATTCCTATGTAGATTTATAAGAATCCAGATTTAAACTATAAGTCCATCGGGATCTATTGTTGATTAAAAACTAAAATGAGAAAAAGCTATGGCGCAGTGTGTAGTTCTAGAGAAAACCGAAAGAAAACCAAGTAGATAACCGAAATGGTATTATCATTCTCTTTATATGCATTCTCAATCTCAACTCTGGTTGGTCAATTTACCTGCACATAACTGCATGCAAATAACACTCTGAGCATGCGCATTTGTTAAAAACATGCCTGAGCTACAGTCACATTGAAAATACTCAACTGAAAATTAACCGCTGGCGTAATCACTTCGTCTCGATCATCCAGCAGTACTTGAAATTGTTCTCAGCTAATAATTTAATATTCGATCTTTAAATGTAGTGGGATTATAAATGCATTTATCTTTTATCGAGAAATTACCAATGTCTTTGCTGTAGCTGTTACGTAAAGGAGTGGAGTTATATGGGTTCAACTGGAAGGCATTTAAAAAAATCTTACCCAGAAGAACAGATTCTCAAGTCAGGGAAAGGTTCGTCTCTTTATAGCGTACCCACGTAATTGTTTTGAAATGATCACTAGTATAGAGTAGCGAGCACGAAAAGCTTGTTAACCACGATTTGTCGAGAAAAATGCAATATAGACTTACAGTACTTTTGGAATGTGGCTCTATTTGATATTTCGAATGTGGTGATTCATGAACGTACATGGGTTGTATAAAAATTTTGTAATTTTGTCATAGTTTTACAACCAGATCTACCAAAAGTAAATTGTTCTTTGGAAACATATGTTCCACAAATTATAAGCCTAATAATATACTTGTCCGAGAAGCAGGCTAATGTGTAAAGAAGTAAAGACTTGGGAAAATTAAATCTTTGCTGGTTCATGCATCTAGTGGTACGCACATCAGTGTGTTATAAATCCATTTTAATTTGCGGTTATCCGCGATCGCCATTCTTCTTAGCTTAGTATGATTCTGTAATACACTTGGCATAATGCTGCTATTCTTACACAGTATATTAAGTGTTTTTCGGTTGCGTTTTAAGATGGCAAGATGTTATCGATCCTGGGTTGTCTAAAGATGCTTGGACAAATGAGGAAGATGGAAAATTACTTAAAATTGTTGAAGAACAGGGTGTTGGTACGTTAAATAAACTCACTGAGATTTCCCGAGTTACAAAGTGCGTTGCTTGTGGTGGTATGTTTGGTCAGCATTTACTTTTGTGATCACAATATGATGTACATTTTCATGATTTCACAATTTCATTTCTTTGAAAGTAATTAACTCATTCAAACTGTGGAAAGGTCAGGGAATAAAAATAATATGCGTACTCGGTCGCGAATCATGTCTTGAGTTTTTGCTGAGCGTTCCCTTTCAAATCCGCCGTATTTGATTTGCTCCTGACCTCCAGCGAGCGCGACGAAATTCAATGCCGCAGAGGACTAAAACGAGCCATCTTTAAAAGAGCCAAAATCCGCCATCAGATTGGGACGAGCCCAAATCCACCATTTTGTGGAGACAATTTTTTTATTAAAGGGGAACTCCACCCCCGAAACAGCTTAGGTTTAAATGAAAGGCCTTACCACCAATAGCTTGTGTAAAATATTTTGTCCTAATTCAGTTTCGTTAGCGAGATATTGTGCGCAACATCCATGAAAATTTGCATATAGAAGGCCGCCATTTCGCCATTTTCCGTCGGCGCATAAAGTTACAGCGGTTTGTTGTTTGACGTCACTTGAGTGCTCGAGTGCTTGAAATGCTCTTTAAATAATATGGTTCTATGTTATGATTTGTTGCTTCGTGGCGAAATAAGCACGATTTTGTTTGGCTTTTCTCTTTGGCCATTTGTGTTTTACGGAAATATGTGTGTCTACGGCGTGTGCGGTTTTGCTTCACTAACAAGATGATCAGAAATGTTGAGGAATTAACTCGCTAGTGGAAGGACACGCAACGTTGTTTTATTATGTTACGACTGCGTCTACGGGAAGCCACAAGTATGAAGTATTCAAGTAAATCGGATTGTCAACGTAAATTAGTCAGCAAAATTGTTAAGCTTTTCCTGTAATATAATATAGAAAATGATCTCTAGAAAATGAAATGTATAGTAATAAAATTGTTTCCTGTACCTTGTGTATGTATCTTGTATTGATATTTTGTTGGCACGCTGTGTTTAGCTTACACTACAGCATGCCTCACTGTATGGTGCCAAATTGTTCTAATGGCTGGCGCAAAACAAAAGGCACAAATATAACTTACCACCGTGTACCGAGTAACCATATGAAGAATGTTTGGCTTCAAAAAATCCGGCGAGACAACCCTCGAGATGTCAAACACTCCTTCGTTTGTAGTGAACATTTTACCCCTGATAGTTACGTTAGCTCGCTTGCTGAGACATTGTGTGGGCATAAGGGGAGAAGGGCACTGAAACCTGATGCTGTTCCAGCAATTTTTAAGCACTCTGAAAATACACCTAAACGTAAACCTAGACTATCAAGGTAAATTGTATCTGTTAAATGTAAATGTATAACTATATCTATCTACAGTAAATTTAAAAGCAAGGGTGTAGGTCATACTTTTTGACTAACAGCGTTGTTCTTGGAGACTTGGCAAGGGGGTTCACCCAATTACCCCCAATCTTGAGAAAACAAATGTTAACAAAGCGGGCTCAATTGCTACATTACTACACCTCAGCTTTAGCAAATACCAGTTGAAAATGTAAAAACGTATGACATGCATGTCATTTTTGTATTACTTGTGTAGACTGTGCAGAAATTATTAGTTGAATACCCAAATAACGAAGACGATGATGATGGCAATGGTTCAGAGTCATCAGCAACTAATCCAATCTGTGAAGAAAAAATTTGCTACACAAGAACTGACCAGCCTCTATTAATCCCAGAATTTAACCCCCTTACACTAAATGTTGGAATACAGTGTTGTATTACTGCAAAAACCTTTGTTAATGCTGAAACACAAGCATATGATTGCTATCTACGTCAATTAGACAATACTATTAATACTGAATCGTGTTATCCTCAATCACCATCAACCAACCATCATTTATTAGATCACAATTATTACGCTGATCATCAACATTTTTTTGACGAGCCAGTAATTGTTTCAAAACCTCCACTACAGACCACCCTTCCTGAGCATGAACTTGAAGAACCCGACATATGTCGAAGAACTTGATGCAATGTCCAATGGAAGTGACACTGAGTATCACCCAGAAAACGAGGTTCAATCAGGGGATGAATGTGAAAGTGTCCCCATTGTCACAAAGCAACCCAAGAATTTCATTGTTAGTGAGGAGGCACTTAATAAACTTTTCAAAGTATGTATTACATGTGGGCAGGCTATACTTGATCAGAGTAAGTTTATTAAAGGTAGCATGGCGTCTGTTAAATCAACGTGCATAAATGTTCATATAAACACATGGGACTCACAACGATATGTTAACGGAATGCCACTATGCAATTTACTCATACCAGCTGCTATACTTCTCACTGGGAACACATTTACACCAATAGAACACTTTTCTTCATGCCTCAGTTTACAAATGATTAGTAAAACTACCTTCTACAAAGTACAAAATAAGTACGTGTTTCCTGTAATACATAATACATGGCACAATCATCAAAAACAGGTTCTGCAAAGTATCAAAGAGCAACAGGTTCAGATAAATGTAGCTGGCGATGATCGATGTGCCAGCCTGGGTCAGTCTGCAAAGTATGGTACCTATTCTCTATTAGACGAATCGTCTGGGAAAGTGATAGACTTCAGTCTCGTTCAAGTTACAGAAGTTTTATCATCAAATGCCATGGAGTATGAGGGCTGTAAAAGAAGTTTGAAGAAGCTCATAGCACAAAAATACCTGTTCGATGCTTGACTACAGATAGACACGTGACCATCACAGCTCGAATGAGGATCGAATTTCCAAAAATAATCCACCAGTATGATGTCTGGCATCTATCAAAATCTGTGACCAAGAAGTTGACTTAAAAGGCAAAGAAAAAATACAATGAAGAGTTACTGCCCTGGATCCAGTCTCTTTCCAATCACCTTTGGTGGAGTGTTGCAACATGTGATGGGAACACTTGTGTTTCCATTTCTTAAAGAGAAATGGCTTTCAATTATTAACCATATTGCAAACAAGCACAAGTAGAGGAGTGGCAAGTACTTCAAGAAATGTGCACATCGTACATTGACCAGGAATGAAAAGAAGCAAGTACAATGGCTCAAACCTGGATCACCTGCACTTGTGGCCCTTGAAGATGTGAATAGCAATACTAGACTCCTGAAAGACATGGAAAAGTTAACTGAATTTCACCATACTGGTGCCCTAGAAGTTTTTCACTCCTTGATGCTAAAATATCTCCCCAAAAGAAAGCACTTCACCTATAGTGGTATGTTGGCCCGAACCCAACTGGCAGCCCTGGACCACAACTGTAGCAGAGCACAAGCAGTTGTCATGTCTGGCACATGCATGGGTCAGCAGCGGTTCAAAGTGGAAAAGTCTAAGGCAAATAAAAGTTGGGTTTGTAAACCAATCAAGGAGCCAAAGTTTTACGGTAATAATTCCGTGCTCTCAGTACGCGAAATTAACCTTCAATCCATCAAAGTTAAAACATGACAAATAAAACGCTGGTTAGAATTAGGGTTTGGGTTAGGGCTTGGATTAAGATTTATATGAGAACACGGAATTATTACCAGTTTTACAAGCATTTGTCTGGAATGCTGGATGATGTGGTCAAGGCAAAGCAAAGTGGTGTCACCCGTGTTGAAGTACTACCTCAGATGCCCAAAAACATTGTTAAGGAGCCCAAACCAAGTAAACAGACAATAATAGAGAAACACACGTCAAGAATGTCAAGGTAGTGTAGGTTAACCAGTATATTTATTTATTTTGCATCTATTTAATCCTAGTGTGCATAATTATGTAAATTTTTCAAATAAAGCTACATATTGATTATTCATCAGCAAAGTGAAATCCCTTAAATACAAAATTTTCCTCTAACCCAGGAGGGGGAAATGTGCTCTAATGCAGCTCACTGCACATGCTGGTAAAGGCACTCTGATTTCCTTTCCTAAATATCCCCAACACCACCTAGCTAACTGTCGGTAAGCAATATGTCTATTCTTTCTGTCTTCACCGTGTCTCAGGGTCTTCGCCGTTGCGCGGGTAGCGAAGGTGAAGACCCTGAGAATCAGGTTGAAAACATTGCTGACCAAGTAAGTGTCTAACTTACGTTGAACTAACTTACTGTGGTTGGCAATCCGTTTAGACTATGGGCGGCCGTTACCACAAAAAATAGTGTACTCGTGAAGTGGCATATTAAACATCAAACAACAAAAATACGAATTGTTTAACTAAAACTAAAACCGTTTATTCTCGAGTGTCTAAATGCCATATGTTAACGATAAATAGATCGGCATATTTTTAAATGGTTTAAGAAACTGCGCATCACATATGTCTTTGTTAAACGAAATAACTTGTTCTTAAATTGCTTGTTGTTAAATAGCATGTTTTGAAATGGCATGTTTCGAAATGGTATATTGTGAAATAGTTTGTTGTAAAATAGCATGTTTTGAAATGGCATATCGTGAAATGGCATATTTTGAAATGGCATGTTATAAATTAATGAGCATGTTGTGAAATGACATGTTGTGAAATGGCACGTTGTTAGCACAGAAGTAAAACATGAAGTACGCCTGTGGAAAAAGCGGGAAAGCCGCCCGGAATCCTTTCGACAACAGTGGCGTAGCCAGGGTCATTGTTTTTTGGGGGGGCAAGTAGCGAGCGGCGAAGGCATTCTAGGGGGTCCGCCCCCCCCCCCAACTTCTACACGGATTAAGACTTTTCGAATGGTCTTGAACACAATTCGGGGGGGGGGTGGTCGCCCCTCCCCTCACCCCCCCCCCCCCCTTAACTGCGTAGCAAGAATGTCGATGGCAAGTGCAGTAGGTACTTATATATATTTATTATTTACATATCAATGTCTATTCATTATCTTTGATAATGAATTTAGTTAAAATGGTACCCGACTAATTTTGTTTGTAACGAAGCGTCCATGCGTGCATTTATAATTGCTTCAAAGTTCAATATTGACAACACTTGTAACTCAACGAAATTACAATCAAAATTAGTCGGGTGCCATTTTAACTAAATTCATTATCAAAGATAATGAATAGACATTGATATGTAAATAATAATATCATTCCTTCGACTTCCCATCGAGTGCACGCCATTTTAGCATGCGTGAGACAGTATTGGCTTTTTCGTGTTAGTGAAGCATAAACCGGACAGGTCGTAGACTTACATATTTCCGTAAAATACTAATGGCAAAAGAGAAAAGCCAAACAAAATCGTGCTTATTTCGCTACGAAGCGACAGATCGTAACACAGAACCATATTATTTAAAGAGCACTTCAAGCACTCGAGCACTCGAGTGACGTCAAACAACAAACCGCTGAAACTTTATGCGCCGACGGAAAATGGCGAAATGGCGGCCTTCTGTATGCAAATTTTCATGTATGTTGCGCACAATATCTCGCTAACGAAACTGAATTAGGACAAAATATTTTACACACAAACTATTGGTGGTAAGGCCTTTCATTTAAACCTAAGTTGTATCGGGGGTGGAGTTCCCCTTTAAGAAAGATCCGAATTCAGTTCTGTTTTTACACAGTACAAAAGGAACAACTTATGGCAATATTGATGAAAACAGAATTGAACAATATGTTTTGCTGAAAAAATTGTTCACAATTGTCAATCTTGTTGTTCAGAATTGTTGCAAAAGATTCAGGTTTGAAAACGTATATGACCAATGTTGGCTGCAACACATTGTTAAACCCTATTATACTGCAGACTCATTTTTTGCTACGCATTGGACGTAATTGACATTATAAAAAATATAATCTTATTTGATCGAATTTGAAGTGTTGATATTTGATGTACTGGTATTTGTATCACAAACTGTTCAAATGGAATTTACATAAAAGTAGAATTGCCTTAAACACAATTTTGTTAAGAAATTTATTTGATCCTGACCTAAATATTTCGTGTAATGTCTCATGATAATATACTAAACAAATTCTTTTGATTTATAGCCATGTTTATTTAATGATCCTAAAGAGAAACCCTTATATAGAGCGTCTTATCTTGCTAGGGTTGAGGAATTGGTCCGAAATCGCTAAACACATGCCTGGGAGGACTGACAACAGATGTCGAAGAAGATGGTTTCTCTTGATGAAAGATGACCCTAAGGTAGAGTGCATTTGTCTGTATGCTGTGACCGTATAAAATAAGAAAAATAATATATTAAAGACAGAGGGGCGATCCAATTCGGGGGAGAGAAGGGCTGTGGCCTTGAGATAACAGAATTCATTTCTAAATTTGTTTTAAAACTTTCTGTTACTTTTTAACTGCAGCTATATTATGTTAACATAATTGAACACAGCATGTCCAATCTGGTTGGCTCTCAGACCTATTTTAGGTTTACTTGTGAGGAAAACAAACTGCCTATTGGCATAAACATTCCAGTCATTGCCCTGATCTCAGCATTTATCTGCCCTAATTCTTCGTTCTCAGTTTTCTTGTAATATCGTCGTTATCTGTTTCTTGTTTATTAGACAAAAGAGTATTTCCGGAACAAGAAGATAAAACAAGACAAACTTGTCGGCAATTTCTCTCGACGTAAAGCAGATAGACCAGAGATTGGACCAGAAGTGAGTTGTTCAGCCTACATATTTGTAAGCCCGGTTTACACGATGAAATACAAGTACAACAAATTTTCCTGTTCTTGTACTTTTGCTTTTGCGTATTCTACTGTGCTTGTCTATACTGTACGTGTGAAGGTCGCTATTGCGCTTGACAATTTTCAAATTTCGTTAAAACCTTTAAGCAAGGTTTTGGTCCTTTAATGTGGTTCACGATTTTGGTGTACGTTGAAGTGATAAAAACTAAATCCGGCACCAAGAAGATTTTCTAAATTAGGCAAATTAAGGATTTCTGCTAAATTATTTGTGTGAAAGTTACACACTTAACACTTATTCGCCGAAGGCGAAGTGATTATTCACCGATAATTACTGAGCCTGAGACCGAGGTGATTATTCACTGATAATCACTGAGTCTGAGGCCGAGGTGATTATTCACCGATATTTACTGAGCCTGAAATCGAGGTGATTATTCACTGATAATCACTAAAGCCGAGGTGATTATTCACCGATAATCACTGAGCCTGAGGCTGAGGTTATTATTCACCGATAATCACTGAGCTTGAGGCTGAGGTGATTATTCAGCGATAATCACTTCATATTTCAAAACAGCAACTGTTACATTGACAAAACGATTGGTGGGCACTTTGAACAACCACTTGAATGATTAATGTGTTATAATCATCTCTCACCATAATAAACATCAGAGAATTGTGTGGTTCTACTAATTATTAATAAGACCTGCTGATTAACAATCACCCATTTCCGAGTGGATGTTGTGTTGTATTGTAGGTTTGATCTACACGCGCTAATTATTAGGAAGAACATCCCTGAAAACACAGCTATTTCGACTAAGCTTGGCGTACAGGGTGTATTTAAAAATTGAACCATTTTAAATTCAAATGAGTACAACATAGTGTGGTTATTTGACTGCTCTAATTGCTTTGAAGTAATGGTTGGGTAAGAACACAAGGTCTTGTACTCATGGGGCGAAACTGTGTGGAAGAACATGAAAACACCGATTTCTGAACCGCCTCTGTTTTTATTAGATTGTCATGAGCGTTAATATTAAAACTTACGAAGACTATGTAGATTTTAATACGACTTAGAATTATAACCAGAGGGAAAGATATATATATGATATTATCATTATAAATGATAAAATCATTAGTGACATAATTTTTTAGCCTCTGTCTGTGCTCGTAAAAAATAAAGTTTTAATAAGAAAACAATAACTTTTTTCATTTTTTTATTTTTCGTTGATAAGATCCCAAAACTCCAAATTTAGATTCTGAACAATAATATAAACTCATGTTTACGCAAACATTTTTGTTTTAGGATTTTCAAGTTTCTGATTTGTCCGAAAACGTAAGTATATTTGCGTCCGACGAAGGAGAATGCTTCCTAGTCGTGACGTCACGGCTGGATGCTGTGGTCTTTTGAGATTTTTGAATGTGGCATTCGCCTCGTTCTCGCGTTTAGCAAAACGAATCGCGCCTGCGACGACAGTACTGCTTAAGACGTCATGTTATCTACTATAAAATGTCCAAATTATTACATTATTGTTTGTTTCGACTTTTGGTCTTGTTATTTGCATAAACTTTACAGAATATTTCAACGGTAAGTCAAGTTCAGCATATATATAATTTGCGCGGTGTACGTGTGTTTAACTTCCGTGTGATTCGTGCGATTAAATTGCTGTAAATTTCGCACAGCTGTGAAGTATATGCGTTCCCATTTATAGCGCCCCGGTGAAAAACAATTCTCTTAACAATTGAACACTCACTTCGAACGCAATTCACTAATCTCTGATTACTTCTAGTTTTAGTACTAAAACGTTGCAGCCAACTTTTATATCTTCAAAACTATTTTAATTTGCTCTTTTGAAGAAAATACTACAACAATACGTGCTGTGACCTTATTTTGTATTATTTTTCTTTAGGAGGAAAACACAGATGGACCTGCCGCTAAAGATCACACTGCAGTTCAAGTTGGTGCTACAGTTAAAGAACGTGCTACTGCAGTAAACGATCCGGGTACAGATAAATATGTTGCTGCTGATGAAATGCATTATACAGTTAAAGATCGTGCTACTGCAGTTAAAGAACTTGCTACAGTCAAAGATCATGCTCGTGCAGTTAAAGATCGTGCTACAGTTAAAGATCGTGCTCGTGCAGTTAAAGATCGTGCTCGTGCAGTTAAAGATCGTGCTACAGTTAAAGATCGTGCTCGTGCAGTTAAAGATCGTGCTACAGTTAAAGATCGTACTGCAGTTGAACGTGCTGTAGGTAAAACTCGTGCTACTCGTGCTACGGAAGTTAAAAGTCGTGCTGCAGCTAAAGGTAGTTCTGAGGTTAAAGATAGTGCTACAGTTAAAGATAGTGCTACAGTTAAAGATCGTGCTGTAGTTAAAAGTCGTGCTAACACAGTTAAAGATAGTGCTGCAATTAAAGATAGTGCAAGTAAAAGCCCCACTTCCGCATCAGGAAACAAAAAGGTGAAGAAGAAAAACCGCAGGGAGAAATTGAAAACTAGCCGGGCGAATAAACGAAGACAGGTGATATTACTTGTTGTTGTCTAAAAATTCACGAGCTCAAATGAAACTAAATTTCCAAAAGTTTTGAAGCGAGTATTTTGATAGCGTTAATCCATTACACTTAGTAACTATTGTACGTTATACATACATAATAAATGTGAGTAATTTGTATTAACTTGTATATTATATTTGTATTAATATTGTGTTAACTTTCATAGCCCAGTTTCAAATCTTCCGAGAGGTTAAATGTTACAAGTACAGACAAAGTACGGGCAAAGACACTTCGTACAACTAGAATGAGGACAAGAAATAACAAAGATTCTACACCAATCACCACTACCGAAGATACAACAAAAACAAAATCATCATCGAATTCTGCTAAGAAAACATTTACACAACCTAACAAGAAAACACAAAAGCCTAAACTGACAGCGCCGAATCCAAGTGTGGTATCACAAGCATCTTCGTTACCAAATGCAATGCCCATTTCATTATTAACTCAATTTTCTGTCCTCCTACAGGTAGGCTCTGATGTCAGTTGCGGACAAAAAATTGCTAAAAATATTAGTATGTGGAACTTCATGAATTTTTGGCTGATTGACATTTTGATATTTATGCATTTTTGAAATTGGGCGAGGTCCATATAATGCTTTCTACGGAGAATAAACATCTGGTTGGCAGTTGATTTATGAAATATAACTTAACGTCCATACGACACATTTTTTGTTTCAGAATCATGTGATTCGTTGTGCGGTGATTCTCGCACTCGCACTGTAATTTATTTTTCAAAAACGTGATACTAAGGGCACTATTGGAACAAAACGTGATACTAAGGAGACTATTGGAACAAAACGTGATACTAAGGGGGCTATTGGGACGTTTGAAAACGTGGCCTTTAGGAAAAAATGTCGTACCTGTATGTATGGGAACGAATTTGCACCAAAATGACGTCATAATGACGCCACTGGTTTTACCCCGAATTAAATTCAGCCAATGAATGGCAAATACATTTCATCAGTGACGTCATCTTAGTGCAATTTTTCCCCAGGTACAAAACAGTTTTAAACAAAAGGTTTAAGATAACGGCGAGGTGGAATTTCCTCCTAAGTTGAGGAGTTTTAATTTGTTGTTCATCTCATTCCTTCTGTCTGCCTGTCCATTTCATTTGCAATGCTTTTGTTTTCTTTCTACTTTGTTTGTGATGTTATTACCGATTAGAACATTTCTTCTGTTCAAGGCTTTTCATGTCGACGTATCTGGTGTGCTTAACAGTGTCAATAAACCAAGAGAATCAACGGTTCCGCCATCAAACACGATAACAAGTTCTGCTGGCGAACAAACGCCAGTAACTACCATCGCACAGACGGTAGCACAAAGACCAAAACAGACAACTAATTCTGGTGAAAACGTGCCGGTTACTGAAAGTCAGGTTGTGACAAATGGCAAGAGTACTGAAAAATCAGCGTACGAAAAATCACAAACTAGTGCAAATACATTAGCACCTTCGTCACCGGCAATAAGCCCCACAACCTGTCCTGAGCAGGTGCAGAAAAATAACAATATGAATACAGATTCAATCAGTACTGTTGAGGGCAATGAGAACAACGTAGATGTTTCAAATGACACGGGTCATAATGTTGTTACTATAGACGACAACCAAAAGAACAATGTTTCAAATGGTGATGTGGTAATTAATAATGCCCGTAGCATTGGTCAAAATAGGCCAGTAGGATTCAACCTCTCTTTTGGAACAGAGAAATCGTCAAAAGTATCTGATGATAATTCTAATACATTAAAAAGCTTAAATGAAACTGTTAGTAATAAAGGCAGGGATGCTAGAAACACAAATCATAAGCGAAAACGTGATAATACTAAAGATATAGACGTGATTTCTGCGAAAAGGTTGAATAGTGAAGGAAATAAAGGTGACGGGGAGACAGAGGAATATCTAAACGAACAAACTTCTGTTTTACTTTCGGATAAACGACATGGTATAGCACATGATATTGTTGTATTGGACGAAGGTCTGAGTGAGGAAGAGGTGAACTCTGACGGAAGTTTGAGAAGAACTTCCAAAAGGAAACTTGATCAAAGTGGACATACAATACAGACTAGGGCAAACAAAAGATCGAAAAAGACAGGAAGTGAAAGGAGTTTATCTAGTGATACGTCTACATGCAATATTGAGCGGGTTGAAACTGCATCAAGGCGCTATCCTAAAAGATCTACACGCAATCAGCCAGACGTAAATAGCAATACTCTTGTTGGCTCAACGGCGGGTGTTTCCGAGTGTACATCAACATCAAACATGAGTCGGAATAATAGCATGAGTTCACGTGGTGTTTCCAGTACTGGTGTAGAAAAGAGTACCTGCAGTAACGTTAGGAGAGTAGCCATAAACAGTGATAAACCTCGTGTACCGGCCATCCCTCCTCTTCCTCCGTCCGCTACCACATTAAGTGCTTTTAGGAAACTGTTGTTATTACGAAAAGATCTGCAGTCACAGGCTAACCGCCTGAATGTCAACAACCATGGTATGAATGATTCTGACCAACCAGATAGTCAGACAACGTCGCTTGTAAATCCTTTGCCCGACCGTTTGGTGCTCGTGTCAAACATGAATCAGACATCGCACGAGGAGTTTCGAAATTCAGTAGCCTACCAACAGCTTCTCAACAGATTCAAGGGACTTTTCCTGTGGCCAGGATTTTTATCGCTTGTCGATCCAAATCTTCAGAAGTCTAACAACAATGAAGATCAAAGTCAAACTGCTCGAACGCCGAAAAGGCAAAGAAGAAAATACAGACGGCAAACTCGGTAGGGCTCGGAAATACAGAGACGTGTGCGGGTACAATTCACCCTAGCAACAAAGATGGTGACATGTCGATTTTGCCAGAATACATTGTGAGTATCAAGTAAGAATACCTGGGAAAAGATAACAAGAAGCAAAGCTAATGGATTGAAATTTTAACACAAGTGTGAAAATGACCAATTGTCTTCTGTCGGTTCTTTAAAAGACGTTAATTTGCTTTTTTAAACGATTTTAGACCGCAATGCATTCTGGTAAAATCGACATCCGCCATCTTTTTTGCTACGGTAAATTAAATCATATAATGTTGCACAAAATGAGATGTTAGGCAACAATGTGCGAAATAATTCTAAGATAATCCAGTTGATGATAGTACCGTGATGTCGTTTTTCAATATATTTACGATCTGGAAGTTTTTAAAAACCACAAAGTAATGTCTCAAAATATCAATATTACAACATTAACGTTTACAAAATCGATTTAAAGTATTTTAAACATTTACTTTGAAAAGTTACTAACGAAGTGCAACTTATAAGGTTAGTTTGACAACGGGCTAATGTTCTTGCCACGTATCGGATTGTTATAGAATGGTTTAACCGACACGCCTATCTGGTTAGAAACTAATTCGCTCAATGTCATAAGGACATGTTCGAGTTAATAATACGTCCTTGTTACTAGAAGTCGCCTATAAATAAGATTTAAATTTGCCACAAGTCATTCGCGTATTGTAGCAGCTAAAGTAGCGCGAAATTAAGGGAGCGAGCAGACTTGCGTCACATGCAAGCGCGCCAAATTCAGAGAAATGCTTCGGTTAAGCCAATTATTACTGTGCATTCTAAACGCTATTTCGTGAAAAAAATATCATATAAATACTTAAAGATAAGAAAGCCTTAATTATGGAACCGACAATTTACAACTTGGGCAGCGAGAATAACATGTTTAACTTTCACACAATTTTGGTTGTTTTCAAGCCAGAATACGTTTCAAACCTTGCAAGTGACACAACTTTGCCGCTCTCTGATTTCTCTATCGTGCCTTTTTTGCTACATGAGCACAATACGCGAGTGACTTGTGACAAATCTATATGAAATTATGTCTAAGTAACTGTAGCTGCACCACTATGATTGTAACTCGTAGTACTTGTGCAGGAGTATATTACATCTGTTGACTATGTGTATGACTGGTTTGATTTGATATTCTTATACTTTGCGCACCTATATGGTATATGTTTCTTTTTTGGCTCATCAAGAACAACTTGAAGTAATTGTAATATGACTATATCCTTTGTTAAATTTCATGTTACGTCCACAAATGTTGCGTTCCTTGATCCCTGTCCCAAATTTATGAGATCGAAGGCGGTATATTCGTGACTCATAACCGTAATTTTAATCTATTTTAATGACGTCACAAGCAGGGTAGACTGTATACTGGGTCCTAAAGGGGGAGTTTTGTTGCCATTTCCCAGTCCAAAATTTGACTGAATCCTATTGTTCAAATGCACAAATCCGATATTCCTAGTGACTGTCTTATTGAAATCTTAACCCCATTCCCATTTTCCTTCTTAGTTTGTGACTGAGTCCCAGTATATGGAACCTCATTTTCCCAGCAACAATAAGCAATTTCCAGGTCATATATTCTACTCCTTCAGGATCCTCAGTATAGAGCTTACTGTCGAGAAGACGCCTGTGGGTTATGTGTGTGACTTGGGTTACGTGTGTCACATTGGTGTTGTTTGTGATGTTGGTTACGTTTGTGATATGGGTTGCGTTGTGACATTGCTTACTTCTCAAATTGGTTACGTGTGTGATATTGATTATGTGTGGCATGGGTTACTTCTCAAATTGGTTGTGCGTGTCACATTGGTTACGTGTGTGACATGGTGACATGGGTTACGTGTGTGATATTGGTTACGTGTGTGACATGGGTTACGCGTATCACATTGGTTATGTGTGTGACATGGGTTACGTTGTCACTTTGGTTACTTCTCAAATTGGTTACGTGTGTGACATAGGTTACAAAGTATATTTTAACAATAAATACAATATATTTGCCAATTGCTTCTTGAAGAGTCAGTTATTTTTATTGAATATTCAAGATGACGGACAGAAACCCTTATTGAAATTATATTGCCATATGCCTGTAATTTTGATCTCGACATCACTCGCTACACGAAACCTATTTGGGTTACCATACTTGATCATACCAGATCTCAAGATTTCGTCTCAGATGATAATGCACGCGCACGAATGCCCCGTTCTTTAATCTGATTTCCAATTTGACTGGGACTGGAATCCAAAAACGGTTTATTCGTTTGCGAAATATGAGGATATAAACGGTTTAATTCTTCCAGAACGTTTGTTTTATTCGTGATTCAAATTATATATAATATACCTATTATAGCAGTATAATAGTTTAAAAAAGTCTTATTCCTTAACTTTCTCCAGTTCAACACACCAGTTTCCTTTATCATAATAACAGCGAACAACTGAAATATTATTTAATTTCCTACACTCCTCTGCCAACTCGTTTTCTTTAAAAACGTGGTAGAATCTCTGATATACATCCCGAGCTCTTTCCTCTGCTGATGAATTTAGTTTCTGTACATCATGATCCACTAAGCGTTTGTTTGAATTCTTGTTAGAGTTAGTGCTCTTTTCTCTGCGATAATGCCACGGTATTAACAAATCTTGCTGCTCGAACACACCTCTGGATGAATTGACTATCAGTTTTAGTGAATTGTCTCTGGGAGGGGTACTAACTTCACACTTTTGTACTCCTTGAGTAGATGTTTCGGTATCATCGTTGGAGTGTCGCGATGTAGAAAGCACTTTTGAAGCATCGTCAGGTTTAGATATCTCAGTGTCACAGCTCGACAACTTTGATGAACTGATTGTACGAGTGTCTTCACTATAATCACTTGCGAAGCTTGCACCTGAGCGAATATTAATTTGACTATTAGACACTTCAGAACACAAGTCCTGTTTACTTGGAACGCCATGATGCATACTAGCTGTACCAGCAGTTTCAGCAGTATTTGTTTCAAGCTGATACGTGGCTTGTTGCGGGATCTTGTTTGTTGTGGAAGACATCTCGTGTTCAGTAGAGTGAGACAAATCATCACATTTTTTCTTATTTTCTTCATCCTTTAAGTTTTGCTCTAAAGCCCAAACGGAAATTAATATACGACCGCCAGGTCTAATTATACGTGCAAGTTCTCTAATGGCGGACTGGCGACGAGTGGCTGTAGAAAGATGATGAATGACAGCGATACATATACAGACATCAAAGCTGTTGGATCTGAAATAATAATATAGTACAAATAAATACTCAGAATGTAGCAGGACACTAACGATGTTGTAACTGCAAAACCTATACTGTAATCATCAACACTTTCACTGTTCAAAATTAACATGGATAATAATTATTATATTTCAACGTATCACTCAGCTCGTGAAAACAGGATAGACCAACAAACTAAAACGCACTTGCGTTTCAACTGGGCACCATGCAATTGTCAACAGCCTTATTTTACAATACATTTCTAGATCATCTTAGATCTAATCGACACGACGTACTGCAATTCTAATCTTGTACTGGTATGAACGTTGGAATTTGCTGTGATTTACAAATTTAAAGCATGATAGAATGGAGTACTTTTACCTGTAGGGTAAAGATAGAATATCACAAACAATAACGTGATATCCTCGCTTCCTGCAAATGGTAGCAAGGTTTTGACTGCGATCTGATCCAAACATCAGCAACTCATCGTTAACACCAAGATATTTACCATTCCCACAACCTACGTCTGCTACGATCGAGCCAGGCGGTTGTTCTTTGAGGAATTGAGCAATTTTAGGCCAAGGGCTATGACGTGTACCACTGAAGTGTTGAGCGATATTTTCATATACATTGTGAACATGTTCTTTCTCTAAATTCACAGCATCTTCGTCTGACTGTGGTAGTGAATCACATTTTCTTTTTGAGCCATCATTATTATCCATGTCATCTTCACCGTTAAATAACTGACGGCCATAATTCTGCGAGTCGCACTTTGCAGGATATTTACACTCACAGGGTGTATGTCTGATTTTGCGGAATGTTAAGGATAACCTGACTTCCCGTCGAAGAAGCGTGACTGCACTGGATGGGTTGGAGGAATGTACACCTTTAGCATCAGCACTGTTTTGATTAGGCGATACTTCATCGACTTTTACCACGTCGTATTTTCGAGGAGTAATGCTACGAGAAAAAGCAGATAAATGTAGCACAGGTACTTTTTATGAAGCAGCGTTGTGTCTTCCACCATGATGTGTAGCTTGAGCGTTTTAAAATATGTTATGACCACTTTTGAGTCACGAACAATGTACACACAAAATGATTAATACATACAGGTATAATTTAGTTAGAGTATTACACACTTCCTTGAAGCGGTAATCGGTTATTACATATATTACTTATTATTATATATAAAGCTTCGATTTCTTAGAAAGAGAAAATATGGGTAGCCAGGAAAACAACTACAAGAAACCCACTTTAAACCCGCCACTATAAACAACATTTACTTAATTTTCTTCTCTCTTTTTAAACATTTTCAAAACATATGATAAAATCCCTATTTAATGGTTTGGGTTATTCTTAGAACTTGCATCTGGTTTTACTTGACAACACTCACCCATGAGTCCAAGCATATCTACACTCCTCTGTCATAATAAGAACACTTCGTCTGGGCAGTACAACAGAAACATGGCGTCCATCTGGATGACGGAAATCCATGGCGACCTGGATAACATGGAAAACTATACATCCAACAGCTAAATATGACATATTGTCTTTTTATTAAATAACAGAGAAGCTACCTCCTCCGCAGGCGTTTTGCATACAAATATCAGATTAATCACTCAAGTCTGACTCGCGCAGCCCAACAACAGCCCTGCCTAATCGAGGTACCAAGTACACTTCTAATTGTACCAGAAAATACAGTTCTAAAATTAGTAAAATATACCTTTGCACCAAGGCTAAGTGAGATGATGCCATCTTCAAAAGCAGAATGGGTATCAACATGAGGAGGAATCCCTAAAAAATATAAAAATGAAAGAGTAACTATAGTTATATTACTACGCTGCGGTTTCCTTTTTAGTTTTAGACAATTAATATGGTTTACTTGCCTTCCCCAGGTTTATACTCATTAACTGTTAGTTGATCAGGTTCATATTTAATGCAACCAAGTGAAGCAAGTTTTTCCATAACTGGTAAACATTCATTTGGTATTCCACTCAATAATGGGTTGTCTTTGTCCACATTATTTGAACCATATATAAATTCATAACCATAATGTTTTACATATCTGTGTTTTAACTGCTGTTCACCTGAAATAATAAACAGAACAAATTTAATTAATGCTCTTTGAAAATTTCATATATATATATATATATATATATATATATATATATATATATATATATATATATATATATATATATATATATATATATATATATATATATATATATATATCACATGCTTGGCTATCATATGTTAAGATATGTGAGCAGTACTGTAAGCCACCACCTAATCCATATTAGATTCTAATTATAATAGTTGCACAAAGAGATATATCATTTTACAATGACAGTGTTACATTTAATGTGATACACCAGATAAATGGCAATTGTTTTACGACAAATGGCAAAGCAGAACAACACAAAAGGTAAATCTTCCTTTTTCATACCTGACACATCTATTTCTTTAGAACTATCAGCCTCCCGACAACTTGAGAAATAATGTAACAATTCATTTTCTAGATGTTCACTGATAAAATCGTCAATGAGAACCATTCCTGGAGGGTAGGACGTATCCGACAAACATAATTCTATACAAGGTCTTTTCAACATATATGCTAGATAAAATGTCATATCAGTAGTTGGGTTCTTGCATATTTTTTGTCCATTTATATTCTTCATCGCTTCCTCGGCACTTTTTGTATCAGAAAACAACACATAACTGTATGATTTTTCTGGAAGCATGATTAGATCGTCTAATTTTCCAAACTTATTGAACACATTGATTAGGTCTTGTCTTTGCACTCCACACGTTAATCCGCCATTTTTTACCAATAAGTAAGGCGAAGGACTGTCACATATCTCACCTACTTCTAGTACTTTACTCTTCAGAGTTTGGAGTGCTTTACTTTGCTTTTTCATCATCTTTCTCTCTGCTTTAGTGAGTTTAAAACCTTTTTTAAATAAAGACATTCCACTCCCGGCGACCGCCATCTTGAATGTTCTCACAACAAGTATGCGCCAGTGGCATGCGCATTGAAAATGTGTATGATTGAAGCAATGAAGCATGATTGAAGGAACTCTTAGCACAGTCGCCCGCTTACAGGTGTTTTTCAGTACGTCACACTTGTTGCATCAATTGTTTGATCATATGGTTGTATGGTCTGCTTCAAAAAAGAAAAATAGCACTTATTTCTGTTTAAAAAATAGACACAAAACACCTTGGATAATTTGTCTATATTTGCAAACATTTTTTGGGTCGAAATAAGTTTAGAAATACGTAAATTTCAGCGATAAAAAAAGACTTTTGATGGCAATTTTAATGTTTCGACAAATGTCATCATCGGAAAGTCATCTCTTTTGTAATCTTATGTTATTATTACTTTGTCGGAATTTTCCGAGTAGTGCATGTCAAACAGCCGAATGCAGTAGTGAAGTCACATGAGTGTTGGCGTCTGCATTTCTTAGCTATTCGTACATGTTAGTTTGTTTATTTTTGGAGTATTGCCAAACTGAGTAGTACGATTTGACTCGATCTCAAATCTAGGAAGAGTTCTGAAGACTGGGGTGCGGCATGAGTCAGCAATTTACATGCATATGTAACGGGCCGAGCATTCTACTTGTTAGATCAACATACTCAAAACAGAGTCCGAGTGAAGAACAATTTATTTGGTTGAAGTAGATTAATTTATAGTACAAGTTTGCATGATGTTAGCATATCTTACAATCAGTTGTTTACGTACTATTACGTACGCGCACACCCTTCAGAAAACTACACCCAGATTAACATTATCCGCGCAATGGCAAATATTCAAAACACGCACGTCACACATACATGTGACATTTGGTTGACAACAAAGAGAGTGAATTTTTGTTATATAGAAAGAGAGATCAAAAGAGATGTCGCTGGAGGGAATATCCCTGTTTTTGTTCCCAAAGTGTGCTAAAAACGTTATTGGCGTATAAAACATGCTTGCATATTTTCGGTCCTATTGTTACAGGGGTTGGCTCTAACCAAGTGTTCGTCATTAAAATTTGTTTTACTTCGACAACTCATCAATACGACAATCGTATAGCATACTAGATTCAACTGTGTGCCATGGATATAGGTAACGTCAATGCCAGAACATTTGTTCTATTTTAAGTTATACCTCCTGCAATTATCTTTGTTGGTGCATTAACAACAGTTTTGAAAACAGAATAGTTGTCATAGTAATTAACAAAATACAATGTACCCACGCAATAGACTGTTCTTTGAGACTTTTGTAAAATTTCGGCAGGCAGCAGGAGGTAGCAGCCTGCATGTGGAATCACGTAGAGTCGCAGACTGCCAAGATTCGTGAATCTGCTTGCCTTGCAGTTCATTCAATGACGTTACTCAGAATGGGCCCTGTTGATTTTACTTTCATATTACATTACTTTTATGACTTATATTGGACCGACTGAATTCATTTGACAGCAATTCGAGCTGATATCGATTATATGATTTAAATCAATTGGGCCAATGTTAGATCGAATTTGTCATTTGGTCAATTCCAATATTAAGAAATCGTAAGTGGACACTTTTTTAGCCTGCTCGCAGACAGTCTTTATAAAAAAACCTTGGTTCAAGTTAAGGCTCGTGTGGACCAAATAGTCAAAACATCTTTCATTTGATCCATTTCGTTCACGGCGTGATCAACAATAGAGCTTGACCTACAGCGTAGTCAAGTGAAGCTTCCTCTCGTATAAATATGATACTTCTTTTGACGTCAACCACCAACGCAGCGACAGAGAAACCGCACACACAAATTAAAACAAAGTCTGTGCCCACGCACAAATGTGACAAGATGGTGGTTCAGGCTCGTCACGTAACACCGTACGTGTGCCCGTTTTTTCAGCAAACTAGCTTTATTCTGTACGCTGACATATAAACATAGATTTGATCCTGCATCTTTGACGAATGTTGTAGAAATCAATAAATTACAAGAAACGTTCATCCCATGTTTTACTGTAAAACATTGAAAGCCCTTGAAAAGAACTCCCAAAACCCACTCATAACTTGAAACAGGAAACTACTGTCAGCTTGATCATCAAGAATAACACGCGACCAGAGTGAACCAGGGTATTTGCAGTTGATTTGCACATGAACAACCCTGGATAGTGAGATTAGAACGATTGGCACGATCTGTACGTCATACCGTACATATATACTTAGATTTGTAATTGTCAGACTTTATGACTGACGAGATTATTTAGGGATTTTGCAACGATATTCTTTCGACTATATTACCAAGGGAAAATTGGCTTGATGCATTCGCGGAGCCTAGAATCTTTAACCTACACAGTCAAAAATACTAAGACGGATGCGTTAATTGGTGATTAGCATGTGCTCAAAGTAATAATAACCTTTTTATGACGTAGTTCCCTTGTGGCAAAGGTCACAATGCAGCCTCCAATCATATTGCAAAATTCAGAACACACCTCCATGACTCCTCAAAAAAATCTTATCAAGACCACAACACAATGTAGTTGTTTATTGTAAAATAGTTCAAGTTGTGTGCAAGAGAAAAGCAGTGTATATGTGGAATGTCGTTGGGGCATAGGAAAACAGACCGTTCGAGGTCGCTGGATATTGTTGCCGGAGGTTTATCTGGCGCCACATCTACAGCGCTAACTTACCCTCTCGAGGTTTTAAAGACGAGATTACAGTCATCAACATTTAAAGTTGGAAAGTTTAATAGCAGATTACAACTGTATGGCCTTGGACAGAACATGAATTTAACTATAGCGAGCCCAGTGGCATCAGTGTCTCCAGTGCGACACGCTACTCTATTTTCCTATACCAGGCAAATGATTCAAAACGAAGGATACACGTTATTTTCTCGGGGATTTGCAGTCAATGTTATGGCAGTTTCATTATCAAAGGCAATATATTTCCCTGTGTATTCCTGCTGCAAGAGACTCCTGGGACAAGGCCGAAGTCAATCAGGCCAAACCTTCATACACAGTTCTTCTGCAGCATTTGCTGGCTTTGTTAGTTGTACGCTTACAAATCCCATATGGTTTTTGAAAACAAGATTACAGCTACACTCCGAAGTTAACAAACTCAATATTAAACTTAAAATGCCATTGGCGATCGAAATCTATAAAAAAGAAGGAATACGAGCATTCTACAGTGGCTTAGCTGCGTCCTATCTTGGTATAGTCGAAACGATGCTGCATTTCGCTATTTATGAATATTTACGTGATCGTATATTTATTAGAGAACAAGAGATTTCGGGACCCTATATTAATTCAGGTGCAAGACTGTACCTGTCTGACTGCATGTTGGCAGCAGCCACTTCAAAAACAATCGCAACAGTCCTAGCATACCCCCATGAAGTGTTCAGGACACGCACAAGAGAACGCGAAAATATTGGGAAATCGTTCACAACCTTATTTAAAGAAATTTTGAAGAATGAAAGCTGGCAAGCGTTTTACCGAGGTTTGGGAACGCATTTAGTTCGCCAAGTACCCAACAGTGCGATTCTATTTTTGACTTATGAGAGCATTATCTATTTTGGAACTCGGTGATCATGTTTTATGCTCGTTAGCGAGCGATTAACAAAGCCTTCTTGCACACACTTGCGGATTAGGAACGTAATTATTACCTTTTAAAAGCGTTTTATATAATACTTTCATAGTAATTTAGAATGCAAGCAATTCATTGGTCTGGGAGCATTAAAGATCGAGAACTAGGATTAATGAGTTTGAGAAGCCCACGTTCATTTCGAGGTTCATTTGAGTCTTTAGACTTCTGCATCAGATATTATTATATACTTGTAGATGCCTGAAAAGTGTGAGGAAGTGTGTCTAGTTATTAAAATGATTGTACTTGCTTGAGGGAGCACAAAGAAATATTTTTAGAGAATTTTATGGGGCAATTTATAGGTCTAATTTAAACACTGTAAATAAAATAAATGTGTATTTCGTAAATTATTGTTATCAAAGATATTTAAATGAAATTAAACGCTATTTATTTTCATTTTGTCTTGTTTTTTAATCTCTTCTCCTGATTTTAATCTTCTAATAAACAAAAGTCATTCCAATACTCCAGATAAATAGACATCCAATGTTGACCTCCATTGTAATAAATATTGGTAAACTTGGCTCTTCATTTGATTTCAATATAGGTTACAACCGAGAAAGAGGGATATTTATGTCATATAAATGGTTCATGCACGACATAAATCCCAACTTTCAAGCTATCTAACTAACTTAATTTATTTATGAGGAGGTTTCCAGCAGAATCTTTTGCCACTTTTTAAAAACAACTGATTCTGAACTGAAGTCGAGATTTTTCCACCGGTACATCAAAGAAATTTAACTGACTCAAAAATAAATTAGTCTGTGTGAACAACTTCAGCTATAATTTAAAAGAAATTGCTTGCTTAGAAATTTTTAAAAGTTTTATTAAAAGAAATACAAAAGCTAAAACATTAAACTTTAACCCAGGGTTAGCGCTAACCTTGCTGTGAACAACTGGCCGCAGTAGAGCAGTTAATAACTGGATGAGGCTACTTCGTCCTGATGGCGCCTATCTAGATAGGGATGAGGTAGCCTCATCCTGATAGGCGCTATCAGAACAAGTTAGCCTCACCCTATGTTATTAAGTATTAGTAGAATCATACTAGTATACTATTGCAAATGCTGTAATTTGATTGGTTACTTTACTCGCTATCTATTCCTCGATAGATGGCGTGTAGCGAAACAATCATCTTCCTATAGAGATTTCTTTTAAAAAAATTGCTTAAAAATTAAATTAGGTAGCCTCACCCTATGTTATTATTATTAAACATAGAATTCGTACTTCAATCTTTTCTTAGTAAACATTTGTCTCCAGAGATGGCGGATTTCGAAGGGCATTTTAGCTCGCCCCAGTCTCCTGTGGCAAGGACTTTCTCACTCCTGAGATCCATCACACTGATGCAACTCGCGTACACAGGCACTGGGCAATAAATGTCCTTGGAAAAACAGTCAAAATTCGTTGTTCACAAAAAATAAAAACAGGCGTATGTACTACAGAATACAAAGCTACCATAGGGTACCAGTGTTTTGGTGTAAAATTTGAAGAAACATAAAATATACTTTATTTTAATGAATTGATATGCATTAGCTGTTTTTGGTATCAAATTTGCAACAAAAAGTATGGTATATACCATCGGTATATATTATGCAATATGCAGTGATTTAGCATTAGCCTTAAACTAAATTAAGTCAGCAATAACTGTACAGTATAACCACACAACATGATGAAACAACAATCCTCGTTCAATTCGATAAACTGTTCCAGAGTAACCATTTATTGCTACGCTGTCAGATATTCTGAGGCACATTAAGATTTTATCCGAAATAATGCCAGGTTTAAATATTACAATCTGCTAAATCTAATCGAAAGTCAGGAAGAAAAACTAGCATGTTAAAATTTGGCACAAATGACAAAACGGATTACGTAAGTAACTAAAGGTGGAATGTACACATAACCAGGAAGCCTGCTATATCCATGGGTAGCCCATGGATACTTTGATAGAGGTTTATAAGAGAGCCAGGAACTACCACTCTCTGTTCTCAGAAAAACCCTATCAAAGTATTCGTTGTTCCGGTGGTGTTCCGGCTGTGTTTCGTTGTTCTGGTAGTCAGTTTTTTACTACATGCCACCAGATGCCACCAATGTAAAACCAAAGTCATCATTCAGGTGTTAGACATAGCGAAGTAGCCATTTCTCGAATGATTAATAATATAATTTTTACGACTTATAATGACTTCTACAATTACAGTAACAAAACTGTTGAAATAGTAGTACATCGAGTTACATCTAAATACTCTTATAATCACATCAAATCATATTTGTTCACTTCAATACCAATATCAAATTTAGCATATTTATATTTGTCACATAGTGCAGCTTCAGATACACGCAGAATACGATTTAACAAAGCAGTAACTTATGTAAGTTGGTGATTCAGTATCAATCAAAGTATAATTTATAAATGAAAACAGCACGTAAATTTACAATCACAAATTTAATATTACTATTTATCAACATAAATTCATTATTGATTTATTACGTTGTGTTTCAGCAAAATTATACTTTGATGCCGATGTTTATGCTCAATACAATTATTTGGCTTAAGGGGTCGATGACACTTTTAATTCGTTTAAATTTAGATCGATCTTAAATTGACCCGAGGACGTTTCCTCGGCCTTGGATAAAAATTCCAGTGACTTATTAGCTGAGTAGCATTTAAAAGCAAAAAACTGGCAAAACTTGAAAATAGCTTTTTAGTTTAGATCGACCTCGGATCGCTCTCGACCCATTTTTGAAACTTGATCTTGTACGATTCTCAATCGATCTAAATCGACAGTGTAAACAGCCCCTAAGCCGCCCCCCTCTCTCACACACACCATGAAAGCGACTGACGCAATTTTTCCAGTTTTGAAAGCACAAAAACTGAACAAAGAAGAAAATAGTTTTAAACTATTTTGGCTCTGTAAAATTCAAAAGCTTGGCCAACTAGAGCAACTTTATTTGTTTTTGAAGACTGGATAATTGCACCGCGTTATCAAATCGCGTTCGGTGTATGTGACTATTTAAACATTCACAGGGTGTTACCTACAGTAATAAAATATTCGTCATTAAACGTTTTTAATGCTTCCACAATTAAGTTTACTTTGCAATTTCCCAACAATTTTAAGTTTGTGTGATAACCAATAAGTTCAAATTTAAAAACTGTGGACATTTATACATTATCATGTCTTCACTAATTTGCTTAAACTTTTTTCTGCCAGCTAAAACTCTGATCTTGCCAGCTAACACCCTAATTCTGCCAGCTAACGCCCAACATTATTTCAATCCTATGTAACTTTCCAGTTTTTTGTATAAAATGTGATTAACAATCAACAATATTGTAAACATTAATTATTGATAATGCACGTTATCATTCTAGAGTTCAGATGCATAAGTCAGATCCAAATCATATTTCATACATGTCATTATTTGCTTGAATAAACTCAACATTTGGTGCAGAATTGTCCACAGTTGCCTCATTAATATTTCCTAACTTTGCCACATACCTATGTATGATAAACCGCACTTGGTACTCCAGGTCTTTTCTTCTTCGTTTCGCATGGGAGGAAATGCCATGAAACATTACCAATGGAAAGGTAAATGTTGCACACAAGAAAACAGCTTGCACATAAGTTGATGTGTCACCAGCATTGTCCAGGGACATGATAGCTGCAAACGCTATTGAAAGATAAACCAATGTCAGCAGCAGGCTGATCATGATTGTGAAGAATGTTTTTCCACGTGGTCTCAGTCGACGATAGACAGACACATAGAGATTGAGTGGAATTGATGGGGTACTGTTGTTATCCAAGAGTAGCAAACCAGGACTAGCATTTTGAGATGAAATACTACCAGTGCTGTCTGTTGCGTTTGATGTTTGTTGAACATTCATTAGCTCCTGTTGCTCATACTTTTCACACTCCTCAAACAAAACAAGGCGCAAATTCTCATACACAGAAAAGTAGTGCGAGAATGCCCTCCAAATATACAAAATAACAAAAAAGCCAGAAACAGTGTAGGGAATAAAGAACTCAACATTAAAACCAAGACCAATCAATGTGTAAAGAAATACCTTTCCTAGTATATAGAAAAACACACCAAACATCAATGTTAAGAATATATAAGAACCCAATACACAAGCACTAAACAGTAGGAAGAGACAGTACAGAAATGAAATAAGAAGCAATCGAATGCAAAAGGGAAGACGTTCACAACAATCAGACTTCACAGGCAAGTCATGACTATAAAGAACACGACAAATCCGAAAAGCAACATACCCAATTGGTGTTACATAAACAACAAGGCAGATAAGAACAAGAGGCAGCCATAGGGTCATGATTGCTGGAAGAAAGATAAATCCTAAAACTAAACAAAATTTTGGAGTTTCAGTTCCATATTCTTGATCGGGATCTTCCTGTGACTCTGATGTAGTATCCCTAGTATCCCTATTAGGGCAACAACAAGACAACAGCAACCATACACATGGCGAGAAGATAATTTTCAAAATAAAAAGCCAAAAACCAAAATCAAAACAACATTTCAAATGAAATATCATGTTTGACTGCATAAATTGAAAACCTGTCTTTCCTGAGCGATGGTTGATAAATTGCTCAGGCTTTACAAAGCCAAGAAAAGTTCTCTCATCCCTTCGACCAGACAGAGCTTTTCCCAATCCAGACAAACGACCTGGAATAAGCACTAACACACCAAGCAAAAGAATGCAAAACAGGACGATAGCAAAGACATAATATTCTGCCGGCTGCTTCAGAAAACTTACCAAGCCTGTATAATAAGAAACATTAGTCCTAATTTTTGTGTCGTTATTGTTTATAAAGAACACCACAACAAACACACAGAATATTAGAGGAAATATTAACAAGACAGTGACTCGACAAAGTCTTGAGTAGCACGCCTGTGCCTCATCACCCCCACAGGTAACAAATGACAATGGTTCAATAAGAGTGAGTAGCTTTCTGTTTGTAGGGATTGAGTCCACAGGTGCTGCCAAGTTACTTGAGTAACCAAGACGTCTTGGTCCAGTAGCTTTTGAGCGCCGGACTGTTTGTGTATCTCTAGTTGGCAGGTACTTGAACAACATGGGGGCCATTATAAACAGTATAACACTTTTAACTGCCACAGCAAGAATGGCATAGTAAACCCATGTGTTAGGATGTATTACTTGTGAACAGTTGACCAAACCCAAGTTCAAGTTCTCTTGCCATGTACAACATTGATGTACAACATCACCATCTTTAGTTTTGTTCTTTCCTCCCACTGGTGGAAAACACACTGGTTGACCTTGTTTCACATGGATTTTCTGAGTGTTGTAAAAAGCAGCAACAATCACCATATCTTGGCACATTGATTCAAGACCATCAAAACAGTCACTATCATTCACAGGGTACATTTTGATACTAGAACTTTGTACGGAATGTTCAAGTGTAGTCAGTGATAATATTCCACTGTCATCAGGAAGGGCCAGTAAAAAGTTGGCTCGTCGATCACGGACCAGAACAAATCGTCTTTTGTCACTGCCAGTTGTGCTATTGTGACGCCTATTTATGATGACTGTAAAAGATACTGCAATGACATTCGAGTCAAAATGATCGGTTACTTCACTGGCAACTAAGGAACAATTGCAATTGGTTTTAGCTTTAGCTTTGCTACTGAAGCCAAAAAGCGCAATGTCGTCTTCTGTAACAGCAGAACACGCCACTTGGGACAAACTGCACAGCACTATCACGATGGTCGCAATACCAGTGAGTAATACTTTCACAAAGCAAAATTGATACATATTTAAGCGTTCCAGGAAACAAATGCTTTAACTCGTAATCACGTTTGAACGCTCAGACGTCCGTGAAAACACAACTTCAAGTTTCCGCGATTATTTCCAACCAGAATCAATGAATCATGCAATATCCAATGCACAGAGTTCAATCCATGAATCTCAAGAATCACGCCATCACCATACATTACGTCATTTCCACGCGTCTACTGCGGAATCAGTATTTTTCGGGATTTTTTAAATCAGTTGGGATGCTTTCAACCATATTTTCAACGTCGTCCCCAGAGATCCAACCTCAATCTCGGGATTTTTTAGAACTATATGTTCTAAATTTGGTAATCACGTTTTTGGTGAAAATGGCTAGTTAACAAACGATTTTGTCAAAGTAGTTCGTGCCTCGTAAGCAAGAGGCCAAGAACACACAAAAAGACGCCTGAGGCCTAAATTGCACAGAGACTAGAAACATGAGAATGAAAGTAAGACGTTTAGAGAGCTTAAGCCTTAAAGAATGTACTTGTTGGAAACGCTTGCTGGAAACGCTCGCTACTGACGTGGTACTCGTAATAACTGTCTGATATGATTTAGTTTGGAACCCTTCACTTAACTTTGTTTTAACTTCACTGCTACTATAAGTTGTATGTCTTATAGCTTTCCAATGTGGCGTCTCCTCAACAAATAATTTATCCAATGTATTCAGTGTCCTTCTTCACTATAAAAGGGAACTGATAAATCGATAACTTTGCTACTTTGATACATTGATTTGTAAGCTCTGCCTTTTTTATATTTATTCTGGCTCGTCGCGATATAATTTGCATGGTTAATTAAAATATTTCATTCATCACTTCGTTGATCTATATCCTATAATAGCAAAGCATAAAAAATTGCTTTGCCGCGCAGGCTTTTATTGATTGTGCTAGTAAAAGTAGCATAATATGCTACTAGCAGTGCTCGTTTTCGTCAAAATTATGCTTAAATTATGCCGGTTTTCAAGAATTTTGCTATTTTTTCTAAGTTATGCTAATGACAAATATGACCTTTTGAATTATCCTTTCCACTTACGCGTTTTTTTGAAAGTGCGATGACTAAAGATGCTCTTTTTTTGATGCAACAAATTTTTGTGAAGCGTTGCAAAAGATTGCACTCATGCATTTCCTTTGATCACACATATGCTCATTTGCAAATTGATTTACTCCATCTCGCAAAGAATTTTTTCTGACTCTTATATTTATTCTTCTTTTGTATCTGCAGACAGGCGTCGGCAATGTTTCCATGTGCCAGCCTGTTTTCATCATTCGCATCAATATTTAAATCATATCGTCAAGTTGTGTCTTTTCAACATGAGGGAGGGGTACAAAAAATACTTACAGGCAAGGGAGGGGTACAAAAAATACCTGCATATGAAACCTTAAAAACAATACTTCAAAGAAGGAGTGAGTGGCTTGAACTTCCCAAAGAATGTAATGCAACAAGAGCTACAGCAGCAACTTCACTACAATATGATTTTTACAGTGTTGAAGAGCTTCCGGAAGATGTCTTTTATCATGTAAGCTGATACCGCAATTTTACTGACATCACAAAATTGCAAAGAGCTAAGAACAATGCAAAAACTAAACGTATAGAATCTTTAAACCAAGCCGTTAGTACTGATGAAGTACGGGTTAGCAATGAGCACGATGGCCCACAAGCAAAGCTTCAGCGTAGATCAAGAAGGATGCTGGGTTCTGGGGAGTGATCAAATGTTCTACCGTCACAGTGCCTTATCTGTAAGAAATCTAGGCCTATATATTGTACTGACCCGGTGAGTTATGTTATGCTATTTGAATTTTGAATTAAAAACTTGAGCATATTTGTAGAAAAGGAGTTGATAACATTCTTCATTGATAACATTTTTAGACTTCAAAGAAGCGTGTAAAGCAAAACCTATCAACAGCGCAAACACTCACTGCTGGTATGCTGCAAAAAACAGCTGACAGATAGATCGTTTTATTAGAAATACATTGCAGCCACAATAAACTGAATTGCGTAACTTTACATAAACATAAATAGTACAATAGTAAGAATGTTAGTTAGAAATTACAGTAGGAATAGAAAGATATTAAATATAAAATTGAGTACAATTATAACAATTTTTGTAGAACTTAAAGTAGCTATGCTAAGCCGTTAAAAGCACATATATACAATAGAATTCTTTAAGAATTATTTAGAAGTTGAAACAGCGTTACTGTCGTTATATGCCCCACAACCAGATACTATAAAGGAGTTAAAGAAGCGATCAGTTTTTGCTCGTGGTACATTCAGTGGTCTTTGTTTCCTTAAAATGGTTCTGGGAGTTTCATTAACTTTTGGGATAAGATGATTCAATTTATTGTTATGGTTCTTTGAAGAGTTTCGCGGTGAGGTATAACAATGTCGCTCATTGACGGAATTGATATTTGCTTTGACCAGTGCAGCAGAGTATGGCAGGTGACTAGGAAACATACAGCGCATTGCTCTCTTTTGGATGCGTTCCAGGTCTGCACGCAAATATTTTGGTAGCGCGTAATGGAACACTTGGCAAGCATAGTCTAAGGAGGATCTAATACATGTACAATAATATGCCACCATATCCGCAGTGGACACTTTGGCTCGTTTTAATTGTACGAGAAAATATAGTTTCCGCGAGATGCTTTTTTCACTAGATTTGCAATGTGGTCATTCCACGAGAGTTTGGAATTTATTGTTACACCCAATAACTTGGCACTGGTTACTGTTCTTATCGGGCTGCCTTCAACATGTATAGGTGGTAGATTGGCTTCCTGATGCGAATGAGTAAAAGTAATAGTGAGCTCTTTAGTTTTGTCATAGTTAAGTTGGAACTTATTCTCTTTTGACCAGTCATGAATTTGGTGGGCTGCCAACTGGACTTCACTTGGGTTGCCCTTAATAACAGTTTCGGATACAGTCGAATCATCAACGTATTTCCAGAGGCTGAATGGGTCTGAGATTGACAAGTAATTTATCATAATCAGGAAAAGCCAAGGGCCAAGTTTAGTTCCCTGAGGCACACCCGAGGGGACTGCTCCCCATTCAGAGAAGCAATCGTATCCCAGTTTAACCCTTTGAAGTCTACATGTCAAGAAGCTTATAACCCAGTTTATTACACTATTAGGAATATCGAGCTGTTTTATCTTGTTGACGAGTAGGCGATGATCAATCAAATCAAACGCTTTGCTGTAATCGCATAATAATACTCGAATAGTGGATCCTGTTCCATCTGTGTCACCCAGCCACTTGTGAAACGTACTAATCAGGGCCATAACTGTAGAGGAGCCAGGTACTGTTCCAAATTGGCGAGGATCAATTATTTTCAGGACGGCTGGTTTTATGTAGTCGTTAACAATTAATTCTTCAGCCATCTTGGAAAGACACGGTGTAAGTGAAATTGGGCGAAGCTCATTTTTTAAATTAGTAACTAGCCTCACTTTAGGAATTAGGGTAATGTTTGCAGTCCTTTTTATGATAGACCAGTCAACGTTGTGTAAATACCGGCCAAGTGTGTTAATATTACTCTCTCGCATATCTCGTGTAGTAATATATTTCCTAGTAAACTGACCTTGGGTTCTTTCTTTAGGTATTGCTAGAACTGCGTTGTGGTCGGAGAGGCCAAATGGTGGAAAAATCGTAGGAGGCGAATAAAACTGAGCCATACTAGTAAGTATTAGGTCAAGGATAGCTTGGCCTCTGGTTGCTGATTTAACCAACTGTTTGAGGTTAAAATGGTGCTGTAAACTACCAAGTTTGACTCGGTTAAAATCACCAGCAACTATAAAACCACAGGTTGGATATAGAGATTCTGCCGTCGACATACTTGCAAAAAGATGATTCATAAAGGAGTGGTGGTCCGCACCAGGTGGATGGTAAACAACGGCGATCATTATGCAACAAAAACCACGGGGCAATCGGTTTGGTTTAAGTTTTAACCAGAGAATCTCGTGATTATCACAACATTGTGGCATATCACGTATTTCAAACTTAAGTCCATTTTTGATGTAAACACAAAACCCGCCGTGTTGATGAGTCAAACGGTCTCTACGAACAATTTTATAGCCCTGAATTTCTACTACAGAATCACTAATTTCGTCTTTTAACCAAGTCTCTGTTTTGAAGGCAATATCAACATCATTTCTGAATAGGAATTCCTCAACTTCGAGTACTTTTGGAACCAGTGACATAGTGTTTGCTATGGTTAGCCGGGGGACAAAGTTGGGAAGTGGTTTGCTTTTATATTGGGTTGTATTATTCAGGGGCACATAAATAAGATTATGTAAGTTAGTACACCTTTGGTTTCGCACTATTTTGTTTGTACAGGTAAAATTACTATTTGTTGAAAAGTTTCGACCATGTGAAGAGACTGAATTGCTTACATTCCTCCAATCAGGGGAAGAAAAATGGGCTCTTGAGCACCTGTTTGTAATTCTGACAGAAATGGTCTGTTCCGTGATTTTTTTCTGTCCAGAAACCGGTGGTTGTGTGCAGTTGGACGACGAAGAATCGAAGGGGGTTTGTTCCAAGGACGGTGATAGTGAAAAGGAGTTTTCAAATGATTCACTGACTGGGGAACTCCAAAGTGTTCTTTAACTTGACGATTTATGCGACTATTAAGGTGGCTCTTATACCCTTTCTTTCTCTCCTTAATATTACGGTATGCATCAGATTTCGTTGTCTCAATCAGGGGCAAATTCCCAAGACAGATAATATCACGATCACTAACAAGCTTTTCTGTTGATTTATAAGCAGGGTTTGATAGTGGTTCCCTGGAGGATATTACAGGCATAGGGATCGGTGTAATAATCTCAAGCTCGTCTGGTTGGAAGGTATTACACTGGACATTAGTTGGTGGATCAGGTGAATTTACTTTAGGTATATTCGCACAATGATGTTTATCCGACTCACATGTTCATGATCGTAGCTACTGTAAATTTCCTTTCTTCGATTTGCATGTATCCTGATTATTTAGTTCGGTAATTAGTTTTAAATCCGATAGGCAATTTGTTTGTGTGCTGAATGAAACTTTCCCACCTTCGTTCTTCAACAACTTATTTTGAAGTTCTTTAATGGTATTATCTCGGTCCTTTATTACTTTGTTCTTCTCATCTATGATTAAGCTGAACTCCTGAACGATAGATTCAATTCTGCTATTATAAAGACCACCGTCCCGTTCGCTTGGAAGCAGCGCATCACTGAGTAGCTCTATAATGTTATGGTGATATTAAGAATGACGAAAGCATCCTAGTTCATATACGTGGAAAAGACCGCGTTGCAATCGAAGCGAAGTATCATAGAAAATGTTATCAAATTATACAAAGGGTGTCTTCAACATGGCTATTGCGAAACACGATGTTGAACTGTCTGGTTATGACAAAGCATTTGACGTTTTCTGTGCCGAAATTATCGACAAGCGTATCATCGGGAATAAAGAAATTATGATGTTGAGCTACCTTAACCAACGATTCATCGAATATGTGAGAAAATTTGCTGATACCGCCGTCATATACCAGGCCATCCGACTAAATAAGAGAATCCAGTCGCGCGTTATCCGCAAATCGTGTTTCAGGCATCAAAAACAATGACAAAAGGTACCCTGGTATATCACGAAAACATAACAATTGGTGAGTTAGCTGATGATCTGATGGATGTAGGACGGCACAGTGATACTGAGGATGAAGATTCGCAGGAAGCCTTTAACACAGATATTGGTATGCAAATCGACCAAGAAGAAATGGCCCCACAGTCCTTTTTTCATACAGCATTGGAAATCAGAAAATTATTGAAAAACAGCGGTGGCGTGGATGGTTGGCCCCCTGATTCTAGTGATTTAACTTTGGAAAATGCAATTGATTCAGTACCAGTTAGATTGTTTAACTTCATCGCATGGTCGGTTGGATATTCACAAGATCCAATAATGGATGAGCGAGTTCCAGTGTCTCATAGCCAATGCTGTAAAGTCATTTCGATCTGCCAGGATCTCATTTATGCTGAATCAAAAGGTTAAAAGCAGACGCATAAGGCAATTGCTCTGGGTATGGCTGTTAGACAAATAACTGGGTCGACGAAAATGATAAATATGCTACATGGTTTGGAACACTCAGTATCCAGCTCAGCAGTTCGCACACACGATTCTGCATTGGCTTCTGTTATTAGCAAGTCTGAAGAGGTCACAATTCCCCGACAAACCGCAATGAAACGTTTCACGACACTTGTGAGGGAAATGGTTTTTGTGAGCAAAAAAGTACGTTCTGTGACGGCACCAGAGTCAACTATCCAGCAGTATACCAGTAAAAAGAAAGGAGTACCGACGCTGCACCAGCAGAGATCGGAAATAGACTTAGGAATGAATGATCATGCCTCTTTTCAAGACCATGTCTTGCGGATGGACTTAGCATACTTGTTATGTCGCGTGGCGTCATCTATTCGTGGGAATATTATGCATGGGTGGACAGGATTGAATTACTTTATGTACTGCCAATGTACCTGAGGTGTCCACGATTGGGTATCTTCCTGTGATAATGAGTTGGTAAAACGTAGTGTTTCTATCAGCGAACGCTTGCAAGTTGAAGAAATAGTGGTTGTCTTAGATGAGGCGATATACGCGAAAGCAGATGATCCGATGAAAAAAAGAAGAATTTAAAACCTGATTTTTATCAGGTTGGGAGGAATTTCACACCATCATGTCATTTTGCAGTGCGATTGGCAAGATTTTTAAAGACGCTGGTTTAAAGGTAAGTGAACGAGTTTCCTACCTTATCCACTTAGTCTGTAAAATATAATTGATTAATTAGCTTTTTTATATAGGACATATTAATCGAATCCGAGGTGGTAGTTCCTGGTTCCATCAACGGTGTGTTAAGCGGAAAGCATCGCTGCATTAGATCCCATAAACTTGTTTATTAATCGATGCAGCAACTTCGTCTCAGAGCCTTTCGTGCAACCCTTTCAAATGACGAATGTCAGAAGCTTGATGCCATTGCTGCCAGTCTGCTAGAAAGCGTTGGTAAAGATATTCCTGATAATTGCTGTAGCAACTGTGAATTTATAAAATGGAAAAGAAGCTTACAATTCTTTTGTTGAAAAGAGCTGCACCGAAAACCCAACATTTGCTTTTTGGTCAACATATATCGG
The DNA here is from genome assembly GCA_963855995.1 of Muricea muricata. Lineage (NCBI taxonomy): Eukaryota > Metazoa > Cnidaria > Anthozoa > Malacalcyonacea > Plexauridae > Muricea > Muricea muricata. The sequence goes on along the minus strand of OY979718.1, from coordinate 49,960,495 downwards.
CATGGTGTGTAAAGTTAGTTTTAATTATGTAAAAAATAAACTTGGCAATATGTCCACCATTACAAAACACAATAAACGTCCCAGGTCCCGCCACCACAAGTGGCCTATAACTAATAAGTTAAATAACTAATGTCAATCTTTACAGGTGCAGTTACTGTTAACATTCATCCGCGCAACAAGGACATCAGATTGGAAGTTACACCTCTCCACATTAAAATCAATGGTTCATTGGTTCTTCGCAACTGATAGAATAAACTATTCACGTTATGCTCCTTGTTATTGGCTGGAAATGTCGTTGTTGCCGAAAACTCATCCCTGTAAGCCTTTGTACTACATTCGTTACAGTGTTGCAATAAATGCTACATTATTATTATTTTCACTTAGATGTTGCGGAAAATATTGGAGAAAATTGGACTGTTCAAAGACACCCCAATCAAGCATTTTCCAGTGTACCCTGTGATCAAACAATTGAGCAGACGTTTAAAAAAGATTCTAAGATTAAAGGTGGATTGATAGCTTTTACATTAAATAGAGGAGCAGTCCATCGTTGGATTTTGGGACAGTCCGAATGATGTGCCATCACACGAAGTTGTCAAGACATGGCAGACATGCAAGGCGAACATCGGTACGTAGGTTTCAAAACCGTGCAATATAAAATAGGTAAGTTTCCGCACTTCACTAGCTGAAATTTATTAATCTTTATTATCTAAACATTATAGGAAAATGAAAGACTTTGATCATAGCAGAATGAAATGTGATGTTGCAGCTGTTGCAAGTGTAATTGAGTTAATGGAGACAATAATAAATCCATTTGATAATGAATACCAGAGTCTTGTAAATGTGTGCAATGGTTCTGTTGCTCCTCCAGAAGTCAGCTCCAACATGAGAACTATGCTTGAGAGAGGTGAAGCTGCTGCATCAAGTTTTATGGAATCGAATGTTCTTTCTGCTGAGCCAGACATCTACTCTACGATAAAAAAAAGAATTTACAAACGTTCTGGTCTATCAATAAAAAGGTAACCTGTAAGAGCAAAAATGCCAATGTCGTAGCTTTGAAGAATTCAAAAAAGCTGTTTGCGAAGATGCTTTTAATAGCGAAGAGAAGAGAACTTGATAGGGAAGATGTTCTTAATACTCCCTGCGACCATTTCCTGCACCTTTAGCGACAATGGAAGGCAATCTGGTGAAAACGTGCAAGCCAAAACTGCTTTCTATAGTTGAGGCTGAAAGTCATGAAGCTTGCGTAGAAAATGTTGATGGTGACAGTGCATTAATCATCGACGCAATGGCAGTACTCCTAACGATGAAAGTTAGAGCAACTACATTTGGCAAACTTGCAAAAGACTTGCTAGCGAAGATCGTCATGATGGCAAATTCTTCCAATTCAAGTAGATTGGATTTCGTTGGCGACAGATATCCTCAGCAGAGCATAAAAGATTTGGAAAGAGAAAAGCGTAGTGGAGGAGAAACATATTTGACTAAGATTTATGGAACCGAACAACAATAGCCTAACATCTAACCACGAGGAAGCGGATGCAAGGATGATTTGCCATGCTAAGGATCCCTCGCTGACACATTCCAAAATTATCATAAAGAGCCCGGATACAGATTTCTTTTTTATTGCCCTGAATGCCGCCGTCGATGTCAATACGCAGATCTATTTTGAAACTGGTGTTCAAGCCAAGAGAAGAATCATTTCACTAGATAAAGTTAAAGAAGATTTCAGTCCACAGTGGTGTTCTGCGTTACTTGGATTCCACGGCTTTACAGGCAAGACAATGCCCTAGATTATTTTAGTTCGGCCGGTTGTTCAAAATTAAAGCATGCAGGATAGCCTAACCCTAGGCTGAATTGAAAGCAAATTTCCTGACAGCTCGCCTAGTAGTACTTGTGCGGCACTATGGCGAGGGAAGTAATTGGTATGCAAGAGGTTGGTGCTGGAAGCAGTGAACTCTAATACAACTGGAACGATAACTCCTATATTTTTGTCCTATGATTGGATGAAGCCAAATTTGAAGCAAAAGGCGGGAACCGCGCAGGGAAAATGGCTTGTTCGAAAGGACTGGGGAAAGTTACGAGGAGTGAAAAGTTTGTTTTTGAGCAAAAATATGCTTGAAAAATGAGAATTTTCATCACAAGACTTCAATTTTAAAGATTCGATCCTGGTTTTCTGGATAGTCCCGACTGTTCTACACTTTGTTACGGCAAAAATTGAGGGCTATCACTTTTTTACTCTGGAAAATGACGAAAGTTTCAACGTGCCGAAGCAAACTACGAGGCAAACTACGCTCTTCAATTGAAAAATATATTGCTTTAAAACATTTCAACACTTCCAAAACGTATCTTGTGCTAAAGTCCAGGTATCGTTGTCTATTTTGAGCTTTTAGTCTTTGCTGTAGCCCTTCTAATACGTGAGTAAATTGAGGTTTTCGAAGTGGCGTATTTGTATGGTTAATTCAAAAATACGTATAAAACTTACATTTTTCGTCAGATAGCATTAGTTTTAGAGCTTTAAACTTCGGTTACGGATAGTTCTTGGCAGCCTCTCCCATCTAACTGTTAAAACTCGAGAAGTAACAGTTGTTTAAAAAAGATATTTCGTGACAAAGTTTTCGCCGAAACTGTTTTTCATTTTTAGCAGCCAAAAAATATTTTAAAACCTTACTCGACGTCCTAGAAAGTTGAGGTACATGAAATTTCAATCTATCTAGAAAATATTTAGCACCTAACTGGCTCTAAAACACTAAGTTAAAGGGTCGAAAAGAGCTTTTGAAAATAGGTCATATTTTCGCGGCGTGACGTACATGGCGGCCTTCAATTTGGCTTCAAAGATGGCGGCCAAGTTATCGTTCCAGTTGTATTAGAGTTCACTGGCTTGAAGTGACGAGTATGTCATGCGCTGACGTCATGATCACGTTACCAGTAACGTTACCAGTAACGTTACCAGTAATGTTACCAGTAACGTTACCGATCAGATGACGGCAAACGTCAGCATGGTAACGTAGGGATATGCCTAATATGGCTGAGTAAACATATAAAAGAGAACTGTGTTTCCACATGTTTATTAAGATATAGCCTTCTCATTACAAGCATTTACTTAGGGCAATAGTTTATCTATAGTGTTTGGAGTCATTGTTCTGGAAAACGTTCTTGACCTTCTAAAAGCCGTTGCAGCAAAAACTTTTTCTTCTTTACGGCCGCTGCTATAGCTTTATCCCGATCAAACCTATTGTTGTTCACATAATCATCTCGGGTCGCCATGATTTTTTTATGGATGGGATCTTTTTTCAACGCTTTCATCCATGCCAGGTTATCCATGTAGACATCGCCCAGTTCCTTTTGGAAAACAGGTAAATTTTTTTCAAAGGCTTCCTCTTTCGCTTTGCTTTCGTCGTGACCCTCCATGACAAGCGCTTGCATGATGTCATCGTACTGATCCCGGACCTTAGACGCTGCGTCGTTGATCAATGTACTCCAGGGATCGATTTCCTCATCAGAACTGTCTTCAGTTGTGATGCTGCTTTGTTCTTCTTCAGAACTGTTTTCATCACGGTCTTCTGTCGTAATGCTACTATCGTCTTCGGCATGGCTTTCCATTGAACTTTCGCTGTAGTCATCGCCTACGAGGCTTTCGCTGTATTGACTGTCCATTGTCTTACGAATGTCAGTGCAAAATAAGCGAATTCTCGGTTATGTACGACTAATTATAGACGCTTGACAGAAGCTTCACAGACGCTTCACAGAAGCTTCACGGAAGCTTCACAGAAGCTTCACAGAAGCTTCCCAGAAGCTTCACAGAAGCTTTACAGAAGCTTGACAGAAGCTTTAGAGAATTTCCACACCACTGCTCCCTCAAAGCAATAGTATATAGAATCATGTTTCTATCTAAACTGGAATTATTTACTGGAGCAGCCATGCAAAGACGATTTCGCCGGACCTGCCCGGTTTGCGGACGACCTGATTTAAAGAATATCAGTACACATCTTTTACAAGTTCACGGCTTATCTTCTGGGGAGAGAAAACCCTACCTTAAGCAAGCGCAGGTGTCGTCATGGCAGCCCCGCGTCGAAAGGTCTCCGCATACGACCATGTCCTATATGAACGTTGAGAAGCCTGGACAAAAGCGTGTAAAACAAAGTGAACATTCGCCACCCGCAAAAAGACCAAGAACAGCAGCGCGTACGACATCTTGGGCAACCAAACCATGTCCGGAATTCAACTTCCGCCATAAATTCTCACTTTTGGTTGTGGGTCCTACACAAAGTGGAAAAACGTATTTTGTCCTACAAATTTTGGAAAACAATCGTATCGTGTATGAAGAGCAAAAGAGTATTCGCATTTTTTGGTACTACAATCAATGGCAAGAATGTCATGAAAAGATGAAAACATCGCTCGGAAAAAGCACCCGATTTGAAAGAGGTGTTCCCGAACTGTCTGAAGATCTGTGTGAAATCAATGCACGGTACAATAACATCATCATCCTAGACGATTTGATGGCTGAAGCGACAGACAGTCCTGTGGTATCTCGATTGTTTACGCAAGGCCGCCATCGAAACGCCAGTGTTATCTTACTGCTGCAAAACATGTTTCCTAAAGGGAAATATAATACGGATATCAGCCGAAATGCCCAGTACCTGGCTCTCTTCCGAAGTCCTAGCGATCGGAAACAAATCGGAATTATCGGAGAACGCACGTTCGATAAGAATAGAGTGCACTTTATGAACGCTTATTACAAGGAGACCGAAAAACCGTATGGATGCTTGTTGGTGGATAACAAGCCCGGCACACCAGCCGATCAGCAAATTCTTGCAGACCTATTTGGGGAATGCCATGCTTATCACTTCGGTGTAAACAGTACTGAGCCTACACGTGTGGAAACCAAGCCTGTAGGCAAACACAACACAGCAACCAAAGTCACCTCTTCAAGGAAGAAGCCTGTGCAATCCGTCACCTGGTCGGATGTCCCAAACGACGTGTGGTATAAATACACCTGGGGAGCACCAGCGGTCCGAAAGATTCCCGAAGGCTATGTTATCATCGAAATGTACAACACATCGCGCAACGAAGACCATCAGCCTGTCCGTGGAGGTGTGTTAATCAACGACGAAAATTATTGGCCTGTGAAATTAAAGCACCGATCTACAGGTCATATCAAGTGGGTGAATCTACACAGCGATGACCCTACCGTCCAATCCATTGTCAAAGAAACCGTGGAAAACACTACAGAGCCAAAGATAAACTATTGCCCTAAGTAAATGCTTGTAATGAGAAGGCTATATCTTAGCGAAAAGCACGACAAACTCGCGAAAATGCGCGCGGTCAAAGATTTACTGTTTTTTAAACGTCCCCCCTCATTTTTAGTGGTGGCTATGGGTGCCCGTTTGATGGAGTAAACATTATTGTGAGAGAGTAATTGCGAGGGGCTTTTTCGGAGGGGTTGAGCAAACGCAGAATATGTCTTTTGAAATATATATTATAAAGTTGTTTACAATAATAAAATGTAGAACGTTTGTAATGTTTCAATTAGAACTGTTCGAATAAAGTGTTGACGATATATGTTCAGTTTTCCAAAACAGAGTTGAGATCATTGATAAAGCTTGAGCATTGTTCTTTTTCATTTTGCTTCGTGAGTGGTCGGGAGAATTCGTAAAAAGACTCTTTGAGCACGCATTCGGAGTAATTGCATGAATCTTGTTGAGCACAGCAAAAGAATAAACGATCTTTGTCGATAGTTTCTTTTTTGAGTTTACGAACTACACATGTATCCTTAGTTTACTACAGCTTTTCATTAGAAGATGAATTTCTTTTTTATCTATCCTACATAACAAATATAAGCACAGCATTCCCTGGTTGTTTCTAAGTCTTCTCATTTCTTTGAGGTCACGGCATGCACCGTCTACCAAATTGTTCAACATCCAGGTTTGTACGTCAACCGTCCTTTTGCGAAGGTATAAAGCAGTCCTCTTTTTCTTTAAATATTCAACTCTTTTTCTTGCCTCTGCCACGCGCTTGTTCAGGTCATGTAACCGCGATAAGTTAAGGTCATGTAACCGCGACAAGTTCTCCTCCATTAAATTGGCAATTTAAAAGTCTTATCTCTGTGAACATTGCAAGTGGTATGCTCTTACCGACTCAAATTTATCATTTTATACTATTAGCAGGATAACTAAAAACCAATCAGATTTTAATATGGTATGTTTCATGTGTTTAATATGGTATGTTTCACGTGTGTGAAATAAAGATGATTGATTGATTGATTGATTGATATGTGCTCGGCCATCGGGCCACATAGGGCCTTTTGAGCGTATTAGCATTTGCTCATGAGCAGTTTAATATGAGCAGATGCTCATCTGCTCATCGCATAAACTTGTACGAGACTAACAAGATATAGCTCTACTGTCTGTAATACTTAGAAAAATAAATTATTCCAAACGTTAATCCGTTATGCAAACCAAGAAACGCTCTAATATTTTTCTCCAAAATCAGTACGATTTCGTATTCGTCATACCCCCTTTATCTCCATTTTGATGCCCAACTCTTTGCAAAAGAATTTTTTATTTATTAAAAACCCATCCATATCAATAATTCCGACTACGTCGCTTAAACTAGCCATCGCTTCAGAAACACACTGCAAAAAAAAAATCTCCCGGGAGATCTCACGGGAGATTGACGTGATATATGACGTCAATCTCACGGGAGATCTCACGGGAGATTTGACGTCAGCACAAGCATAAAAACAGTAAACCCGAACGCTCACTCCTCACTTTGCAGTATTCAGAACATATACTCTACAAAAATGAAATGTTTGCACGGAGAACCCTGTGCTCAATCAACAACGGAAAAAGGAACCTTCTTGTTCTGCAATCAAAACCCTAGCTGTAACCTCATTTGTTCAGACGACGAAAACTACCTCTACGAAAAAGCCATCGGCGCTTGGAAATCTACAAAACAACCACAACCTCGCTGCGAAAAGCACGGTAAACTCGCGAAAATACGAGCCGTCAAAAACTTGCTGAAATCCAACTACGGCCGGCCCTTCTTCGTGTGTTCCGAGCAAACAAATACTTGTTCCTTCTGGGTTTGGGGCGACGTACAGCCCGTAGCAAAACCAAAATGCCGCCACGGATCTCAATGCGCCGTTTTTCCACTTTGTGTAGGACCCACAACCAAAAGTGAGAATTTATGGCGGAAGTTGAATTCCGGACATGGTTTGGTTGCCCAAGATGTCGTACGCGCTGCTGTTCTTGGTCTTTTTGCGGGTGGCGAATGTTCACTTTGTTTTACACGCTTTTGTCCAGGCTTCTCAACGTTCATATAGGACATGGTCATATGCGGAGACCTTTCGACGCGGGGCTGCCATGACGACACCTGGGCTTGCTTAAGGTAGGGTTTTCTCTCCCCAGAAGATAAGCCGTGAACTTGTAAAAGATGTGTACTGATATTCTTTAAATCAGGTCGTCCGCAAACCGGGCAGGTCCGGCGAAATCGTCTTTGCATGGCTGCTCCAGTAAATAATTCCAGTTTAGATAGAAACATGATTCTATATACTATTGCTTTGAGGGAGCAGTGGTGTGGAAATTCTCTAAAGCTTCTGTCAAGCTTCTGTAAAGCTTCTGTGAAGCTTCTGGGAAGCTTCTGTGAAGCTTCTGTGAAGCTTCCGTGAAGCTTCTGTGAAGCTTCTGTGAAGCTTCTGTCAAGCGTCTATAATTAGTCGTACATAACCGAGAATTCGCTTATTTTGCACTGACATTCGTAAGACAATGGACAGTCAATACAGCGAAAGCCTCGTAGGCGATGACTACAGCGAAAGTTCAATGGAAACCCATGCCGAAGACGATAGTAGCATTACGACAGAAGACCGTGATGAAAACAGTTCTGAAGAAGAACAAAGCAGCATCACAACTGAAGACAGTTCTGATGAGGAAATCGATCCCTGGAGTACATTGATCAACGACGCAGCGTCTAAGGTCCGGGATCAGTACGATGACATCTTGCAAGCGCTTCTCATCGAGGGTCACGACGAAAGCAAAGCGAAAGAGGAAGCCTTTGAAAAAATTTTACCTGTTTTCCAAAAGGAACTGGGCGATGTCTACATGGATAACCTGGCATGGATGAAAGCGTTGAAAAAAGATCCCATCCATAAAAAAATCATGGCGACCCGAGATGAACATGTGAACAACAATAGGTTTGATCGGGATGAAGCTATAGCAGCGGCCGTAAAGAAGAGAAAGTTTTTGCTGAAACGGCTTTTAGAAGGTCAAGAACGTTTTCCAGAACAATGACTCCAAAACACTATAGATAAACTATTGCCCTAAGTAAATGCTTGTAATGAGAAGGCTATATCTTAATAAACATGTGGAAACACAGTTCTCTTTTATATGTTTACTCAGCCATATTAGGCATATCCCTACGTTACCATGCTGACGTTTGCCGCCATCTGATCGGTAACGTTACCGGTAACACTACTGGTAACGTTACTGGTAACGTGATTATGACGTCAGCGCATGACGTACTCGTCACTTCCAGCACCAACCTCTTGCATACCAATTACTTCCCTCGCCATAGTGCCGCACAAGTACTACTTCGCTTGTAAACTTGAAAGGAGTTCTTCGGATATATTTTCTAGATCAACTAAATTTTATTTTCCCCATGAAAGTTTCAAATAAATTGCTGTCTATAAAAAAATAAATAGCAGGTTGAAGTTTTAACCCAGAGTTTAATTTATACCCGCCGCAGATTTAGAAATATATAATAAGCCATGTTACTTTGTTGACTTAATTAAACTGAATTATAATAACTTATTTTTATAAGGTTGCGACAGCACCAGCGCATTCTACGGAAAGGGCAAGGCAACAGCCTTAAAGATCGCATGAAGCAAGGAAGATTATCAGTCTTGCTTTTCAAATTTAGGCATGTCTTCGCCCCCGTCCAACGATCTGATTGTAGAGCTTTCCAAGTATGTGTGCCATTTGTATGGGTGCGAAGGAGAAGAAGACGTTGACCGTGTACGCTATCTGTTATTTAAACGAGGAAAATATGACGAAGAGATGCTGCCTCCGAATAAAGACTCTTTGCAGCTACACATTTATCGAGCAGCGTACCAATGCTTCATTTGGAGACATGCCACGCAACCCACTCTCTACCTTCCATTTTTCAACGAACATGGTTGGGGCAATTGGGCGTCGATCAGCATGGCAAAATATTCGTGAAGTGGATGAATCTACCCCCTGCTCCAGATTCTATCCTCGAATTCGTTAACTGTAAATGTACAAAAAAATGTGAAAGCAACAGATGTTCGTGTCTAAAATCAGGGATGAAGCGCACGGACGTCTGCAAGTGCACTGACAGCAAAAATTGCAAGGAAAGTAGTAGTGGCAATGAATCTGATGATTCCGATGAGGATATTTATAATTTTGATGAAAGCGCAAGCAGCAGTGACGAAAATGAGCAATAAACTTTTGACATGGGTCAGAAAAGGTTTGTAAAACTGCTGTAAAAAACTCGGTAAAACTATTTAGAGTAGTAATTTTTCATATATGCATAAGATATATTGATGTTTTGTATAGTTAACGAATCCATAGGCGTAGGAACCGGGGAGGCATTGGGGGCATGTGCCCCCCCAATTTTTCCCCAAAGTGCCCTTTTCTCAAGATAAAACAATGGGAAAAATGCCCTTTTTTAATGAAAAAGGTGCCCTTATAATGTAGTGCCCCCCCCCCCCAACTTCATGTTGCTTCCTACGCCCCTGAACGAATCTCAAATGAATTAGCACAATAATTTGCATGAGCTAGCACATTAACAAAGGCATTGAGATCTGTCAAATTACAATCATCATTTAAAATCACTACTCAGTCGAAAATTGCAGAAATAGGTTCTATTAATAATCTCTGATTAATAATTAAAGGATACCCAGTCGATGGAACTTTTCGTAAGGTCAGGCATAAATTAAAATTGGCGGCACTTATTATAATTACGTAAGTTAAAAACTGAAAGTACACAATAACTGCGGGTGTAGGACTTGGGAACTCTTCGGATTTGTAATCAGCATGGTCGAAAAGGTAAGTTTTGTAAAAATATTTCAGTTCAAAAGCATGCACTATGAAACTTGATTTCTAGCCATATTTTCGTGCAACAACACACGGACTATTCCACTGCCACTCGAAGTCCTGAGAGTGTTATGTGTCTCAGATGGTCAGATAACTCCAGGATTGCCGTAAATAATCTATACAATAGAATTTTTTGCTGAACAGGAATTGCTCGGAAAATGTCGATACAACGTGGTAAAAATAAGCGTGGTATATTTCGGTATTCTTCGGTTTCCGACGCTTCTCGAACATTTTTCCGAACATTTTTAAAATTTTTGAATTCAAAACTCTGAGTTGCTGATAAAACTTCACCTCGAATTTTCATCAATCCTAGATATGTTGTAAGGTAATATGGTTTATTTTTTGTTTGTACTTTTACTGAAGCACTTAGGGTGCTCATAGAAATAGATTTTTGCAAAATCGGGCGGGAATTAATAACAATATTTGAGTATAAATTTTGTACTATCCATGCTTGCAAGAATCAATGATCGCTTTTCAAAATAAAGGCTACAGTTTTTGGTTGAAATTTATAGTTGACTGATAATAATGCCTTGAAATGCGCAGCAAATACATAGTCGGATCTTAATTGCCTAGATTGTTGAAAAAGTAGGCTCAGACTGTTCTACAGATTTGGATCCTCAAAAATGACCTTCAAATTTTATCATATATGTAGTTTAATTTTAAAGGGAAATGGCTAGAAAATTTTTTATCGTCTTCTTTGAAAGAGACTCTAAAACAATATATAGAAGTCTATTACACAATTTTTATATCTGCCTTATTTGGTGAGATATTTTGACTTGAAATCTTTAGTTGTCCGCCATCTTGGATATTTGTAGATATGCATGATACGTCACACCCAGTGAACTCAATATAACTGGAAGGCTACCTTCAGTTAAGCCGGTAATACAGGATTTGAAGCCAAATTTTGCATGGAATGACCCCCAGATATGCGTGTCTGGGTGTCATTTCACGCGAGTTCAGCTTTGCGACAGTCCCACGTGCTAATTACAAGGAGTGATGAATTACAAACTGGTATTTTTTTCACTACGAAAAGTTCTTTTTTGGCCTGAAAGCAAGTCATATTCTGCGTTAATACCGAAATGATAAAGAGAAATCAAGTTTATTATGATGATAAGGTGTAGTGTGAAAACAGAAGCTCGAAAAGACCGCTGGTCAGTTCATAATATTGTGATTATTTCAACGAAGTTTTTGTACTTCAGATATTTAACTATTTGCCTTTTGGAACTTTTGGAAAAGAATTTTTGCCGCAGTTGCTTTATCTTAGACTTAAATCAATAAAGTTTCTGGAATATCAAGCCATGGATGTGCGAAAAGAGTAAAAAGTTTTTGAAAACTTGCATCGAAAAGTCATGTAATATCATTCAGAAAGTCGGAAAAAGTAATCACGGTTTGTAAAATTTTGTATTATTAAATAAGAGTAGTCAAAATTGTGCTCGTGTTGGTTTTTATTTGTCTTTGTCTTAGAGCACTTGAAATACATATAAGCTACACTAATTAAAAGGAAAAAGAGCCAATAATCTTGAAATACCCGGACAAAAAACAAGAATAACAATCCAAATTGCAAAATAACTTCTGCCGCTATGACTATCGCCACTCTTGGCTGTACGCCTTCGCGTAAAAATTGCTTTTTATTTAAATGAATTTGGTCAAGAAGGTTAAGTTTGAAAGATAGTCATTTGACCATTGTTTTGATTACATTTTGTTAAAACTTTAGAAGTGTTTCAGCCCATTTTTGACAGTTATCGGCTGGCTTTTGTATACATTTCTTAGATGGCCGCGCATGTTTTTTTCTGGTGGGGGCCTGGTGATGTTTGGCTTCAAATTTCCCGCCTGAGGTAGCCTTCCAGTTATATTGAGTTCACTGGTCACACTTGGGATCACGCAAATTTTTTTCTTACGACACAATGATTAATCTTCTCCATTAACCACACACATGGTAAGTGTTTCGGATTTCAGCACGGACTGAAAAAGGTCTCACAAATATTTTATTGGTGGAAAGTATTTAGGAGAAGCTTTGAATGGCTTATCCCTGTTGTGACGTCACCAAAACATTGTTAATGAAGTTAAAAATTAATCCAAGATGGTGGACATTTTGATTATTCAGGTGACAATATCTCCCAAAGTAAAACAGATATAAAAATTTTGTAAAAGACTTCTATATATTATTTTTAGAGTCTCTTTCCAATAAGACAATAAAAATTTTTGTTGCCATTTCCCTTTAAGTTTCTTGTACATTTGCAAGTTAAAGTATAATTTTTGAAACACCACATAAATTTATTATTGCAAAGCTTTCGATCCATAAGCTTGCAAGCTTTGCGATAATAAATTTAAGTGGTGTTTTCACAAAATTATATTTTAGTTTAATCACAGTATTGGAAATGGGCCATAGATATAGTAGGCCCTAGATAGCCAACAAATACCTATTGCAGGTGTCACTTGTATGATGAATCCAAGATGGTGTTGTCAACTTGCAAAGAACTAGAGAATTCTATTAAGAAAAGCAAATTTTGGACATTTTTGACAGTGTTAACTGCTGAGAATGCCATTTAACTAGAATTTTTGATGACTATTATATAAAATAGATCACTATTGCAGAGGTTTTGAGCGTAAAATGAGAATGCAATATGCATGGACACACAAACTTCAATTAAGTGTCTCTACTGTCTATTAAATAAAGAGGTTATGTCTGCTTCTCAACAGAAATATTGTGTGACAAATTGCTCAAAATGTGTTGCAGCAAATCATTGTGAAAAGTAGAACTTGTTTTTCTACTCATGCAATGCTTCTTGCAATAAAAAAAGTTGCATGACTTTATGATATTGTTAGGCATGTGTCTAGCAACTTGTGTCTCAACAAAATTCCAAGTTGTACTAAAGAGAAGTTGCATAGTGTAACGGTTTCTTAAAGGCCTCGAAGATATTTACTCTATTCGAACAATTGAGTCACAGTTTGCCAGTGAGAATAAAACCTATTATTCTAATTTCATGAAACATTCTCAGTACAGTTATTCATATCTACTGTACCATACCTGGCCACACAGAGTTAGGGAAAGTGTTAGGGTTTGGTTTAGAGTTTAGGTTAGGGTTATAAGCTAGCCAAGTATTATATAACTATTCCACATCTTCACTAAGAAAAATGCCTCTTGGTTGTGGAGCAAATCATATTTTATGGCACCAAAATCAAGCATTTCCTACAAAAAAATATTAGCCAATCATGGCTCACAAAAATGCCCTTCGATAGTGTTCAGAGGATGGAGGTTTTAGTAGCCTAGCAAACTACAAAATATGGCTTTTGACAAATACATGTTATCAATCAATTGAGGACTTGTTCTGTGATGGGGGCAATATGTGGGATGGGAATAGACTTTTGGCAAAAGATCTGTTGAGATGATCTGTGACTGATTGAGAGGGGTAGGGGTGATGCAGTTTCAGTACAAGACAGCTGCTGGGAAATTTGCCACGGCTGTGCAGAAATATTGTTGGCGGCTGAACACAAAATGTAATTAGCATATTATTTGCGAAATACAGATTGGTTTCAGAGGTGCTCGGAATTTAGTTTCTTTGACGAGCCAGATATAATTTTGTTCACAATTTTTCATTGATTTCAGTAAAGGACTGAAATAGCTGTCAGTTAATCATATTTTGAAGTGATGACATCGTCTGTTGAAGCAAATTTCCAAACTTTGACATGCGAGTGGGTTACCAAGAATTAAGCGCGATGTTGAATTTACGTTTGACTTAATGCTGAAAAATTTAGCTTTTGCTCCAAAAAGATATTTGTTTTCTGTTACTTCCAATATGTTTATGTTCCTTTCGAAACCAATTTTTTTGTTTGATAAATTCCGGTAATGGCCAATAGTTTGTTGTGAAACTCGCTACCGGAAAAGTACTTTAAATTACGGTTGTTGTTGAAATGGTCGTGAAAGTGATAAAACATCCACAATCACGTGGGCCGTCAGTGCAATGATGTCTTTGATATTGTATAAATGTTTTCGTACAAATGGTCAAGATATTTTTCAATTGACTAATGCGTTTAGTCGATCGATTTCAGTGACATTTTTGTATTGTCGTTCGAGTACGAGCGTTGACTAGTTTGAGTCGAATTTTAAAAAATCAGCCTTTTGCTCCAACATGATTTTAGCTCGAACTTGGTCTTCATGTTTATATCTACTCACCTGATTTGTTGGCGTGCTCTTAAAAATTACGCTAAAAGGTCGTTTAGTCCACTGAAAATTCTTGTGATCCATGTTTGTTATGTGATTTTTAAATATCACGCGTAAATCACGCAATTTCCACGCGCTCACGCAGGCTTATCTGGCGCATGCTCAGACAAATTTCCCAGCTGCTGTACAGGACATGATTGAAGGCCCAACTAGTGTGAAAATTCCTTGTATTTTTATAAGTGGAAGGAAGGCATGGTCATTTAGGGAAGATTTATTTAGTGATCTCAATATAGGGTGCATTCTGTGTACAATGAGTTGCGGATCACAGCCCAAGTTGAAAGAGGGTGTAAGGGTTATTATCCTGGAGCATGTAACCCTCCCCTTATTAAGAGTGTGTGGTCTTATGGATGTTTTTTGATATATTTAAGTGACATATTATTATTTAAAATTCACACAACCACTTGCTTAATTACCTTTTGTATTTTGTTTACAATCTCATATGTTCATATCATAGTTCAATTAAAGAATTCTCTGAAATTTGTTTGTAGGTCAACAGAATGCCCCAACTCTCTGTAACTGACAGATTATAAAAAGTTGAGATGTCATTTTTCTTCTTTCGATCTAGAGGATAACTAATCTCGATCTAAACATGATTTAAGAAACATCATAAATATTCAATTTTTTATATTTTCCTAGACATTTGTTGCAAGTTTTAAGAATGCTTCATTTGAATTCCCAACTGACATCCTGGTGATCACCAAAAAATAACCATTGTCTTGAATGGAAAGTATGGAGAAAGGTCTCAAACTTCTTGTGCTCAAATTGACTTTCAGTGTTTGTTTAAAAGTTTGAAACATTTATTTAAAAATCACAAAGATAGTTATACAAACTCCATGAATTCTAGTCTTAGTCTAGCTAATGCATTTGCCACAAAAAAAATTGACTATGTGAATTAACTAATAAAACACAACAACAAAACCAGTATGTGATCAGAAATCAAAACAAAAAATGTGGTTGATTGGCCAGGAGATTTAAGTTATCCAAGACAAAATGCTCTTTGCAGCTGTGCTAATGAATATTCCTAATTCAAATGTTTGTCCACAAGGGGAATTGTCCATTGTGCCACATAAAGTGCAAAATTCAACTGTTATTATGCATTTTAATCTTTAATTTTTCAGTCTTTGTGATTTTCAATAGTAATGTATTCAACTTTAGAACAAACAATTATAGTCAAATAATCCAGCAACATAGTTCATAAACTAAGCTTTGCTGCATTGCAAATTGGAACTGGTTTGAATGCAAATGAACTGAAGCAATTTTTATTAAAATATAATATAAACAGAACTCCAACCACAACAGATAACAAGATATTCTCAATAAAACTGCAAGAAAAACCCTTAAAAGTTTATGAATTGTTCAGTGAGTATATGTTGCCTATCACGCATGTAGCATTTCTGAAATTGATGCTCAATAAAAGATTTAGAAATAAACAATCAATAAAGTAGTTTGTTCAAAATTTTGATGATGGCTGTGCTGAAACTGAAGTTTATAACAGAACCTCAGTGAAGTTTGCCCTTGCTGTGGCATGCAAAAGTGTTTTTTACAAAGCTTTTAAATTTGAATCAAATTTGTGGCATTTCAGTTGTTTACTTATCTGAAGGACTCAGGCAGTTCTCTTTAGATTTTATCCATATTTTAGGCTTGAAAAATAAGTTGTTTTGTAACAATTACAAGATGCCCTTTTGCCCATTTTTCATTCTTTTTTGGCTTGTTCATTCTTGTTTGGCAACTGAAATTAACTTTTTGATGTTTGTGTGTTTCATTTTCTTAGCTTCAGTTCAATCTATATTCAAGTAGTTCTACTTTGTGATTGTGATAATAATAATATAAGAAAACAAGTTTATATGGCTTTTGAACAAGGTCTTTTTAATGCAACAAGTAAGTAAAGATAAGTTTACACTTCAAAGGGATCAGCTTTTTAACCTGACAAGAACATTAACAAAATTTAGTTTTTTGGACATTAATTCCTGCTTTACACACAAATGCTCTATCTGAACTGTGTTGTTCCTAAATTTTTTGATGTCGACTCTAGTTAGTAATACTCAGAGAATTGAAAGGAAATTCTGGCTAAGAATTGAGTCAAAATTGATAGCTTTGGTGTTCCATACTGCATAGTATCAATTGACTAAGTTTGCCTACCTTTGCCTAAGCTTTTTCAAAATGAAATGTCTGAGTTGTTGACAAATCAGAATTTTGAAATTAAAATTGTAGAACTTTCCTTTCTGCTGAAACGGTTCTTGATGTTAAACGTGTAAAAGAAAATTTTTCTAAGCAAAACAAGTATGTTGAAATTGTGTTGGAAAATACATAGACTTTGATTTGTGTGTATAAAATGTAAAGAAAATATTAAAAAAGATATAAAGAAACATTCAATACATTACGTCTTGTCAGGTTAAAAAAGTAACTTAGATATATGGCTTATAAGATGAAAACATTTTCAAAACTCTTTTGTAACTATATAAAAAAAGTAGTTTGTTTTTTCCACGAATTAGCGTCCTTTATACAAATGATCTTTCTTCATAAAATTGATGGTAGTTTTTACTCAAGTATAGAAATCAACGGACTAGTTGAGATACAAGAATACATATATACAAAGTCATTGAGCTACGTAAGAAATGATTTTTAGTATACATTTTTTCGATAAGTTATTTAAAGTACTCCAAAGAATACATTAGCAAAATGTCGAGGCAATTTAGAGGTTATTTCAAGCCATTTCTTACGTAGCTCAAAAGACTTTGTATATATGTATTCTTGTATTTCAACAAGTCCGTTGATTTCTATACTTGAGTAAAAACTACCATAAATTTTATGAAGAAAGATCATTTGTATAAACGACGCTAATTCGTGGGAAAAACAAACTACTTTTTTTATTTTTATCCAAAACAAATAGCATTTTTATTTAGTTCTTTAAATCTTTGAGCCATATATTTCTTAGCATTACTATGAAACAACTTGGTGTTACGTTTTGCATTTCTCTGTCAAACTCGCAAAATGAATCACATTACTAGTTGTTTTGTAAGTAATTTATCTTGGAGTATAAACATTTATCTTGAAAAGACCAAATTCCATTTAACATTGCCTTTTCACTTGTGTTAAACGCAATGCTAATTGCCATGCTCTGTTTTCTTCTATTGTTATTAAAATACGTACCAGTTTGTGGTAGTTAAAGTCTTTTTATTGTTATTCAAATTGTAATCTTTACAAATTCCTTTCAATAAATTGTTCACAAAATTTACATGTGACCCTTTTTAATTAAAAATTCAATTCCCATGGGAATTGAGAAATTGAATAAAAAAAATCCCTCTACCCCGGCCAGCTCTCCAAGTGCTGCTTCCACACAAGTAGAAGTACCTATACATGTAGTACAAGTACCTCTACTTATTTGCGGTGGAAGTAGCACTCGGAAAGCTGGCCGAGGTAGCGAGGCAAAGAGAAGATCAACCTTGCAAATGCTAATACAAATTGCTAAGTTGATCTTCCCTAAAGAGCAGCCGCGCATACCTAACAAATTAAAACAACAAATGTTAGTGACTTAGCATGCAAATTTGACTCCCAATGCCAAAATGACAAGTGCCCCCCTCTGATCCTACCAACTGCCTACCTGCCTCAGTTCTAAGCTGTCTTCCTCGGTTCTAAGCTCCTGCATTCCATTCGATACCTTCACTTTCCTCACCATCGCACAGTCACTCACAGCTGATAAACCCACATGCACCGCCACCACCCCGACTACCAACCAAAACCGAAAATTAAAGGAATTAAAATTTTAGTAAAGTATACCTGCTTATTTCGGTTTAATTTGATGTTTTAGGTCAAAACGTCGAATATAAAGATATCAAGGCTCGAATATAAAAATACCAAAGCTCGAATATCAAAACAGGTGAGCTGACTTTGTACTTAAAGTTACCTTGCAAAGTATACGAAACTTGACCCGAATTTTTGTCTCTAATATCTTATCACTGCACACAATACTAGTTTAAATGATAATACTAGACTAATTTAGTTGATGTTTCTCCAAACTGTTTGTGAGAAGTGATGGTAGATTGTGGTTTTCAAGCATACTTTCAAAAATTTTAATTCCTTTAATAAACCTAACCCCATGCAACTTACACACTGCTCACACCCTCGCAGTCCATACATTTAGCTAATAAATTACGTTATAAACAAAAAAGCAAGATAAAAAGATAAATTACGTTATCTCTAGCTACTTAAACCCACTTAGACTGAGTATTTATCTGATTGAGTTTTCAAACGTAAAACCTTAGCTGAAAGGGCATGGGCTTCTCGTTACGTTAAATTGATCCGAAGTAAATATAAATTTGATACTTACCAAAGTCTGAGGCTGGGTCAAATAAGCATGAGGATGCAAAGAGTTTAAATCTTTTTTCCTTTAAGGCTAGCTTAAAGATTTAAATTCTGCACCGTAGTTACCATACAATTTAATCTCCCTATAGCTATTACTGCATATAGTTCAAATTGATAACCGGAACATTTTAAAGCTTCATCGCTATTCTCATACTTATTTAACCGAAACGCCTTCATTTGCATGGTACGTCGCAGCTGCTCTCAAACCACTTCCGTAATTTGCTCTTGTGCACAAAAACAATGGATTTATTGTTCCATTGTTTATGCTTGCCAAAAGAAACTTTAAGGAACCAGGATACTTGTTATATTTATAATCAAAGAGGAAACCCGTGAAAACAAAGCTTGCTCTATTCCCTTGGGAATTAAAAATAGGCAAAAAAAATCCTGTTGTTTTTATAATGTACGCATGAATCAAATTAACTAAGAAATACAGAAACAGTGTATTCCCATGGGAATTAGAATCAAAAGTTGAGTCGTATTACCTCGTTGTTTTTTTAAATTATATGTTATTGATGATAATAGAATACAATAATAATAAACCAACCCAATCCAACTTAGCATCATTAAACCAACATAGTATTATTTCTTGAAAGTTGAAACAGATTTTTGTGTTTAATCTTACATATCACGTGTCATGCATTATTTCGTTTTGCTTTTAGAAATAACCACAATCCAAATGTTATTATTTCTTTACAATTTTGAACTCGAAATATGAAACAAAAGAAAAGTGTCATTACTTCAAGACTTCGAAACTTCGTGCGATTTATTTTTTCATATATATCTTAAATTCTTTGCTTTTTTCGCAACGAGAAACAATGATTTTGTTTGACGAGAAACAATAAAATTTACTTGAGTCCTCTTTGATTTCTAAATAATTAGTATCTTGTTTCCACTAACTTGTAAAGTACCACTACTTTGTATTACAATGTCGTGTCTTCTCTGTCTTGCGGATTGTTGTTGATTTGTGGGTCCATCTCATCCAGCATCGTTTATTCTGGTGTTTTTCTCTCGCGTTTTTTCGCACCCCATCACCTTTCGAATTAAAGAATCGTATCCGTTGGTTTATTACAATTAAATTGTAAATCACTTTATTGCAAAAAAATAACTATGAAGTTCTAAATGTGACTGATGATTTATGATGAACTAGGTAGTGTGATTGTTTTACGCGACAAAAAGGCGTTTGAGATATCTACTTATTGTTGTTTAGTTCATTGATGACGTGTAGCTCAACTTATTCTCAAAATATTTTAGGAAATAAGGGACGTAAAAATGTGCAAGGGAGATATAATTTTTAAAGAGATATGGCAATATATATTTCTTAAAGCAATTGGAATATCCTGTGTTAATTTTTTCCTAGTATGCTTACTTTTAACAAATCGGAGTTGACTCGATATTAAAGAACTCGCGCTTGTAGTACAATGTAATGAAGGAAAATTCCTTTTCTTGGAAGAAAACCTGAATTAAACTTTTAGCAAACACAATTTTGAAGGAATTTTCCAATAAATATACATAAGAGTACGAGAATTTTAATAGTCTCCGTTTTCGAATGTCTACGGCGAAATCGCTTTAGGAAGTGAACATTGGTTCAAATAGCTGTGCCCTTGGTCAACAGCGTTTATTGTAGGGTGTCACTTGTGGGTATGTGTGGGTGCCTAGGATAGAATACCTACTTGGACTATGTGCACACGAGTTAACGTTTCTGGACGTTTTCAATCAAAAAGAAAACGATATGAACTATAAGAGTTCTCGTTGTATGAAGTTTTTGTCCTTAGACGAAGTTTGTGCTGGTTTTCATTAAATTATGTCAACAAGTCAGGAGCTTTTTGAAAAAAATTCGGAATGAAAACGCTCAGAAACGACATCGTGTGCACGTAGCCTAGTTTATACTTGACTTGAAAATGAATACTATACTAGATAATGCAGGCCTTGGATTCAGACTTAAATGCACGAGACTTGTAGTTACCGGACTTCAACACTGCTTAGTTTCTGAAATATTGAAAGAAAAACACTCCGTCCGCCATCTTGTTTTATAATTAGCTCTATTTGAACGACGTCACTACAGCGTAGACTTTATAAAACTTACCGTCAAGCCGTTAAATCTTAATTAAATTTTATTGACCATTTGCAATTTTAGACAGAATTATATACATACAAATATAAGGGGGGGGGGGGGGGTGAATAGGGTTTCGAATCATCGGATTTTCTGAAAAAAAGCGATTCGGAATCGGATATGGCTGAAATTTTTTGCGGATAACGGATCCAGAAAATGCGTCGGATTGCGTATTTATCCAATATTTTTGTTCGGATTGAGGATTTTTTTGTTGCTTGCTTCGGACTCTGGATAGATTCATTTTGCTTTTGGGCTGTGAGGCCTATGAAAGCAATAAAAAATTCGACGCCGTTTTCGCTGTCTTCATTGTATTTCGCTATATGCCCTATATGGCCCTAAGATATTCTCTATACCTATGGGATACTTATGGCTTTTAACATTATACCCCGATAACATGAAGTACGTTACAGTGTTCAACTGCCCTTCTGGCTCCCCTTGATTCGGATTTTTGCAAAAAATGTTTACGGATCAGCGGATTTTCATAAATTTTCAGCGGATTTGCGGATTTTAGTACCCCTATTCACCCCCCCCCCCCCCAATATACACGTTAAAGATATTTGCTAATTGCTTTTTTACCCTGTTCGAATATCCAAGATGGCGGATGACTAGTGTCTTTGCCTTTCAATATTTCAGAACCTAAGCACGTTATCAAAAATTTAAGGCTCCTATCGATAAGCCAAATTAAATTATTTGAAAATGAGACAAACATAGTGGTGAGTACTAACTTCTCGACGAGAACCTTCGCTTGAAACGTCGAATTCTGTTTATGTTGTTTCAGATAATCAAAGAACCGAACATTTTCTGTTCCTTTGATTGCAGTACTAACGCTGGAAACATTAGTTCGATATTTTTATGCCTATTGCCATATCCATTTAATGGCAAATTTACGATATATATGCAAGATGTAACAACGTGAGGAATTATGGGGTAACTGATCTGCATATGTGACACTGGATTAATTCATAACATTTTAATTGAAGTAAAAAGCGTCTGGGTACGAGGTTGGCAAAATGTAATGACTTACTTTCACTCTATCCTTGGATCGTCGTGGCTTCGATTGGTCTAGTTTCATCATATGCTGTTGATGGTTTCATCTGGTTGGCATTCTCTCTTCAAAGAACATCACGCCGGTCCAGTTGGTTAACAAGCTCTCTCATATCCAGTCAACCATCATAAAATATGGAGAAAATTCGTAATGTTACAAAACAATATTTTAGAATCTTGGAAACAAAACTGCAGAAATATGATTGTAAATCACTTTGACAAACCGTACATTGCGATGGTATTTTCATCTTGACATATTCTGATGGACACGGCTAGTGATTCACGTCTTGGATCAATATTAGTTCCTCCCATCTTGTTCAGTGAATTGACTGGTGTATTCGCTCGTACACTTGACGTCCTTTGATGAAATAAATAATTACAATGTTTAAAAAACTCGTTCCAGGATAAGCAGAGAAAACTACGTTAACAAGCGTTGAGGAGGATTAAGTAATTATATAATTGGTGTGGCATATCACAGAAGATAGTCAATGGGCAACACTTAGCTTCGAGATACCGGGACAAAACCTAGGCATGACAAAAAAAGCGCAAAACAAAATCGCGGAATCGGAATGAATTATTTGGCGTCATTTTCTTTTACTTGCGGATTTCATTTTTTGTTTTTATTTTGAAGCAAAAGCTGGAAGAAAATTTTGAAATAAACATTTGAATGTTGATTAGTTTGTCGTCGAAGAATATAAATTTTTTTATACGATTTATTAAAACACAGGATATATGTAAAAAAGATTGAAAAAGGTATTTGACAGTTGACGTTAGGAGACGAACGCCTAGGAATGCCCGCAATTTTGGTTACAGTTTTTTTATACCTTAAGAAGTTAATACAATATCAAATGGTTTTCTGTTCAGAATAACGACATCCAAGCGCGCGGGCAATCCCAATCCCTAATACATGAATGACGCTTTCCTGGCAGAAAACTATTTCGTAATTGTTTTATAAAGAAATTACAATGCAACGCGATAGAATTTAAATTTCTCGTCCAGGATTGTTTGATCCTACGCAGTGATCACCAAGTGGCGCAATCGTCAAAGCAAGCGCCTGCCGCCTCTGTGATCGTGAGTTCAATCCCCACTTCAGGTTCGTGGCACTTATGCGAGGAGTTAGTCAACGCTCTGTCGACAGTCGTGGGGCTACGATACACCGGTTGGGGAATGTTGAAAGGGTGGTTAGAATTGTAAAATATCGGTAATCAACCAGACTCGGGTAACTAGCCAAGACTGCTATAGCTAGATGACGATGAGGTGGTAAAATAAATTAATAAAACTAAGTGTTTCATTGTAGTTATCATATAAATATCATTGTCAAACCGAATGGATAATTCCAGCAACCACGAAGGAGGAATAAAGGAAGGAAGTAAAGGATGTGATTGGAATGAAGGCAGAAGGAATTAAAACTAGTTGTTAACAATATTCGCACGTAACGAGTTCTCACTTGACCCTAACTCGGAATTCCCTTTGAATTTGAACTGAAAATCTGAATTTCCTGTTTCTTGTATAGATTGCAGTGTATCAGTGGACAGAAGAGGTTTTGAAGAAAAATGACAACGAAAAAAGAGGAAAAGTAAGTCACAATAAAGTTTTTAAAAAAATAATCAAGAAACTATCGGTATAACGCTCGATACATCATAATAATCGTCATCATAAATTCTCTATTAATCCCCATACAGTGGGTGTGGTCTTGCTGGGCAGGAAGGTTTGAAACGAGAGCATGATTAATTCATTACTTGTCTTGCCAAAATAATTTTGATCATACATAAAAAGATAGTTAAGCGGAAAGAAGTTGGACGGATAGGGGCTAGAATACAGAGTTTTCAATGACAGTTAGTGTATTCTAATATTTGGTTTTCTTACCACTAAATCCTCTTGAACGTCATTGTATTTGGTGTGACTTTTTGCATCGAATTTTTCACGTGGTAGTCTCGCAATACCTCTGGAATATCTAAAATGTAAGACAAAATATGCCGGTTAGGAATAAAAACCTCAAACAAAATTGATGCCTGAACATTTTAGCCTGGATCAGTTGTGGAGGTAAATGACCCAGAATTAAAATAAAAATTATTTTACCTTGAAAAGGTCCTGTTTTAATCAAGTCATCGTTGTTCCATTTCGAACAACTCCCTGACGGCTTAGCTAGAGAGAGAAATAGAAGTTCAATCTTTTTACCAGTAAACTTGGCTGAAATTTATGAAATTTATAAAATAAAATTTCGACCTAGTGAGCAAACCGAATTTTCGCCAAACAAGAAAACATTTAACAACTAATACATACGCAGATTAGTTAGAGAATACTTACATGTGTGATAAAAATTCAATATTGTTGATGTCCAACTACACTGAAGCAATTTTCGTTGCATCTTTAGTTCGGAGAAGAAGACTGACGCCATTTTGATTTTGAATTTTCTCGACGACGGCATATGTTCGTTCTCAATTTTCCCCCCATTTCTTCGACATTTTAGCTCAAATTTGCCCAAGATGTCTTCTTTGTGTCTTCGTCGCCATTTATGTGGAATCCTGCGCCATTTCTGTGGAACTTTGAAGATTTTTGGTGTCTAAATATTTGGTGCAGGAGGAGAGATTTTCAACGAAGCTTCGTGTCAGAGGAACTAGCAGCAAATGACGTCAGATGACCATTGTATGCTAGAAAATACCCCGTATGAATAATGTTTGATCATCTATGTACGAAGGTGAAAATAGGTTTTTAATACCCGAATGAGGTGTTTTTGCCATTATTTCTAACTCAGGTCCTTCTTCTACTTCTTTACTTTTAGTTTACTTAGTTAATTCGCCAAAAAAAACGCCTGTAAAGGACGTTTTTGCAAAAAAAATTATTTGCATACTGATGAGCAAGGAAAGACCCGTTCGTGATTTCATTAGCAAACATCTTTCCCTCCGTGGCCGAGAGGTAAAGGTAACTATCTCCCGAATTGCACGTATCGTTTGACTTCGATTTTGGGCGGATCGGGAACCGTTCAAGCTCAACTGAGGTTGGACTTGATCGGTCTCCGATCCACCCAAAACTGAAATCAAAGCTGGGCGTGGTGTGCAGGAAAACACTAGACAGTACCGCGAGGCCAAGGAGGCAAACGTTATTTGCCTAGAGTTTTTAACTAATATTTAAGCAAATTTCTTTCTCTTGACTGTTGGGGACAGACCTGTAGGGTTGGTGTATTGAAGACTTCCCGCCGTTATTTCTCTTCGTTCCAAAGGACAAGTTGTCTTCGATGAGAAATAAGGACATGAAGACTTCAAGGTACCACTAAACCACCACACTGTAAAACTACAGTGTAGTGGTGTAGCTGACGAAACCACTACACTGTGCCAAATATATATGGCCGACGTCTTCCCAAAGCTTACGGTACAAGCATGGATGTCAAAGTTGCGCAAGCACTTTAAAGCCTTAAAACAAGCGTTTTCTTTCGGGAATGAAGACGACAACGCTAACTAAATCAACGCTTTCCGATCATGTTTTAGGTTGTTTAGCTATGTTTAACGATATTTATGGCGAAGTCTGTGCAAGAAGAAAAGTCGGGAAAAGGCATTGTCTTTGTTGACTTTCTGTGGGCCGTTTACTTCCTGATCGAGCTTGATATGCCATTACGTTCAGTGTCCTTGATATTGGAGTCATTTATATATGGCCTTGGGTTTAATTCCCAAACACTGATTGGCTTCAGCTCTTTCAATTAATGAGATAACATTGCAACAAGATGGCACTGCGTTATCACTTTGCGCTGTATCACATCATTAACCATCTTCTCAACACGCTAAACAACGACAGAGAACCACAATGTTAACCTCAGAGGCAACTTAGAAGAGCTAACAGAGTAATTACAACACGGATGGCACTGCTTTATCACTGCCTAGTCGACACTATGTCACGTCTGTAACCAATTTGACAAACACAGTGCATGCTGTAAGCCTTAACAGCTTTTAAGACAACTGCGAGGCACTTAGTTTACTTGGACGGTTATATGAAAACGGTGAAGGTCAATCTTTCTCGTTGACACAAACTGAATCGCGGAGTTGTGAGTCAAGGCTTATAGAATATACTATGTATTTGTCTGTCGTTTAGGCAAAGTTATCGATAACGCAGTACCATCTAGAGGCAATGTTATCTCGTTACTTGAAAGAACTAAAGATTGCCATTCAGTGTTTGGGAATTAAACCCAAGGCCGTATAGAAATGACTCCTATATCAAGGGCACTGAACATAATGGCATATCAAGCTCAGTCAAGAAGGAAACGGCCCGCGGAAAGTAAAAAAAAAGACAACAGTTATTAATCTTGCAAACTTCGACTTTCCTTGTTGCAAAGGTCTGTATTAAATTATATTAAAACTATATTATTCACGCTTACCGCTTCAAGGATAGCTGATTTCCAAGGGAGGCGTGACAATGTTAAAAAGACTATATATTATTATTATTATTATTATTATTATTATTATTATTATTATTATTATTAAAAATACACACATTAAGTAGCTTAGACAGCTAAATTGTTATGTGATTTACATGAAAAAGAGAGACGAAATCAATTATATGTATATAAGTACAATTACAGAGTTTTTGTAAAACTACAATCTATATTAAAAATAATTAATTAAAAGTGCCCCAGAATACCAAAGCCATAGTAGTTCAATAGTTAAAATATTTGAAATCCAAGAAAAAACCATTAATTATTGTCAAAAGCCATATTGTATTTGCGGATCGCATATACATAAAGGACTATTGTTAAAACGTTCTGTTTTGCATTTAAAATTATAAAATTTATTTTCATTAAGTCTCGTGTGTTTCTCCCGTACCAGACCGACAATAGGTGGCAGAAGATCGTTTAGTTTGTGGGTTGGCTGTTTCATGTCTTTTATTAAATTTACACACATTATATCTCTTCTGTATTCTAGAGTGTGCAAACCACATTCAGTTAATGCCTGTTTGTAAGTCTTTCTTGGACATATTATTTTCATAGCGCGCCTTTGAATTCTCTCTATATCTTTAGACTGTTCCTGTGTCAGGCCACCATGCCAAATTTGAGCTCCAAATTCCACAATTGATCTGATAGCCGAGATATAAAATATCTTTAAGTCTTCTCGTGGAGCATTGTACCCTTTAAGAGTTTTTAAAAAATATAACCGCTTAGCTGCCTTCTTTACAACGTATTCCGTGTTTGATTTCCACTTGAGGTCATCATCTATCCATAAACCAAGTAATTTATAACAGCTAACTCTTTCAAGGACACAGTCATTTATTTTCATTGCAGGAATAACTGTTCTATCTTTTCGAAAGTCAATGATCATTTCTTTACATTTTTTTGCGTTTAATACCATTTTCTCGTTTTCCGCAAAGGTTTTTACTGACTCAATTTTCTTGGGTATGTTCCCAATTTCCATTCCAGAAACGTGATAATGAACATCTAACGCCTCCCAACTCGTGGTATCGTCCATGAAGAGAATCGTATCACCATCCACAACAACATCCTCGTTTCCAACAACTTGTTCTATAACACTAGGTAGCATATTAATTTTAATTACAAAGGCAATTGGTCCCAATTTACTGCCCTGTGGGACGCCCCCAGTAACATTTTCAAAATCAGATGTTTCTTTCCCAAACTGTGTGAAATGAGATCGCTCATTCAAGTACGAAGCAAACCATTTTATCAAGGCGGGTCTTACACCCATTGATCTCATGTTTTCTAGCAATTTATTGTGATCGATGAGGTCGAAAGCCTTGCGAAAGTCGAGGAAGACTATCCTAATCACTCTATGCCTTTCGTCCATTAATTTGTGCCAATTATGTAATAAATTAACTAAGGCATTAACTGTCGATGATCGCGGTAAACCACCATATTGAGAATCCGAAATTTTCCCAGTGGTATCATCATACATCCACTTAACTGCAAAGGTTTCTTGGATTTTTGCCAGGACACTTGTTAAAGCAATTGGTCTTAAATCTTCTGCAAGCGTACAAGGTATTGATTTTGGAATACCCGACACTTTATAATTCTTCCAAACTTTAGGAAAAGTTTTAGATTGAAAGGATTCATTGAAGATTTCGGTCAAGGGTACAGCAAAGTACTTTGCAAAGGTCTTCAAAATTTTCAGTAATGGATCGTTAGGGCCAGGTGCTTTATTAACATTAATTTTTTGCAGTTCTTGTTGCACTTCATCGACGGTGATTAGTGGCAAATTTTCCGCGCAATGAAGTTCTAGCCATTCTTTTCCCACTTTTGGGTAATCCTTAGTTAAGTTTGCAAAGAAATGGTTTATGAAGCAAGCAGACCGTTTATCATCCATCAACAGCCCAGTAGAGGGATCCACCATCGTTGCTTTAGCCGACTTTTTGCCAATCAAACGCTTAATGACTTTCCACCAAGATTTTGGGCGATTTTTTAGGTTTGGACCTACTTTATTCTCGTAGAAAAAGGTTTTTGCTTTCCTAATCTCTGCCGAAATCTGACTTCTGAGCTTCTTTACACATTCGATATTTTTTCTTTTAGAAGCCATGTTCCTTTTAGAAATCAGGCGTTTTATTTTTGGTGTCATAAAGGGTTTGTCCTTACTGTGCATTCTGACTGTCCTTTCCGGAAAATGTTCAGAGATCATATTATTAGTAATGTGCAGAAACGTATTAACTTTTTCATCGGTACCAGAGATGTTGAGCACAGAAGACCAATCGTAATTTGCTAATAAGGCATCAAAACGTTCTAACTGCTGTTGTCGAAACTTTCTTACTTTAATTTTAACCGTATTTCCTTTTTCTGAAATGTTACACTTAGATTTCCAGATAATGATGTTGTGGTCCGAAGTTGAAAGTGGAGCCACAATTGCCGGAGTCTGGTAATAATCAGCCATATTAGTAAAAATTAAATCCAATGTACTGGTGTCTCTAGTAGGGTGCATTACAATTTGTTTCAAATTACAGTGTCTCTCTAAACGTTTCTGTTGGAAGCCATTACTAGCCGGATTGAAGTCACCTCCGAGAATAATGGCAGTATTTGGGCTTTCGACGCAGAGCTTGTCATAACAAGTGATAAAATAGTCATAAAAATTATCGATCTCAGATGTAAGTAGACTTGGAGGAAGGTATACTCATCCCAATGCAATCCTTGAAATTGATCTTGGTAGCCACTTCGGCCGGATAGTAACCCATAAACATTCAAAGAATTGATCGTTTAAATCATCACGTATTTTTAATGGTATATCATGATTAATATAAATTGCTACTCCCCCGCCTCTTCCACACAATCGGTCTCTTCTGACAATGTTTAGGCCAGAAACGTTAACAATCTCATCAGGGACCGAGTCTGTTAGCCATGTTTCTGTCACGAAAATTAGGTCTGCTCTGTAGCTTTCCTTAAGGATTTCAAGTTCATTTACTTTATTAGCTAATGATCTTGCATTCGACAACATTAGGTTAGGAAAAGCTCTTTCATTTCCTTTCACAGATTTTCCGCCTGAGACTCTATCAGAATTAATAGAGACCTCATTTAGATTGTTATAATCAGTTCTAATAATAGGGACGTTAACAAGATTGCCAAAGTTTCGTGTGCGCATTTATTTTGTTCGGCTGAAATGCTGACCTCTGGGCCTACCCATACCAAGTACTGTAGGAATGCTTTGCATGTGTTTCTCTGCCATTATACGTATGTTGTATATTCCTCCGTTTGGGGCATATTATTAATTCTCTGTACAACAGGTTTTCTTTTGTCGTTTTGTCGCCAAGGCTTGCAATATACATACATAGGCCAAAACGTTTTCTCCTGAACTTTCGAAACTGATGCTATAGGTATGCCGATTTTTGCCGAGATTGTCCCCTTACGTTTGCTTGGGAAAACAGATATATGGCTAGGAATGACATTTCGCCTCGAAAGGTACAAGCTTATTTGTTTTTCCTTTACATGCTCTGAAATTCCTGACACAAAGAAAGACTTAAATTTTTTCCGTTTTCGTTGTACACCGACAAAACCATCAGTGTTGGATAGCATTTCATCACAGTTTTCTTTAGGATTATCGGAAGATTTTGATATCAACTGAGACGAAATATTTGCATTGTTAGATTTTAAAACTTCTGCATATGTTAATTTTTTCTTGCTATTACATCTCCTTTGTCCAGCGTCGCCCCGCAACTCATCCAGGGTAACATAACAAGCTCCATTGTCATTATTACTCAAAATGTTTTTTTCCCCTGGGGGAAAATAGACATTTTTATTTGTAGGAGGATCAAACTGATCGTGTATAGTGGATGCAATTGCTGAGGGGACGACCAAGGGGTTTTCTGTATTGGTGTTTTTTGAATATTTGGATAGGGCGCCCTCATTAACATCTTTAGATTCAACTATTGAAACATCACGAGCAGCTGTAGGCGTTGTGTTTTGGTCCATTAGAGTTAGGCCCATTAAACCAATTGGCCCTTTAGAATTAGGCAATGAATTCTGATTGTTATTAGTATCCCCATTCTTCTCTACTTGAGTTGTTTCTACAAGGCTCTGCTCTCGTTCGTGATCATAACTCACGTTATTTTTATTGAATATTAATTGACATTTATCCTCGTTTAGGAGACGCACCGAGGCTTCTAGGCTTGCTTTCTCTTCATTGAGCGATTTGATTTTTATATTTAGATCGGCAATAGTGCCTGCTAGCCCATTCATGCATGCTAAGTACTCAGCATTTTCTTTTTTAAGATTTGCGTTTTCTGAAGACATAACTTCATACTCATTTCGAAGCTTATACAACTCTAAGCGTGTAGTATCACTCGATGATTGAAGGGTTTTGCATTTAGATTCTAGATTATCTATAGAAATTTTGTTTTGTTCTGTAACTTCTTTTAGTTGTTGGAATTGAAGTTTGAAATCATTTAACGATTCACTAACTTTGTCGTTATTATGCAAATTGGAACATTCGAACCTGCTACACGTTTCCCCTTCACTTGAACTTGATTTTAACTGAATTTTCCTGTATAAGTCTTCTTCTATTTGCTTTGCTCCAGATCCTTGAAATAACAATGTTTTTTTACCTTGGTACCATTTTATTTTTACAATATCACCCTCGGTTGAGATTTCATTCTCGTTTGTAAATGCTCTCGCATCTCCGCCGGGAGAAGACCACTTTCCAGATAAATTCAAATCATCAGCGATGAAACGTTTAAGCGATTCCAAATCGCCTCGCCACTTAAGTTTAGAATCTTCGATAATAAGATATTTATACTTATTTTGCTCCATGGTTCAATTCCAGGGTCTGGTTAGTAATAAAGTAAATATATATATGCGTAATGCATGCAAGTGAAGACAATTGAACGCAATAGAAGTTTCAATTATATGAACTAGATAAAAGGAGTAAATTAGGACAGACTAACGTTGGAAATTAATGAATTAAAGGTATTTATCGATACCGAATTTCTAAGCTGATGGTAGATTGTTCCAGAGTTTTGCACCACTATAACTAATACCTTTTTTCATATACTCAGTTTCAGGTTTTGGGAGATAGAACTTTGAGGAGTAACAAGATTTTGAAATATTTCGATTAGAATAGCAGGTGCTTGCCCGTAGACTATTTTATACACGAGTCTGGCTTTCAAGAGAAGTCTACGTTGCATCAACGTCTTCCATTTAAGTTCATTTAAGGCGGCTTCCGATTGACCATGCTCGTTCCTGTATCCTAGTATGATCCTGGCTGCTATATTTTGTAGTGACTGGAGTCTGTTTGAAAGTGTGGCACCAATTGGCTCCCACACAAGGCAGCAGTAATCAAAATATGGTTGTACCAAAGCATAATAGACAGATACAAGTGTTTCGTGAGTAACATATGGTTTTAGCCTTCTGATTGCTCCAATACCTGACGACACTTTTTTTACATATTTCGTTGTCACTCGATTTACAGGTCTGTTGACAATCTGAATGACAGGATCATTAGTAAGTTTGTTGATCTTATGTTTGCTCCCAATTAAAAGATATTCAGTTTTGACAAGATTTTGGCATAATTTGTTTCCTAAGAGCCACTTGTCAAATCGATCATGATTAATTTTAGATTGAGTTTCGGGTACTGCTACACCAGATGCAGTGAGGGTAGTGTCATCTGCAAACATTCTTGCTGTTGATTTCTCAATACAATTTGGAAATCGTTTATGTAAATTAAGAAAAAAAGTGGTCCCAAAATAGAGCCTTGTGGACCCACCATAATCTATTTTTTGGGGTTGGAAAGACATCCATTTACATAATACATTTGGGAACGATTTTCCAAATGTGAGCTAATAAGATTTAAGGCAGCAGATTGCATACTGTAGAAACCATGTTTTGCGGTTAAAATTCCATGATTCACATGCAGTGTCAAGCGCCTTTTTCAGATCAAGGAAAACTGCAATATTAATTGTCCATATTTGTATACCAACCATTAGTGGAATGCAGCATTGCATCTGCTGTTGAGTGCATTGGTCTAAAACCAAACTGATGTTTGGAAATCAGATTATTGTTGTTTAATTAAGTAATTAAATAACTGATTGTAAAGGATTTTTTCGAAGATTTTGCTAATTGCTGACAAAATCGAAATAAAACGATAGTTGTCAGTTAAGCTTTTTGGACCGGATTTATGCAAGAAATAATTTTGGCAACTTTCCACTCTGTGGGAAATGTTTTTGTTTGAATCGAGTAATTGAATAAATTTGTTAGGGATTGAGCAATAACCGGGGCAGCATTTTTAAGATCTTAGCTGGAATTTTGTTGAGTCCGGTGGCTTTTGAGGCGGAATATAACGATGGTAAAAAGGACCGGAGTATTGTAATAAAAGTTTGCACACGGATGGCGCGCACGGGTGGCTTCGCACAATTGGCCTCGACAGCCCACCAAATGCGGTTGCCTTTCGACAACGACATCGAATTGACTGCCTCAACCGTCTGTATCATAACTCCACCACCTCTGGTTCGAAATATAGGGGAGGGTAGAAGCGGCCCCCAGACCGTAAGTGCTAAAACCCTGTATCTTCGAATCAGACCATCAAGATACAGTATCACCGATTTGTATATATATACCTCATGCTCTGCTGTTGCAGTGATTGTGGTTGAATTACGACCGGGTAGACACTATTGCCATGCGCACATGCATCTATATATAGGCTGCTGTTATTAACGTGCTGTATAAGTTTTATCATATCAAAATATAATTTGCGTGGTCATTTATGCAATCAGCGAAAAACATTTCCATTTATTTAATACTTATCGTGTCTGTAGTGCCTCAGCAATAAAATTGTTCTTCGACATTAGATTTAAATAGTGATCTGTTTAGTTCAATGATATATGTTGAACGTCATATAGCTGGGTCATTAAATTTGGAAATGTATGTTTGATCAGAATTTACATGGTCTTCTCCGAGTATAAGAGAAGGCTGATTTTAACACACATTTATCTTTCAAATGTTCTACTTACAAAAATATGGGATTTTAAAATTCGTAGCACCAGAAACCTACTGTATGCCCAAGCTGTGATCTTACCCGTTTTTGTTATTGTGATATTGCAAAAGACTCAATTGGATTTATTTAGAAATAAGTTTGTACATAATTTAAAAATATGATTACACTCAAAAGCAACTTCAAGGTCTTCCTCGACAGAGTATGATTAAATATTATTCGATGAAATGCGAACAAAAGCTCGCGAATGGCTTCGAATAACTTTGATTTAATCTAGCGTGTATATTTATAATAATTCTTAACCCAGTCAAAGTGGTAACTAACATAGAAAGTGGTAACTAACATAGTCCAGTGGTAAAGACAATGTGCATCCCTTCAGAATCAATCACTGAGTCCGGGAGCAATACCTACCTTTGATAAAAATCGTTCTGGATTTCGTCAGTTTCAAGAATTAAGCATAGGCTAGAAGAACGTATAGACAACTTAAACCAACTTGCCGAAGCCTCATAACCAACGTAATGCAGTGGTCAAATACAAATTGCCCTACAAAAGTGGGTAGGATCAATTCCTGCCCTTGCCATGCATTAAGTAATATATCCAATCCGAGTTGGTGTTTTAGACGTGGTTTCTAACTCCGAGTGCCATGAACAATGGCGAGGCGCAGCCGAGCCATTGTTCATGGCACTAGGGAGTTGGAAGCCAAGTCAAAAACACCAACGAGGATTGGATATGGCTTCTCACACATCAGTACATATTCATAGCAATGAGGCATGGAATTATGACGATTAGATATTGATAAAAAATAGATCTGGGACAATAAAGAGTGCACACTAAAGTGGAACTAATGAGTTCACTACAAAAGAAAATGCTAGGATACGTTACGATATGGTTGAGGTGAAAAACAAATTTACCAATGACATTTGCATGAAATTTTGCATGCATGAAGTGAAACGAAGTGTTCACTTCGGCTTAGGTTCGTCGTGAATAGATCAATTGTGTTGGGAAGAGAGCATGGCATCTTCTTTGACGAAAAAACGGTTTCGAGAGCCTGAAAGTGTTGAGCACACTATCGAAAATGTGAAGAAATCCACTCCACGTAGTACTATGTACAAAAATCGATGGGCTGTTCGCATTTTTGAAGAGTGGCAAGTCGTGCGTGAAAACAAACAAGCCAATCGTGAGGAAAATCCGTTTAAGCTAAACCTAGAAGCGGTGGAAAATTTGAACAAACCCTTATCGAAAATGTCGTTGGCAAGTATGAATTTCTGGCTAATAAAGTTCATACAAGAACTTACTGACAAGGATGGAGATGCGTACCCCGAAAAAACCATATATCAGATTGTGTGTTCGATAAGGCGCTATCTGGAAGAACATGGAAGAGCCGAGGCGAATATATTAGACGGTAAAAATTACAGGTAAGTTGCTGTATTATTGCTGTAGAGTTTAAAGCGGTGTTTATTAGAGTAGTTGGTAAAAAAATAATAATTTTCGTTTACGTGTATTTATGTAGTTTCCAAACGTTCAGAAAAGTGTTGGATGCCGAGATGAAGAAATCCCATAGAAGTGGCGAGCACATGTCAACAAAACGTATTCGAAAAGAGAAGAAGCCGGTTACTGAAGACGAGGAACGGACATTGTGGTGTAAAGGTTTGCTCGGAAATAAAAATGCTCAATGTTTGTTGTATACGCTTTACTATTATATTGGTAAAGTGTTTGGGATTAGACCATGTGAGCATAGGCAGTTGAGGGTGAGTAATTTTGTTGTCGAAGATGATAAAATTACATATCATGAAAATATGTCAAAAACCTACCACGGCGGGTTGAAAGATTTAAAGAAGAAAGGGAGAGTTGTAACACATTATTGCCACACTGAAAATGACAGCGAACATAAACCATGTCTTGTTGGTATGTTTAAACAGTATATCGATTTGGTTTGTGATCTTGAAAGAATTGCGGATGCATTTTATTTTCGGCCGAGTAAAACTGATTACAAATATGAAAATGCACCGCTCGGTATTCACAAGTTGAATTCGATCCTTCCTTCTTTGATGAGAGACGCCGGGTTAGAAGCAAAAACAGCTCATTGTCTTCGCGTCACTACGGCTACAAGTTTATTTCAAGGAAAGCACGAGGAGAAATTAATACGCGAGCGAACAAGCCATGTATCGTCCGCTTTATTTAGTTACGAAAAGGCGAACAAAGAACAACAAATTGCAGTTTCAACCAGCGTTGGCCCATGTGTAACCAGCGACGATAAACGTGGAACTATTAAGGCACTTGATGAGAAAGAAGATGAGATTTTTGACATGTCAGATGCAGAATTGGATACTTTGTTGAGTGAATTTGACTGGAGTGAATTTGATAATCATGCACACCGAAATATTGCTCCAGAACAGATGATGTTGTCCAGCAATACTTTCAACAATTGTAGTGTTAACATTTGTTTTAACACAAAATAACTAGTTGTGTTTAAAGGGATATTTAAAGCGTGTTTACAGTGTGTATTTGTGTTATAAATTAGTTAAATTGCGAGATGCTAACACCGTCCAAAGTTTTTTATCCAGGAGATATTCTCGAAAAACAGTAAAGTGTATTTAGAACAAAATTCTAAATACAGTAAACTGTATTTAGAATTTATTTCTAAATACAGTTTAATGTATTTAGAATTTATTTCTAAATACAGCAATTAAGTTTAATTGCATAATCTTTTGTTTACCCCTCAATTTCCCTCAGCTTCAAAGCCCTGCCCACTTGAATATATTAAGAGACTGACCTAGACTGGGTTTTCATGTACAGACACGTGATGTGAATGAGGAAGCATCATTGGCCGAATTGCTATGAATATGTAATGATGTGTGAGAAATAGTTTTCGTCTTGTGTAAGAATTAATAACCCTTTCCAAAGTATCTTTTCGTCTATTTTGCAAATTTTTTTAGAAAAAAATTCGTCACAATTTGACAATTACTTCCCCCCACCACACAGTCTGATAAAGAAAAATTTTTATTTCCTTGTTAACCGCACTGGCAAAATTTTCGGTAAATGGAGAAAATAAAAGTTCTAAAAAACCATCGAAAAAAATTGATCAGAAAACCGTGCTCAAAATGCTATAGTTTTTCTTAACGGTGGGAGCCATCTTTTTTGGCGAAAAAACCCCAAATAAATAATTGAAAAGAATTACGCTCTACCACTTACATTAGGGCTATTGAAAAGCGTCATAAGAGATTGTACGCCAGCGTAATCAATTTAAATTAAAAGGTTCCAAAAGGTGTCAGGATTTCTGCTACCTTCGAAGGATTAGCCTTGGAAATGTATAACGATGGTAAAAAGGACCGGGGTATTGCAATAAAAGTTTGCACACGGATGGCGCGCACGGGTGGCTTCGCACAATTGGCCTCGACAGCCCACCAAATGCGGTTGCCTTTCGACAACGACATCGAATTGACTGCCTCAACCGTCTGTCTCATAACTCCACCACCTCTGGTTCGAAATATAGAGGAGGGTAGAAGCGGCCCCCAGACCGTAAGTGCTAAAACCCTGTATCTTCGAACCAGACCATCAAGGTACAGTATCACCGATTTGTATATATATACCTCATGCTCTGCTGTTGCAGTGATTGTGGTTGAATTACGACCGGGTAGACACTATTGCCATGCGCACATGCATCTATATATAGGCTGCTGTTATTAACGTGCTGTATAAGTTTTATCATATCAAAATATAATTTGCGTGGTCATTTATGCAATCAGCGAAAAACATTTCCATTTATTTAATACTTATCGTGTCTGTAGTGCCTCAGCAATAAAATTGTTCTTCGCCACTTAAGTTTAGAATCTTCGATAATAAGATATTTATACTTATTTTGCTCCATGGTTCAATTCCAGGGTCTGGTTAGTAATAAAGTAAATATATATATGCGTAATGCATGCAAGTGAAGACAATTGAACGCAATAGAAGTTTCAATTATATGAACTAGATAAAAGGAGTAAATTAGGACAGACTAACGTTGGAAATTAATGAATTAAAGGTATTTATCGATACCGAATTTCTAACCTGATGGTAGATTGTTCCAGAGTTTTGCACCACTATAACTAATACCTTTTTTCATATACTCAGTTTCAGGTTTTGGGAGATAGAACTTTGAGGAGTAACAAGATTTTGAAATATTTCGAT
The DNA here is from genome assembly GCA_963855995.1 of Muricea muricata. Classification (NCBI taxonomy): domain Eukaryota; kingdom Metazoa; phylum Cnidaria; class Anthozoa; order Malacalcyonacea; family Plexauridae; genus Muricea; species Muricea muricata. Next base: position 49,923,082 of record OY979718.1, on the reverse strand, counting down.
TAGAATAGCAGGTGCTTGCCCGTAGACTATTTTATACACGAGTCTGGCTTTCAAGAGAAGTCTACGTTGCATCAACGTCTTCCATTTAAGTTCATTTAAGACGGCTTCCGATTGACCATGCTCGTTCCTGTATCCTAGTATGATCCTGGCTGCTATATTTTGTAGTGACTGGAGTCTGTTTGAAAGTGTGGCACCAATTGGCTCCCACACAAGGCAGCAGTAATCAAAATATGGTTGTACCAAAGCATAATAGACAGATACAAGTGTTTCGTGAGTAACATATGGTTTTAGCCTTCTGATTGCTCCAATACCTGACGACACTTTTTTTACATATTTCGTTGTCACTCGATTTACAGGTCTGTTGACAATCTGAATGACAGGATCATTAGTAAGTTTGTTGATCTTATGTTTGCTCCCAATTAAAAGATATTCAGTTTTGACAAGATTTTGGCATAATTTGTTTCCTAAGAGCCACTTGTCAAATCGATCATGATTAATTTTAGATTGAGTTTCGGGTACTGCTACACCAGATGCAGTGAGGGTAGTGTCATCTGCAAACATTCTTGCTGTTGATTTCTCAATACAATTTGGAAATCGTTTATGTAAATTAAGAAAAAAAGTGGTCCCAAAATAGAGCCTTGTGGACCCACCATAATCTATTTTTTGGGGTTGGAAAGACATCCATTTACATAATACATTTGGGAACGATTTTCCAAATGTGAGCTAATAAGATTTAAGGCAGCAGATTGCATACTGTAGAAACCATGTTTTGCGGTTAAAATTCCATGATTCACATGCAGTGTCAAGCGCCTTTTTCAGATCAAGGAAAACTGCAATATTAATTGTCCATATTTCTATACCAACCATTAGTGGAATGCAGCATTGCATCTGCTGTTGAGTGCATTGGTCTAAAACCAAACTGATGCTTGGAAATCAGATTATTGTTGTTTAATTAAGTAATTAAATAACTGATTGTAAAGGATTTTTTCGAAGATTTTGCTAATTGCTGACAAAATCGAAATAAAACGATAGTTGTCAGTTAAGCTTTTTGGACCGGATTTATGCAAGAAATAATTTTGGCAACTTTCCACTCTGTGGGAAATGTTTTTGTTTGAATCGAGTAATTGAATAAATTTGTTAGGGATTGAGCAATAACCGGGGCAGCATTTTTAAGATCTTAGCTGGAATTTTGTTGAGTCCGGTGGCTTTTGAGGCGGAATATAACGATGGTAAAAAGGACCGGGGTATTGTAATAAAAGTTTGCACACGGATGGCGCGCACGGGTGGCTTCGCACAATTGGCCTCGACAGCCCACCAAATGCGGTTGCCTTTTGACAACGACATCGAATTGACTGCCTCAACCGTCTGTATCATAACTCCACCACCTCTGGTTCGAAATATAGGGGAGGGTAGAAGCGGCCCCCAGACCGTAAGTGCTAAAACCCTGTATCTTCGAATCAGACCATCAAGGTACAGTATCACCGATTTGTATATATATACCTCATGCTCTGCTGTTGCAGTGATTGTGGTTGAATTACGACCGGGTAGACACTATTGCCATGCGCACATGCATCTATATATAGGCTGCTGTTATTAACGTGCTGTATAAGTTTTATCATATCAAAATATAATTTGCGTGGTCATTTATGCAATCAGCGAAAAACATTTCCATTTATTTAATACTTATCGTGTCTGTAGTGCCTCAGCAATAAAATTGTTCTTCGACATTAGATTTAAATAGTGATCTGTTTAGTTCAATGATATATATTGAACGTCATATAGCTGGGTCATTAAATTTGGAAATGTATGTTTGATCAGAATTTACATGGTCTTCTCCGAGTATAAGAGAAGGCTGATTTCAACACACATTTATCTTTCAAATGTTCTACTTACAAAAATATGGGATTTTAAAATTCGTAGCACCAGAAACCTACTGTATGCCCAAGTTGTGATCTTACCCGTTTTTGTTATTGTGATATTGCAAAAGACTCAATTGGATTTATTTAGAAATAAGTTTGTACATAATTTAAAAATATAATTACACTCAAAAGCAACTTCAAGGTCTTCCTCGACAGAGTATGATTAAATATTATTCGATGAAATGCGAACAAAAGCTCGCGAATGGCTTCGAATAACTTTGATTTAATCTAGCGTGTATATTTATAATAATTCTTAACCCAGTCAAAGTGGTAACTAACATAGAAAGTGGTAACTAACATAGTCCAGTGGTAAAGACAATGTGCATCCCTTCAGAATCAATCACTGAGTCCGGGAGCAATACCTACCTTTGATAAAAATCGTTCTGGATTTCGTCAGTTTCAAGAATTAAGCATAGGCTAGAAGAACGTATAGACAACTTAAACCAACTTGCCGAAGCCTCATAACCAACGTAATGCAGTGGTCAAATACAAATTGCCCTACAAAAGTGGGTAGGATCAATTCCTGCCCTTGCCATGCATTAAATAGTTTTCGTCTTGTCTAAGAATTAATAACCCTTTCCAAAGTATCTTTTCGTCTATTTTGCAAATTTTTTTAGAAAAAAATTCGTCACAATTTGACAATTACTTCCCCCCACCACACAGTCTGATAAAGAAAAATTTTTATTTCCTTGTTAACCGCACTGGCAAAATTTTCGGTAAATGGAGAAAATAAAAGTTCTAAAAAACCATCGAAAAAAATTGATCAGAAAACCGTGCTCAAAATGCTATAGTTTTTCTTAACGGTGGGAGCCATCTTTTTTGGCGAAAAAACCCCAAATAAATAATTGAAAAGAATTACGCTCTACCACTTACATTAGGGCTATTGAAAAGCGTCATAAGAGATTGTACGCCAGCGTAATCAATTTAAATTAAAAGGTTCCAAAAGGTGTCAGGATTTCTGCTACCTTCGAAGGATTAGCCTTGGAAATGTATAACGATGGTAAAAAGGACCGGGGTATTGTAATAAAAGTTTGCACACGGATGGCGCGCACGGGTGGCTTCGCACAATTGGCCTCGACAGCCCACCAAATGCGGTTGCCTTTCGACAACGACATCGAATTGACTGCCTCAACCGTCTGTCTCATAACTCCACCACCTCTGGTTCGAAATATAGAGGAGGGTAGAAGCGGCCCCCAGACCGTAAGTGCTAAAACCCTGTATCTTCGAATCAGACCATCAAGGTACAGTATCACCGATTTGTATATATATACCTCATGCTCTGCTGTTGCAGTGATTGTGGTTGAATTACGACCGGGTAGACACTATTGCCATGCGCACATGCATCTATATATAGGCTGCTGTTATTAACGTGCTGTATAAGTTTTATCATATCAAAATATAATTTGCGTGGTCATTTATGCAATCAGCGAAAAACATTTCCATTTATTTAATACTTATCGTGTCTGTAGTGCCTCAGCAATAAAATTGTTCTTCGCCACTTAAGTTTAGAATCTTCGATAATAAGATATTTATACTTATTTTGCTCCATGGTTCAATTCCAGGGTCTGGTTAGTAATAAAGTAAATATATATATGCGTAATGCATGCAAGTGAAGACAATTGAACGCAATAGAAGTTTCAATTATATGAACTAGATAAAAGGAGTAAATTAGGACAGACTAACGTTGGAAATTAATGAATTAAAGGTATTTATCGATACCGAATTTCTAACCTGATGGTAGATTGTTCCAGAGTTTTGCACCACTATAACTAATACCTTTTTTCATATACTCAGTTTCAGGTTTTGGGAGATAGAACTTTGAGGAGTAACAAGATTTTGAAATATTTCGATTAGAATAGCAGGTGCTTGCCCGTAGACTATTTTATACACGAGTCTGGCTTTCAAGAGAAGTCTACGTTGCATCAACGTCTTCCATTTAAGTTCATTTAAGGCGGCTTCCGATTGACCATGCTCGTTCCTGTATCCTAGTATGATCCTGGCTGCTATATTTTGTAGTGACTGGAGTCTGTTTGAAAGTGTGGCACCAATTGGCTCCCACACAAGGCAGCAGTAATCAAAATATGGTTGTACCAAAGCATAATAGACAGATACAAGTGTTTCGTGAGTAACATATGGTTTTAGCCTTCTGATTGCTCCAATACCTGACGACACTTTTTTTACATATTTCGTTGTCACTCGATTTACAGGTCTGTTGACAATCTGAATGACAGGATCATTAGTAAGTTTGTTGATCTTATGTTTGCTCCCAATTAAAAGATATTCAGTTTTGACAAGATTTTGGCATAATTTGTTTCCTAAGAGCCACTTGTCAAATCGATCATGATTAATTTTAGATTGAGTTTCGGGTACTGCTACACCAGATGCAGTGAGGGTAGTGTCATCTGCAAACATTCTTGCTGTTGATTTCTCAATACAATTTGGAAATCGTTTATGTAAATTAAGAAAAAAAGTGGTCCCAAAATAGAGCCTTGTGGACCCACCATAATCTATTTTTTGGGGTTGGAAAGACATCCATTTACATAATACATTTGGGAACGATTTTCCAAATGTGAGCTAATAAGATTTAAGGCAGCAGATTGCATACTGTAGAAACCATGTTTTGCGGTTAAAATTCCATGATTCACATGCAGTGTCAAGCGCCTTTTTCAGATCAAGGAAAACTGCAATATTAATTGTCCATATTTGTATACCAACCATTAGTGGAATGCAGCATTGCATCTGCTGTTGAGTGCATTGGTCTAAAACCAAACTGATGTTTGGAAATCAGATTATTGTTGTTTAATTAAGTAATTAAATAACTGATTGTAAAGGATTTTTTCGAAGATTTTGCTAATTGCTGACAAAATCGAAATAAAACGATAGTTGTCAGTTAAGCTTTTTGGACCGGATTTATGCAAGAAATAACTTTGGCAACTTTCCACTCTGTGGGAAATGTTTTTGTTTGAATCGAGTAATTGAATAAATTTGTTAGGGATTGAGCAATAACCGGGGCAGCATTTTTAAGATCTTAGCTGGAATTTTGTTGAGTCCGGTGGCTTTTGAGGCGGAATATAACGATGGTAAAAAGGACCGGGGTATTGTAATAAAAGTTTGCACACGGATGGCGCGCACGGGTGGCTTCGCACAATTGGCCTCGACAGCCCACCAAATGCGGTTGCCTTTCGACAACGACATCGAATTGACTGCCTCAACCGTCTGTATCATAACTCCACCACCTCTGGTTCGAAATATAGGGGAGGGTAGAAGCGGCCCCCAGACCGTAAGTGCTAAAACCCTGTATCTTCGAATCAGACCATCAAGATACAGTATCACCGATTTGTATATATATACCTCATGCTCTGCTGTTGCAGTGATTGTGGTTGAATTACGACCGGGTAGACACTATTGCCATGCGCACATGCATCTATATATAGGCTGCTGTTATTAACGTGCTGTATAAGTTTTATCATATCAAAATATAATTTGCGTGGTCATTTATGCAATCAGCGAAAAACATTTCCATTTATTTAATACTTATCGTGTCTGTAGTGCCTCAGCAATAAAATTGTTCTTCGACATTAGATTTAAATAGTGATCTGTTTAGTTCAATGATATATATTGAACGTCATATAGCTGGGTCATTAAATTTGGAAATGTATGTTTGATCAGAATTTACATGGTCTTCTCCGAGTATAAGAGAAGGCTGATTTCAACACACATTTATCTTTCAAATGTTCTACTTACAAAAATATGGGATTTTAAAATTCGTAGCACCAGAAACCTACTGTATGCCCAAGTTGTGATCTTACCCGTTTTTGTTATTGTGATATTGCAAAAGACTCAATTGGATTTATTTAGAAATAAGTTTGTACATAATTTAAAAATATGATTACACTCAAAAGCAACTTCAAGGTCTTCCTCGACAGAGTATGATTAAATATTATTCGATGAAATGCGAACAAAAGCTCGCGAATGGCTTCGAATTACTTTGATTTAATCTAGCGTGTATATTTATAATAATTCTTAACCCAGTCAAAGTGGTAACTAACATAGAAAGTGGTAACTAACATAGTCCAGTGGTAAAGACAATGTGCATCCCTTCAGAATCAATCACTGAGTCCGGGAGCAATACCTACCTTTGATAAAAATCGTTCTGGATTTCGTCAGTTTCAAGAATTAAGCATAGGCTAGAAGAACGTATAGACAACTTAAACCAACTTGCCGAAGCCTCATAACCAACGTAATGCAGTGGTCAAATACAAATTGCCCTACAAAAGTGGGTAGGATCAATTCCTGCCCTTACCATGCATTAAATAGTTTTCGTCTTGTCTAAGAATTAATAACCCTTTCCAAAGTATCTTTTCGTCTATTTTGCAAATTTTTTTAGAAACAAATTCGTCACAATTTGACAATTACTTCCCCCCACCACACAGTCTGATAAAGAAAAATTTTTATTTCCTTGTTAACCGCACTGGCAAAATTTTCGGTAAATGGAGAAAATAAAAGTTCTAAAAAACCATCGAAAAAAATTGATCAGAAAACCGTGCTCAAAATGCTATAGTTTTTCTTAACGGTGGGAGCCATCTTTTTTGGCGAAAAAACCCCAAATAAATAATTGAAAAGAATTACGCTCTACCACTTACATTAGGGCTATTGAAAAGCGTCATAAGAGATTGTACGCCAGCGTAATCAATTTAAATTAAAAGGTTCCAAAAGGTGTCAGGATTTCTGCTACCTTCGAAGGATTAGCCTTGGAAATGTATAACGATGGTAAAAAGGACCGGGGTATTGTAATAAAAGTTTGCACACGGATGGCGCGCACGGGTGGCTTCGCACAATTGGCCTCGACAGCCCACCAAATGCGGTTGCCTTTCGACAACGACATCGAATTGACTGCCTCAACCGTCTGTATCATAACTCCACCACCTCTGGTTCGAAATATAGGGGAGGGTAGAAGCAGCCCCCAGACCGTAAGTGCTAAAACCCTGTATCTTCGAATCAGACCATCAAGGTACAGTATCACCGATTTGTATATATATACCTCATGCTTTGCTGTTGCAGTGATTGTGGTTGAATTACGACCGGGTAGACACTATTGCCATGCGCACATGCATCTATATATAGGCTGCTGTTATTAACGTGCTGTATAAGTTTTATCATATCAAAATATAATTTGCGTGGTCATTTATGCAATCAGCGAAAAACATTTCCATTTATTTAATACTTATCGTGTCTGTAGTGCCTCAGCAATAAAATTGTTCTTCGCCACTTAAGTTTAGAATCTTCGATAATAAGATATTTATACTTATTTTGCTCCATGGTTCAATTCCAGGGTCTGGTTAGTAATAAAGTAAATATATATATGCGTAATGCATGCAAGTGAAGACAATTGAACGCAATAGAAGTTTCAATTATATGAACTAGATAAAAGGAGTAAATTAGGACAGACTAACGTTGGAAATTAATGAATTAAAGGTATTTATCGATACCGAATTTCTAAGCTGATGGTAGATTGTTCCAGAGTTTTGCACCACTATAACTAATACCTTTTTTCATATACTCAGTTTCAGGTTTTGGGAGATAGAACTTTGAGGAGTAACAAGATTTTGAAATATTTCGATTAGAATAGTAGGTGCTTGCCCGTAGACTATTTTATACACGAGTCTGGCTTTCAAGAGAAGTCTACGTTGCATCAACGTCTTCCATTTAAGTTCATTTAAGGCGGCTTCCGATTGACCATGCTCGTTCCTGTATCCTAGTATGATCCTGGCTGCTATATTTTGTAGTGACTGGAGTCTGTTTGAAAGTGTGGCACCAATTGGCTCCCACACAAGGCAGCAGTAATCAAAATATGGTTGTACCAAAGCATAATAGACAGATACAAGTGTTTCGTGAGTAACATATGGTTTTAGCCTTCTGATTGCTCCAATACCTGACGACACTTTTTTTACATATTTCGTTGTCACTCGATTTACAGGTCTGTTGACAATCTGAATGACAGGATCATTAGTAAGTTTGTTGATCTTATGTTTGCTCCCAATTAAAAGATATTCAGTTTTGACAAGATTTTGGCATAATTTGTTTCCTAAGAGCCACTTGTCAAATCGATCATGATTAATTTTAGATTGAGTTTCGGGTACTGCTACACCAGATGCAGTGAGGGTAGTGTCATCTGCAAACATTCTTGCTGTTGATTTCTCAATACAATTTGGAAATCGTTTATGTAAATTAAGAAAAAAAGTGGTCCCAAAATAGAGCCTTGTGGACCCACCATAATCTATTTTTTGGGGTTGGAAAGACATCCATTTACATAATACATTTGGGAACGATTTTCCAAATGTGAGCTAATAAGATTTAAGGCAGCAGATTGCATACTGTAGAAACCATGTTTTGCGGTTAAAATTCCATGATTCACATGCAGTGTCAAGCGCCTTTTTCAGATCAAGGAAAACTGCAATATTAATTGTCCATATTTGTATACCAACCATTAGTGGAATGCAGCATTGCATCTGCTGTTGAGTGCATTGGTCTAAAACCAAACTGATGCTTGGAAATCAGATTATTGTTGTTTAATTAAGTAATTAAATAACTGATTGTAAAGGATTTTTTCGAAGATTTTGCTAATTGCTGACAAAATCGAAATAAAACGATAGTTGTCAGTTAAGCTTTTTGGACCGGATTTATGCAAGAAATAATTTTGGCAACTTTCCACTCTGTGGGAAATGTTTTTGTTTGAATCGAGTAATTGAATAAATTTGTTAGGGATTGAGCAATAACCGGGGCAGCATTTTTAAGATCTTAGCTGGAATTTTGTTGAGTCCGGTGGCTTTTGAGGCGGAATATAACGATGGTAAAAAGGACCGGGGTATTGTAATAAAAGTTTGCACACGGATGGCGCGCACGGGTGGCTTCGCACAATTGGCCTCGACAGCCCACCAAATGCGGTTGCCTTTTGACAACGACATCGAATTGACTGCCTCAACCGTCTGTATCATAACTCCACCACCTCTGGTTCGAAATATAGGGGAGGGTAGAAGCGGCCCCCAGACCGTAAGTGCTAAAACCCTGTATCTTCGAATCAGACCATCAAGGTACAGTATCACCGATTTGTATATATATACCTCATGCTCTGCTGTTGCAGTGATTGTGGTTGAATTACGACCGGGTAGACACTATTGCCATGCGCACATGCATCTATATATAGGCTGCTGTTATTAACGTGCTGTATAAGTTTTATCATATCAAAATATAATTTGCGTGGTCATTTATGCAATCAGCGAAAAACATTTCCATTTATTTAATACTTATCGTGTCTGTAGTGCCTCAGCAATAAAATTGTTCTTCGACATTAGATTTAAATAGTGATCTGTTTCGTTCAATGATATATATTGAACGTCATATAGCTGGGTCATTAAATTTGGAAATGTATGTTTGATCAGAATTTACATGGTCTTCTCCGAGTATAAGAGAAGGCTGATTTCAACACACATTTATCTTTCAAATGTTCTACTTACAAAAATATGGGATTTTAAAATTCGTAGCACCAGAAACCTACTGTATGCCCAAGTTGTGATCTTACCCGTTTTTGTTATTGTGATATTGCAAAAGACTCAATTGGATTTATTTAGAAATAAGTTTGTACATAATTTAAAAATATAATTACACTCAAAAGCAACTTCAAGGTCTTCCTCGACAGAGTATGATTAAATATTATTCGATGAAATGCGAACAAAAGCTCGCGAATGGCTTCGAATAACTTTGATTTAATCTAGCGTGTATATTTATAATAATTCTTAACCCAGTCAAAGTGGTAACTAACATAGAAAGTGGTAACTAACATAGTCCAGTGGTAAAGACAATGTGCATCCCTTCAGAATCAATCACTGAGTCCGGGAGCAATACCTACCTTTGATAAAAATCGTTCTGGATTTCGTCAGTTTCAAGAATTAAGCATAGGCTAGAAGAACGTATAGACAACTTAAACCAACTTGCCGAAGCCTCATAACCAACGTAATGCAGTGGTCAAATACAAATTGCCCTACAAAAGTGGGTAGGATCAATTCCTGCCCTTGCCATGCATTAAATAGTTTTCGTCTTGTGTAAGAATTAATAACCCTTTCCAAAGTATCTTTTCGTCTATTTTGCAAATTTTTTTAGAAAAAAATTCGTCACAATTTGACAATTACTTCCCCCCACCACACAGTCTGATAAAGAAAAATTTTTATTTCCTTGTTAACCGCACTGGCAAAATTTTCGGTAAATGGAGAAAATAAAAGTTCTAAAAAACCATCGAAAAAAATTGATCAGAAAACCGTGCTCAAAATGCTATAGTTTTTCTTAACGGTGGGAGCCATCTTTTTTGGCGAAAAAACCCCAAATAAATAATTGAAAAGAATTACGCTCTACCACTTACATTAGGGCTATTGAAAAGCGTCATAAGAGATTGTACGCCAGCGTAATCAATTTAAATTAAAAGGTTCCAAAAGGTGTCAGGATTTCTGCTACCTTCGAAGGATTAGCCTTGGAAATGTATAACGATGGTAAAAAGGACCGGGGTATTGTAATAAAAGTTTGCACACGGATGGCGCGCACGGGTGGCTTCGCACAATTGGCCTCGACAGCCCACCAAATGCGGTTGCCTTTCGACAACGACATCGAATTGACTGCCTCAACCGTCTGTCTCATAACTCCACCACCTCTGGTTCGAAATATAGGGGAGGGTAGAAGCGGCCCCCAGACCGTAAGTGCTAAAACCCTGTATCTTCGAATCAGACCATCAAGGTACAGTATCACCGATTTGTATATATATACCTCATGCTCTGCTGTTGCAGTGATTGTGGTTGAATTACGACCGGGTAGACACTATTGCCATGCGCACATGCATCTATATATAGGCTGCTGTTATTAACGTGCTGTATAAGTTTTATCATATCAAAATATAATTTGCGTGGTCATTTATGCAATCAGCGAAAAACATTTCCATTTATTTAATACTTATCGTGTCTGTAGTGCCTCAGCAATAAAATTGTTCTTCGCCACTTAAGTTTAGAATCTTCGATAATAAGATATTTATACTTATTTTGCTCCATGGTTCAATTCCAGGGTCTGGTTAGTAATAAAGTAAATATATATATGCGTAATGCATGCAAGTGAAGACAATTGAACGCAATAGAAGTTTCAATTATATGAACTAGATAAAAGGAGTAAATTAGGACAGACTAACGTTGGAAATTAATGAATTAAAGGTATTTATCGATACCGAATTTCTAACCTGATGGTAGATTGTTCCAGAGTTTTGCACCACTATAACTAATACCTTTTTTCATATACTCAGTTTCAGGTTTTGGGAGATAGAACTTTGAGGAGTAACAAGATTTTGAAATATTTCGATTAGAATAGCAGGTGCTTGCCCGTAGACTATTTTATACACGAGTCTGGCTTTCAAGAGAAGTCTACGTTGCATCAACGTCTTCCATTTAAGTTCATTTAAGGCGGCTTCCGATTGACCATGCTCGTTCCTGTATCCTAGTATGATCCTGGCTGCTATATTTTGTAGTGACTGGAGTCTGTTTGAAAGTGTGGCACCAATTGGCTCCCACACAAGGCAGCAGTAATCAAAATATGGTTGTACCAAAGCATAATAGACAGATACAAGTGTTTCGTGAGTAACATATGGTTTTAGCCTTCTGATTGCTCCAATACCTGACGACACTTTTTTTACATATTTCGTTGTCACTCGATTTACAGGTCTGTTGACAATCTGAATGACAGGATCATTAGTAAGTTTGTTGATCTTATGTTTGCTCCCAATTAAAAGATATTCAGTTTTGACAAGATTTTGGCATAATTTGTTTCCTAAGAGCCACTTGTCAAATCGATCATGATTAATTTTAGATTGAGTTTCGGGTACTGCTACACCAGATGCAGTGAGGGTAGTGTCATCTGCAAACATTCTTGCTGTTGATTTCTCAATACAATTTGGAAATCGTTTATGTAAATTAAGAAAAAAAGTGGTCCCAAAATAGAGCCTTGTGGACCCACCATAATCTATTTTTTGGGGTTGGAAAGACATCCATTTACATAATACATTTGGGAACGATTTTCCAAATGTGAGCTAATAAGATTTAAGGCAGCAGATTGCATACTGTAGAAACCATGTTTTGCGGTTAAAATTCCATGATTCACATGCAGTGTCAAGCGCCTTTTTCAGATCAAGGAAAACTGCAATATTAATTGTCCATATTTGTATACCAACCATTAGTGGAATGCAGCATTGCATCTGCTGTTGAGTGCATTGGTCTAAAACCAAACTGATGTTTGGAAATCAGATTATTGTTGTTTAATTAAGTAATTAAATAACTGATTGTAAAGGATTTTTTCGAAGATTTTGCTAATTGCTGACAAAATCGAAATAAAACGATAGTTGTCAGTTAAGCTTTTTGGACCGGATTTATGCAAGAAATAATTTTGGCAACTTTCCACTCTGTGGGAAATGTTTTTGTTTGAATCGAGTAATTGAATAAATTTGTTAGGGATTGAGCAATAACCGGGGCAGCATTTTTAAGATCTTAGCTGGAATTTTGTTGAGTCCGGTGGCTTTTGAGGCGGAATATAACGATGGTAAAAAGGACCGGAGTATTGTAATAAAAGTTTGCACACGGATGGCGCGCACGGGTGGCTTCGCACAATTGGCCTCGACAGCCCACCAAATGCGGTTGCCTTTCGACAACGACATCGAATTGACTGCCTCAACCGTCTGTATCATAACTCCACCACCTCTGGTTCGAAATATAGGGGAGGGTAGAGGCGGCCCCCAGACCGTAAGTGCTAAAACCCTGTATCTTCGAATCAGACCATCAAGATACAGTATCACCGATTTGTATATATATACCTCATGCTCTGCTGTTGCAGTGATTGTGGTTGAATTACGACCGGGTAGACACTATTGCCATGCGCACATGCATCTATATATAGGCTGCTGTTATTAACGTGCTGTATAAGTTTTATCATATCAAAATATAATTTGCGTGGTCATTTATGCAATCAGCGAAAAACATTTCCATTTATTTAATACTTATCGTGTCTGTAGTGCCTCAGCAATAAAATTGTTCTTCGACATTAGATTTAAATAGTGATCTGTTTCGTTCAATGATATATATTGAACGTCATATAGCTGGGTCATTAAATTTGGAAATGTATGTTTGATCAGAATTTACATGGTCTTCTCCGAGTATAAGAGAAGGCTGATTTCAACACACATTTATCTTTCAAATGTTCTACTTACAAAAATATGGGATTTTAAAATTCGTAGCACCAGAAACCTACTGTATGCCCAAGTTGTGATCTTACCCGTTTTTGTTATTGTGATATTGCAAAAGACTCAATTGGATTTATTTAGAAATAAGTTTGTACATAATTTAAAAATATAATTACACTCAAAAGCAACTTCAAGGTCTTCCTCGACAGAGTATGATTAAATATTATTCGATGAAATGCGAACAAAAGCTCGCGAATGGCTTCGAATAACTTTGATTTAATCTAGCGTGTATATTTATAATAATTCTTAACCCAGTCAAAGTGGTAACTAACATAGAAAGTGGTAACTAACATAGTCCAGTGGTAAAGACAATGTGCATCCCTTCAGAATCAATCACTGAGTCCGGGAGCAATACCTACCTTTGATAAAAATCGTTCTGGATTTCGTCAGTTTCAAGAATTAAGCATAGGCTAGAAGAACGTATAGACAACTTAAACCAACTTGCCGAAGCCTCATAACCAACGTAATGCAGTGGTCAAATACAAATTGCCCTACAAAAGTGGGTAGGATCAATTCCTGCCCTTGCCATGCATTAAATAGTTTTCGTCTTGTGTAAGAATTAATAACCCTTTCCAAAGTATCTTTTCGTCTATTTTGCAAATTTTTTTAGAAAAAAATTCGTCACAATTTGACAATTACTTCCCCCCACCACACAGTCTGATAAAGAAAAATTTTTATTTCCTTGTTAACCGCACTGGCAAAATTTTCGGTAAATGGAGAAAATAAAAGTTCTAAAAAACCATCGAAAAAAATTGATCAGAAAACCGTGCTCAAAATGCTATAGTTTTTCTTAACGGTGGGAGCCATCTTTTTTGGCGAAAAAACCCCAAATAAATAATTGAAAAGAATTACGCTCTACCACTTACATTAGGGCTATTGAAAAGCGTCATAAGAGATTGTACGCCAGCGTAATCAATTTAAATTAAAAGGTTCCAAAAGGTGTCAGGATTTCTGCTACCTTCGAAGGATTAGCCTTGGAAATGTATAACGATGGTAAAAAGGACCGGGGTATTGTAATAAAAGTTTGCACACGGATGGCGCGCACGGGTGGCTTCGCACAATTGGCCTCGACAGCCCACCAAATGCGGTTGCCTTTCGACAACGACATCGAATTGACTGCCTCAACCGTCTGTCTCATAACTCCACCACCTCTGGTTCGAAATATAGGGGAGGGTAGAAGCGGCCCCCAGACCGTAAGTGCTAAAACCCTGTATCTTCGAATCAGACCATCAAGGTACAGTATCACCGATTTGTATATATATACCTCATGCTCTGCTGTTGCAGTGATTGTGGTTGAATTACGACCGGGTAGACACTATTGCCATGCGCACATGCATCTATATATAGGCTGCTGTTATTAACGTGCTGTATAAGTTTTATCATATCAAAATATAATTTGCGTGGTCATTTATGCAATCAGCGAAAAACATTTCCATTTATTTAATACTTATCGTGTCTGTAGTGCCTCAGCAATAAAATTGTTCTTCGCCACTTAAGTTTAGAATCTTCGATAATAAGATATTTATACTTATTTTGCTCCATGGTTCAATTCCAGGGTCTGGTTAGTAATAAAGTAAATACATATATGCGTAATGCATGCAAGTGAAGACAATTGAACGCAATAGAAGTTTCAATTATATGAACTAGATAAAAGGAGTAAATTAGGACAGACTAACGTTGGAAATTAATGAATTAAAGGTATTTATCGATACCGAATTTCTAACCTGATGGTAGATTGTTCCAGAGTTTTGCACCACTATAACTAATACCTTTTTTCATATACTCAGTTTCAGGTTTTGGGAGATAGAACTTTGAGGAGTAACAAGATTTTGAAATATTTCGATTAGAATAGCAGGTGCTTGCCCGTAGACTATTTTATACACGAGTCTGGCTTTCAAGAGAAGTCTACGTTGCATCAACGTCTTCCATTTAAGTTCATTTAAGGCGGCTTCCGATTGACCATGCTCGTTCCTGTATCCTAGTATGATCCTGGCTGCTATATTTTGTAGTGACTGGAGTCTGTTTGAAAGTGTGGCACCAATTGGCTCCCACACAAGGCAGCAGTAATCAAAATATGGTTGTACCAAAGCATAATAGACAGATACAAGTGTTTCGTGAGTAACATATGGTTTTAGCCTTCTGATTGCTCCAATGCCTGACGACACTTTTTTTACATATTTCGTTGTCACTCGATTTACAGGTCTGTTGACAATCTGAATGACAGGATCATTAGTAAGTTTGTTGATCTTATGTTTGCTCCCAATTAAAAGATATTCAGTTTTGACAAGATTTTGGCATAATTTGTTTCCTAAGAGCCACTTGTCAAATCGATCATGATTAATTTTAGATTGAGTTTCGGGTACTGCTACACCAGATGCAGTGAGGGTAGTGTCATCTGCAAACATTCTTGCTGTTGATTTCTCAATACAATTTGGAAATCGTTTATGTAAATTAAGAAAAAAAGTGGTCCCAAAATAGAGCCTTGTGGACCCACCATAATCTATTTTTTGGGGTTGGAAAGACATCCATTTACATAATACATTTGGGAACGATTTTCCAAATGTGAGCTAATAAGATTTAAGGCAGCAGATTGCATACTGTAGAAACCATGTTTTGCGGTTAAAATTCCATGATTCACATGCAGTGTCAAGCGCCTTTTTCAGATCAAGGAAAACTGCAATATTAATTGTCCATATTTGTATACCAACCATTAGTGGAATGCAGCATTGCATCTGCTGTTGAGTGCATTGGTCTAAAACCAAACTGATGTTTGGAAATCAGATTATTGTTGTTTAATTAAGTAATTAAATAACTGATTGTAAAGGATTTTTTCGAAGATTTTGCTAATTGCTGACAAAATCGAAATAAAACGATAGTTGTCAGTTAAGCTTTTTGGACCGGATTTATGCAAGAAATAATTTTGGCAACTTTCCACTCTGTGGGAAATGTTTTTGTTTGAATCGAGTAATTGAATAAATTTGTTAGGGATTGAGCAATAACCGGGGCAGCATTTTTAAGATCTTAGCTGGAATTTTGTTGAGTCCGGTGGCTTTTGAGGCGGAATATAACGATGGTAAAAAGGACCGGGGTATTGTAATAAAAGTTTGCACACGGATGGCGCGCACGGGTGGCTTCGCACAATTGGCCTCGACAGCCCACCAAATGCGGTTGCCTTTCGACAACGACATCGAATTGACTGCCTCAAAACCGTCTGTATCATAACTCCACCACCTCTGGTTCGAAATATAGGGGAGGGTAGAAGCGGCCCCCAGACCGTAAGTGCTAAAACCCTGTATCTTCGAATCAGACCATCAAGATACAGTATCACCGATTTGTATATATATACCTCATGCTCTGCTGTTGCAGTGATTGTGGTTGAATTACGACCGGGTAGACACTATTGCCATGCGCACATGCATCTATATATAGGCTGCTGTTATTAACGTGCTGTATAAGTTTTATCATATCAAAATATAATTTGCGTGGTCATTTATGCAATCAGCGAAAAACATTTCCATTTATTTAATACTTATCGTGTCTGTAGTGCCTCAGCAATAAAATTGTTCTTCGACATTAGATTTAAATAGTGATCTGTTTAGTTCAATGATATATATTGAACGTCATATAGCTGGGTCATTAAATTTGGAAATGTATGTTTGATCAGAATTTACATGGTCTTCTCCGAGTATAAGAGAAGGCTGATTTCAACACACATTTATCTTTCAAATGTTCTACTTACAAAAATATAGGATTTTAAAATTCGTAGCACCAGAAACCTACTGTATGCCCAAGTTGTGATCTTACCCGTTTTTGTTATTGTGATACTGCAAAAGACTCAATTGGATTTATTTAGAAATAAATTTGTGCATATAAATGTAATTACACTCAAAAGCAACTTCAAGATCTTCCTCGACAGAGTATGAGCAAATATTATTCGATGAAATGCGAACAAAAGCTCGCGAATGGCTTCGAATAACTTTGATTTAATCTAGCGTGTATATTTATAATAATTCTTACCCCAGACAAAAACCTATGGGGTTTGTGACAAGGGCAATTAGGTTTGACCAAAAACTCGTTGACTTGAGACATTTTGCATTGGCCACTAGACTATATATGTTTGCTATCACGCGCTTGCCACTTAAATTGTTTAAGCGGGCTTTTCTCTAGCCTATAATTAATTCTAAAACATGAAAAGAATTCAGAGCAAGGGGATTATCGTTCAGCTGCGTTGTTTATTTACCGCCACTTTGCCTTACCACCAGACCGCGTTGGCTATTACACTCGCCCTATTTTACCCGTTTTTAACTGAATGAGCTTTAAGAAATGGTTAAACAATATAAACCACTAAAAATCGTAGATGTGTCAATTAGACATAAATGAAAAGGGTGAGACGTTCTCTGACTAAAATATATTTATTTGTTTACGAGCTTTCGGCCACCAGTCTGTAGCCTTCAACGGGTATATTTATAATGATTGCAGTAAACTGTGAAAGTGTGAAATGAAGCTAGATATGACGTGTATACATGTGCACTGTGAAATACGATAAGGTGATACTATGTTTTCTTTATTAAGATTGTACATTGTCGAGGAAGCGGTTTTGAGTTGTTATCAGCATTGCTGTGTTTGGCAGCTGTATGCCATGATTCTAGACTTTCTAGTGTTAGGCGACTACGGAAATTCCCTGTGTCAATGATTTTCGCGTTGCACGTTTTTCGATGTTTGAACCATTATCATGTTCCTTAACGTTTCTGATGTGTTCAGCCTTTCTTGTTTCCAGAGATCTGCCTGTTTCCCCTAAGTACAGGCAGATATTTTAAAAGAAGAAAAGCAAATGATCACGCATGGCAATAGTGCCTACCTGGTCGTAATTCAACCACAATTAGTGCAACAGCAAAGCATGACGTATATAAATACAAATCGGTGATACTATAGTACGACCGATTTGTATTTATATACGTCATGCTTTGCTGTTGCACTGATTGTGGTTGAATTACGACCAGGTAGGCACTATTGCCATGCGCACATGCATCTATATATAGGCTGCTGTTATTAACGTGCTGTGTAAGTTTTATCATAAACATCAAAATATAATTTGCGTGGTCATTTATGCAATCTGCGAAACACATTTCCATTTATTTAATACTTATCGTCTCTGTAGTGCTCCAGCAATAATGTTGTTCTTCGAAATTAGATTTAAATAGTGATCTGCTTTGTTCAATGATATATATATTGGACGCCTATAGCTAGGTCATTATATTTGGAAAAGTATGTTTGATCAGAATTTACAAGGTCTTCTCCGAGTATAAGAGAAGGCTGATTTCAACACACATTTATTTTTCAAATGTTTTATTACTCACAAAAATATAGGCTTTTAAAATTCGTAGCACCAGAAACCTACTATATGCTCAAGTTTTGACCTTACCCATTTTTGTTATTTGTGATATTGCAAAAGACTCAATTGGATTTATTTAGAAATAAATTTGTACATAATTTAAAAATGTAATTACACTTAAAAGCAACTTCAAGGTCTTCCTCGGCAGAGTATGATTAAATATTATTCGATGAAATGCGAACAAAAGCTCGCGAATGGCTTCGAATAACTTTGATTTAATCTAGCGTGTATATCTATAATAATTCTTAACCCAGTCAAAGTGGTAACTAACATAGAAAGTGGTAACTAACATAGTCCAGTGGTAAAGACAATGTGCATCCCTTCAGAATCAATCACTGAGTCCGGGAGCAATACCTACCTTTGATAAAAATCGTTCTGGATTTCGTCAGTTTCAAGAATTAAGCATAGGCTAGAAGAACGTATAGACAACTTAAACCAACTTGCCGAAGCCTCATAACCAACGTAATGCAGTGGTCAAATACAAATTACCCTACAAAAGTGGGTAGGATCAATTCCTGCCCTTGCCATGCATTAAATAGTTTTCGTCTTGTGTAAGAATTAATAACCCTTTCCAAAGTATCTTTTCGTCTATTTTGCAAATTTTTTTAGAAAAAAATTCGTCACAATTTGACAATTACTTCCCCCCACCACACAGTCTGATAAAGAAAAATTTTTATTTCCTTGTTAACCGCACTGGCAAAATTTTCGGTAAATGGAGAAAATAAAAGTTCTAAAAAACCATCGAAAAAAATTGATCAGAAAACCGTGCTCAAAATGCTATAGTTTTTCTTAACGGTGGGAGCCATCTTTTTTGGCGAAAAAACCCCAAATAAATAATTGAAAAGAATTACGCTCTACCACTTACATTAGGGCTATTGAAAAGCGTCATAAGAGATTGTACGCCAGCGTAATCAATTTAAATTAAAAGGTTCCAAAAGGTGTCAGGATTTCTGCTACCTTCGAAGGATTAGCCTTGGAAATGTATAACGATGGTAAAAAGGACCGGGGTATTGTAATAAAAGTTTGCACACGGATGGCGCGCACGGGTGGCTTCGCACAATTGGCCTCGACAGCCCACCAAATGCGGTTGCCTTTCGACAACGACATCGAATTGACTGCCTCAACCGTCTGTATCATAACTCCACCACCTCTGGTTCGAAATATAGGGGAGGGTAGAAGCGGCCCCCAGACCGTAAGTGCTAAAACCCTGTATCTTCGAATCAGACCATCAAGGTACAGTATCACCGATTTGTATATATATACCTCATGCTCTGCTGTTGCAGTGATTGCGGTTGAATTACGACCGGGTAGACACTATTGCCATGCGCACATGCATCTATATATAGGCTGCTGTTATTAACGTGCTGTATAATTTTTATCATATCAAAATATAATTTGCGTGGTCATTTATGCAATCAGCGAAAAACATTTCCATTTATTTAATACTTATCGTGTCTGTAGTGCCTCAGCAATAAAATTGTTCTTCGACATTAGATTTAAATAGTGATCTGTTTAGTTCAATGATATATATTGAACGTCATATAGCTGGGTCATTAAATTTGGAAATGTATGTTTGATCAGAATTTACATGGTCTTCTCCGAGTATAAGAGAAGGCTGATTTCAACACACATTTATCTTTCAAATGTTCTACTTACAAAAATATAGGATTTTAAAATTCGTAGCACCAGAAACCTACTGTATGCCCAAGTTGTGATCTTACCCGTTTTTGTTATTGTGATACTGCAAAAGACTCAATTGGATTTATTTAGAAATAAATTTGTGCATATAAATGTAATTACACTCAAAAGCAACTTCAAGATCTTCCTCGACAGAGTATGAGCAAATATTATTCGATGAAATGCGAACAAAAGCTCGCGAATGGCTTCGAATAACTTTGATTTAATCTAGCGTGTATATTTATAATAATTCTTACCCCAGACAAAAACCTATGGGGTTTGTGACAAGGGCAATTAGGTTTGACCAAAAACTCGTTGACTTGAGACATTTTGCATTGGCCACTAGACTATATATGTTTGCTATCACGCGCTTGCCACTTAAATTGTTTAAGCGGGCTTTTCTCTAGCCTATAATTAATTCTAAAACATGAAAAGAATTCAGAGCAAGGGGATTATCGTTCAGCTGCGTTGTTTATTTACCGCCACTTTGCCTTACCACCAGACCGCGTTGGCTATTACACTCGCCCTATTTTACCCGTTTTTAACTGAATGAGCTTTAAGAAATGGTTAAACAATATAAACCACTAAAAATCGTAGATGTGTCAATTAGACATAAATGAAAAGGGTGAGACGTTCTCTGACTAAAATATATTTATTTGTTTACGAGCTTTCGGCCACCAGTCTGTAGCCTTCAACGGGTATATTTATAATGATTGCAGTAAACTGTGAAAGTGTGAAATGAAGCTAGATATGACGTGTATACATGTGCACTGTGAAATACGATAAGGTGATACTATGTTTTCTTTATTAAGATTGTACATTGTCGAGGAAGCGGTTTTGAGTTGTTATCAGCATTGCTGT
This sequence comes from Muricea muricata, assembly GCA_963855995.1. Classification (NCBI taxonomy): domain Eukaryota; kingdom Metazoa; phylum Cnidaria; class Anthozoa; order Malacalcyonacea; family Plexauridae; genus Muricea; species Muricea muricata. The sequence continues at coordinate 49,901,916 of OY979718.1, read as the reverse complement.
GTTTGGCAGCTGTATGCCATGATTCTAGACTTTCTAGTGTTAGGCGACTACAGAAATTCCCTGTGTCAATGATTTTCGCGTTGCACGTTTTTCGATGTTTGAACCATTATCATGCTCCTTAACGTTTCTGATGTGTTCAGCCTTTCTTGTTTCCAGAGATCTGCCTGTTTCCCCTAAGTACAGGCAGATATTTTAAAAGAAGAAAAGCAAATGATCACGCATGGCAATAGTGCCTACCTGGTCGTAATTCAACCACAATTAGTGCAACAGCAAAGCATGACGTATATAAATACGAATCGGTGATACTATAGTACGACCGATTTGTATTTATGTACGTCATGCTTTGCTGTTGCACTGATTGTGGTTGAATTACGACCAGGTAGGCACTATTGCCATGCGCACATGCATCTATATATAGGCTGCTGTTATTAACGTGCTGTGTAAGTTTTATCATAAACATCAAAATATAATTTGCGTGGTCATTTATGCAATCAGCGAAACACATTTCCATTTATTTAATACTTATCGTCTCTGTAGTGCTCCAGCAATAATGTTGTTCTTCGAAATTAGATTTAAATAGTGATCTGCTTTGTTCAATGATATATATATTGGACGCCTATAGCTAGGTCATTATATTTGGAAAAGTATGTTAGATCAGAATTTACAAGGTCTTCTCCGAGTATAAGAGAAGGCTGATTTCAACACACATTTATTTTTCAAATGTTTTATTACTCACAAAAATATAGGCTTTTAAAATTCGTAGCACCAGAAACCTACTATATGCTCAAGTTTTGACCTTACCCATTTTTGTTATTTGTGATATTGCAAAAGACTCAATTGGATTTATTTAGAAATAAATTTGTACATAATTTAAAAATGTAATTACACTCAAAAGCAACTTCAAGGTCTTCCTCGGCAGAGTATGATTAAATATTATTCGATGAAATGCGAACAAAAGCTCGCGAATGGCTTCGAATAACTTTGATTTAATCTAGCGTGTATATCTATAATAATTCTTAACCCAGTCAAAGTGGTAACTAACATAGTCCAGTGGTAAAGACAATGTGCATCCCTTCAGAATCAATCACTGAGTCCGGGAGCAATACCTACCTTTGATAAAAATCGTTCTGGATTTCGTCAGTTTCAAGAATTAAGCATAGGCTAGAAGAACGTATAGACAACTTAAACCAACTTGCCGAAGCCTCATAACCAACGTAATGCAGTGGTCAAATACAAATTGCCCTACAAAAGTGGGTAGGATCAATTCCTGCCCTTGCCATGCATTAAATAGTTTTCGTCTTGTGTAAGAATTAATAACCCTTTCCGAAGTATCTTTTCGTCTATTTTGCAAATTTTTTTAGAAAAAAATTCGTCACAATTTGACAATTACTTCCCCCCACCACACAGTCTGATAAAGAAAAACTTTTATTTCCTTGTTAACCTCACTGGCAAAATTTTCGGTAAATGGAGAAAATAAAAGTTCTAAAAAACCATCGAAAAAAATTGAACAGAAAACCGTGCTCAAAATGCTATAGTTTTTGTTAACGGTGGGAGCCATCTTTTTTGGCGAAAAAACCCCAAATAAATAATTGAAAAGAATCACGCTCTACCACTTACATTAGGGCTATTGAAAAGCGTCATAAGAGATTGTACGCCAGCGTAATCAATTCAAATTAAAAAGTTCCAAAAGGTGTCAGGAATTCTGCCACCTTCGAAGGTTGACAGCAACATGTGAAAAACTGCAGGTGCATCAACAAATTGGAAATTGAATTCATCATCTGCAATCTTAGACCCTGTACCTGAGAAATAATTATTGAAGCATTCAAGGACTTCATCGGGCATTTAAATGTCCTTATCATTAACTTTAAGATTGATAGTTGTTGGTTTGGACTGATTGCGACCCAGTATACTATTTATGGTCTTCCAACTATCTTTAGGGTCATTACTTTTGTGGATTAAATTCTTGTAATAGTTCTGTTTATTTTTGTGAATGGTGCAGTTTACTCTGTTTCTGAGTGTTTTAAAAGCATCCCAGTTCTTGTCAGATTTGGAGATCATAGCTTTAGTTTACGTTTAAGTCGATCCCTATCGTGAATTAGAGTTTTGGTGTTTTTGTTAATCCATGAAATATGTCTTTTTGATCTAATTCGTTTTGAATGATGCTTGTCTAGAACATTCAGAAAAAGAGTTTTCCACAGGAATCATTTTAAATTTATATCAAATTCTTGATCCATTAGGCCCCATGGTGTTTCAAGAGTTCCTCAAGAAATTTGTCAGAATTGAAATGCTTGTAGTTTCGAATTTCTATACTCTTGTGCGAATTGGTTTTTCTTACTACGTATATGAGGTTGTGCCATAATAGATTGTTAAAGATAGCTAAACAATTCGAACCATGATTACACACGGCTTTGATTTAGTAAGCGTTGTCATCTTTGACTCTTTCCTGAATATAATCTCGAATCTTAGAATCTCGAAAGCAACTAGGTTGTTTTGTTGGTGAAAGATTATGATGAATTTTAGTGTTTAGAATTTTGGTCGAGTTTTGAAACCGCAGAACGACAATTTGTTGCCAAAAGGGGGGGGGGCAGATTCGAGAGGAAGCAGCTCTAGGGGCATGTTTCCAGAGGCATGAGTCACCCTATGACCGCACTCCACCGAAACCCAATGTTTCACATGAGAGAAGGCTAAACGTTTATCACTTTTAAAACATTTTTTCTGGCGTCACTAATATTTTTTCATTTTTTCGGCTTTTTTCTGCTTTTATCTGTTTGATATGTACCACCCCACCTGAAATAATGGCAAAATCATTTCAGTGCCATAGAATCACGGAATACGGATATTAAATGGAATGCCATTCGAACTAGCACAACCTGACGAAGTGTCGGAGCTACAAGTATTATCAAGTATTATAGGGCAATAACGGAATCTTTTGCCAAAGTATATGGGAGCGAGAGGTTTTTCTTGTGCCACATTAGTCCCAAAGATACCTTACTGTTTAACTCAGGGTGTACCTTAAGGGCACTGGTGAACGGAGCAGTAGACCACGTTGAGCCCATTTTTCTTCTCGGCAGGCGAAGAGGCTCTTAGCAGGCGTTTTACTTCCTAAGCAATCACGTGAGATATGCATGCACAAATCGCATGTCCCACGTCCATTCCTTTCGTCTTCGAAAAGAACATTGCAAACTTCAATTTGTGATTTGCAACCCAAACTGAGCAATCGATTCAAATTTATTTTTTGGCCACACGTTATCATATTTTTCCAGCTGAATTTTACATTGTAATAAAATTATTTGAAAGAACGGCAAAGATTTTGTCAAAAAGAGGAAACTCTCTCCTAATTGTAGCAGCAGTATCGCTTGTTAACAACATTAGTAGCAACTTGGTTGCATCGATACGCGCCGAGGCTGCATTATTGCACCAGATTTCAACATTTGCCTACAGTGTGATTCAATATTCCATAATTTGATTTTCGAAGTTTAAATTGACATCTATTTGCCAACATCAAGCATACACCAATAATTCATTGTTTAATCTCATTTCATTTAATATAATTTCATTCTATGTCATATCATTTCATTCACACAGCTTTTAATTTTTTCATGTCATCATGCACTACACCCACATCGCACAACTAAATTTTAGGTGACACCCTACAATATTACACCCTTCACCCTTCACCCTTCAAGGGCACAGCTATTTAAACTGTTTTTCAGGGTCCGTATATCTCCAACATTCTTCTCTAATCGAACAAATTTACACAAATTAAAAATTGTAATTGCTAAACGGGAGTAAATATGGATAGTGTGTATGGTCGGCTAAGTTAGTGTTTTGACAATGTCGTTTTATTTTTGCCCATTGAAAACCTTTGCTTGATTTCGGTGGCGAAGTGGTCAAACCAGTCGCCCCATTCATCTTTAAAGTTGTAGGTTCGATTGTCAGTAATATCTTGTCAATGTGACTCGGACCCAATTCTGATGTTTTCACCAAGCTAAATAAAATATAAAATGAATAGACAAAATATAATAAAAAAAGACCTTTATTGGTTGGTTATGAAAGCAGTCAAACTGATAGAGAAGATTTAAAACACATTATGAATAATTGTTAATGGTTTCAGGAACAAAGAAAATGGCGAAAGGTATAGATCGAATAAAATACCTACCCCAGTGGCACGAACAATCTTGCAAGGGCTCTATGATCCTCAAAGTTCGTTTCATTCACTGCTAGGAATGCATTATATCTTAAAGATAACATGGAATGATGTTGTGGGATACTGGAAATCATGCATTATAGGTGGAGCCACGATAATAACTTGAGTTATGTGAAACTAAAATGGGGTTATCATCACACTGCTTCAGATCTGAACTGGATAGTGCGGTTCCCAATTCCACGCAGTACTAACATTAATATGATGCCTTTTATCATGGAGAAAAGTGCCGGAGTACTTGCGATCATACTGGGACCAGTGTATCGTGAAAAGTGAGGTTGGTAAGATAGGCTATCTTACCATCCAAGAACGTTTTGTTGATAATGGTAAGATTGTACATTATGATTGCAAAGTAAGGTATCAAATCTTTGGATGCAATACATATAGAAATCTGATGTAGGAGAAACAGGAAAATGATTTCGTATCAGATCTAAAAAAGTTTACAGATGAAATTGCTGACTGACTGTCTGTCCTACAGCTATCTAAAGGTTATCGTGTCACTAGTTATCAATAATTGTTTAAATTGTTGTAATAAAAATTGATAATGGAGGTCAAATAAATTTCAGATTCATCACAGAGAAGACCTGGCTTACATTCTGAATCCTCTGGTGTTGGATTATTAAAACTTAGCAAAGGGGAAGCAAAACACTTTCCTGCATTCGATCGAGGCTTTTTGGGTCATGGAATCGCAAAATGCGATCTGAAATTAGAAGGTGGTATTTACATGGCGTTAAATGTGGAAAATTCTTGTAAAGTTTAAAATTGTCACATTCTCCGAGCTGAAGCAGCGTATCCTGATGTTATTGGTAGCCATGGCGATATCAAGCATCTCAGAGAGTTCTTACCTGTAGATAATGAAGTGATGGAAGCAAATACACTACACTGGATTACAGACAGAACTCCTCACGAAGCTTTGCTTCTAAGTGGGGAACATACAGACAATTCTTCAGACTTGTAACTAGTGAAGTTTCATTTTGGTTTCAAGATCAATCTACCAAGAACCCGCTTGGCGTTGTTCTCGATTCAAAATTCACGAGAATTTTCAAAGGTTTGAAGTTTGATGAAAGTGTCTACCTAGCTGACGGTTGCAGAATGAGCAACCTGGTCATCCTGGGTATTCGAGAGATATCTGTGTCAGATAGATGTCTGTATTGGACAAATATCTGCATTAGAGAGATGTCTGTATTAGAAAGGTGTCTGTATTGTAGAGATGTCTGTGTTGGAGAGATGTCTGTATTAGAAAGATGTCTGTATTGAAGAGATGTCTGTATTAGAGAGATGCCTGTATTAGAAAAGTGTCTGTATTAAAGAGAAGTATGAATTAGAGAGAAGTGTGAATTAAAGAGGTATCTGAGTTAGAGAGGAGTCTGAATTAGAGGGACATGCCAGCATTAGAGAGGGTTGTCAATAATAGAGAAATATTTGTATTAGAGGTGCAATCAAATAAGCTATAATGTTTTTCTTATTTTTAGATAATATTTGGGGTTGTATATACTGTATGCAACTCAACTATTATTTGTTTGACATGACGTTATTAAAAAAACATCTGTGCTTTAATTTAATCCCGACTCCCGTTAATACGACCACCCCCCCTCCCGCATAATTAATACGACAAAATATTTGCACGAACGGTGATGTATTTAATTTCACTGTACATGTCAATGTGTTTCACTGCTGAGCGGCCCTGCAGCCATTCCTTATACTGTGACCATGATGTCGATCCAAACCACTAAATTACTTGAAAGATCACACAGCGAGTCTTAATAATATTTGTGGTCGATTCACATGGTTCTCGATTATTGATCTTCTCACATCTACGAATGCTTTCCTTTGATTAAAGTAAACGTTTCGACGCGTGATCCACCGAACGAATGCATTCCTTTGATTAAAGTAAAAGTTTCGACGCGTGATCCACCGTATATGTCACCTCTGGTTAAACACTTATGCAACAAACGTAATAAACAAATTAAAATAGGGGTGAATCCTGATATTCAAGAGCGAATAAATAAGTTGATTCGATTAAATCAAATCCGATCAGTTAATGAGGAAAACAGGAAGTGTAATCAAGGGTCGCGAAAATGGTGGGACACGGTAAACAGAATAACTGGAAGAAAGGTTAAAGCAAACAATCTTAGCTTGTCTATTGATCCAAAGCTTGAATCACCATTTTCACAATATAAATACTGATGCACAGTATTCAACTCCAGAACCTTTATTAATCCCAGAAGGAACTCGTATTCCTGAGGTTGATGTTTCTATGGTCGAAAATTTCATGACGAAGCAAAAGAGTTCAGCTCCTGGTCCTGACGGTATTCCCTACTGGATATGGAGAGATTATGCTCAATATCTGGCGCCGATAATTACTAGAATATTAATTAAACTTCTCTCTCAGTCAACAATATATTCCCTTAAAATGGAAACTTGCTAATATTACACCAATTCCTAAAGAATCCCCTGTTACGGAATGTTCTCAACTCATACCAATATCGTTGACTAATATTATAATGAGAATTTTAGAGAAAATTGTCTTTAAACAAGAAATATATCCTCAAGTTAAAAAGGTAATAGACGATGACCAGTTTTCCTACAAAGAAGGAACAAGTACTACAACAGCTCTTATTAAGTGTCAACATAACTGGTTGAAGTGGCTAGACGATGATGCCGACTATGTTCGGGTAATATCTTTTGATTTAAGTAAAGCTTTTGACACTGTTCCCCAGGAAATCATTTGTGAAAAACTGAAAGCAACTGATTTAAACCCATAATACATCATTAACTGGATGATTAATTTTCTATCGAATCGGAAACAAAGAGTAGTGGTAGATGGAATTGAAACGGAATATGTCCATATTAATAGAGGTGTGCCACAAGGTACTGTATTGGGGCCTTTCTTGTTTTCTCTGATGGTAAATGATATTAAACCAAAAGATCCCGAAAACAACATGTTAGTTAAGTTTGCTGATGACATGACAGTTAGTGCACCTGTTAAAACTACCGGAGATACAGCTTTTAATGAAGTTAAAAATATTAGTGATTGGGCGAAAGAAAACAGAATGATCTTAAATTTTTCCAAAACTTGGGAAATTGTCATCAGTAAGGGATCATTGAAACAGCTACCTCCTCCAATTGATGGGATTAGACGAAAGAAATGGATGAAACTATTTGGTGTTAAGTTTCAAGATGACCCTTGTTGTTGGGATTTGCACGTAGATGAATTACTGTCCAAAGCCAGCGGGCGAATGTATATCCTAAGAGTATGCAAATCATATGGTTATGCTAGTGATCAATTGACCAAACTATTTGAAACGTTGATTTTATCCTTGTTTACTTATGCAATCGAAGTATGGGGCTCTGCGCTCTTGAAAAAATTCCAGAAATGAAACATAGAACTTTAAGGACACAAAATCATAACTATATACTTCCTCAAATTAAAACTGAAAGGTTCAAGCGATGTTTTGTAAATAGATGTCTTTTTAATAATTTTTAAATATGAACTTTCGTCTTTTCTAGCTTTGTAACTTCAGCCAATATTTTAAATTCCTATTAATCATGTAAATATATTGTAGATCAGTTAAAGACTATTATTGTTGCAAAGTCACACGTTTGTTGTGTCTATAATTTTAATAAAGACTTGAATGAAATCTACGAGATCAAGTTTTGACTCATATAGTTCGTTCGCCAGTGAGTTTATTTTATTTTTAAGCCTTTCCTCAATATTTCGTACATTATTTATTAATAGTAATTCGAGCTTATCTTCGTTTTCCAGATTATCACTGCTAGGCTTGCTTACGTCTTCGACATTGACTTTGCTAGCTTCGAAGTTGTTTTTGTCTTCGACATTATCTGGTAGGTTTTCTGTTTAGATTAGCTTGGCAATGATATAACGCTGGAATGTGATTTCTTCACTTGAGCTACCGTTGATTATAAGCGATTAATTTGCTGTCGGTGTACCATCACACTACGACTTCATCTAGGTCTAATAGTTTACAATATCCGCCCGGCGTCGTCGATCGGCCTTCCTTCTCTATCAGATCCTTGATAAGCTTTTGAAGAACATCGAATGGGCCTGTCCATTTAAGTTTCCCATTTTCTGTCAAAGGTCAAAGACCTCGAAGCATTACCCGTGCAGAGTCCGATTTTTTAATTCTTCAATCTGGGAGTGCTTTAAGCGAATTTATGTGTTAGTTTACACTAGTAATATATGGACATTAATATGTGCAGATTAATAAGCGACGCAATAACAATGACAAGATATCTTATAGTTGCTTTGTTTTAGTATTATTCACACAGGGCGCGCCTGCCTGGCGTATGGATCCGAGAGTAATATGCAACGAATTTCGTGTATCCTTTTAGGCCTTTCCTTCAGAGCCTCACGATTCCTCCACAGAGGATTGCAGGCTCTGGCTACGAGTTTGCCCGCAGAAATACGGCAGAGGCCAAGCCAGAGGTGGCGCCTATAGCAGGATCGCTCTCCCCCCTCCCTTTAGTAAACTGCTATCTAATACTGCCCCCGTGGGTTTTCTTGGGGTCCCTCGAGAGGAAATCCTGGCTACTCCACTGAAATACGACATTCAAAGGCCGCTGATAGTTTTAAAAACCTCTCGAACACATTTTTTTAAACAAGCGTTTTATTAACAACTTTATTTGTCGTGTTAGTTAAGTCCTGTACAGACGAACAAGTTTTCCTTGACAAGTTGTCCTTGACAGGATTTATTTGTTCCTGTGTACGCGAAATTTGATAATATTTTTTTCCTGACAACTTTTACGAGGCCGCACGAATTAAGTAAGTAAACAAAAATTCCCTTGTCAAGTGTTCCTTGTTGCACGTACACACGAGCAAGTTTCCTTGTCGAAAAGCTGGTAGGACTAGCTTTTAAACCAAGCTCCTTGTCAAGCAAAAATTGTCAATTTTTTCGCGTACACACGAGCAAATAAAACTTGTCAAGGAAAACTTGTCAAGGAAAACTTGTCAAGGAAAACTTGCTCGTCTGTATGGGGCTTTCTTTATTTTAATACTTGTATAGATTACCTTATTATCCGGTTATGCGCAAGTGAGCATATGCACCATATGCGCAATATAAATCATAATAATCACTGCTCAACTAGAGAATGCAGTCTCATAGATAAAGCCTTTATTAAAAACTTTTTGTTAGCAGCCGATTTAACCATGGTCAATAGAGTAGATGGTTTGGAAACTCATTAGAATAACAATATAACTCATTATCTATGTTGGTCAACGTTTATTCAAAAATATGGGTCTTCATCGTCACGTGTGTATTGTGTTTTTGCCAAATCCACCAATAGGAGTTCTTAAATTACCCTATTGTTCAGGTCGCGGATGGCTAAATTTCCTAAAACGTTGCTATTGGTTAGTTAGGTGAAAATACAATACGCACGTGACGACGAAGGACCTCATTCCTGCATAAACCAGAACAAAAACATAGATAATGACTTATATTGTAGTTCTAATGAGTTTCAAAACCATCTAGCTCTATTAACTATGATTTCACCACCATATACAGTACTTTTAAAGAATCATTATATTTTGTATGATATACACTATAGATAGATGGATGCATAGATCGATAGCTTATTAAGAATTATACTCTTGATTTTACAGCAAGAACTAAAATTTAAAAAGGTTTTACATATAAATAGACAGAATTTTTTGAATACAATGCTGTACTATACTTTAGTAATCAAACCACCTAGCGGCTGCAATTATGAAATAAGTTTTAGAACGGTCCGTTATATATATATGTATAGTAAAATTTCTGTTGTTCCTGAACGAGTAAATTACGCTCAGTGTCGGGCAGATGCCCATGAAGTTTATCATTTGGATTCAGCACAATTTTGTTGAACTCACCACAAAGATAACTACGATAATAGTGTCGAAGAGGATAATACGTATACCTATATTATCCTCTCCGCGGATATATAATAGCATACGTTTACAACCAGTGTATCGTTATCTTACCGGACTTTTTTAGAGATTTTTGTTGATTCGAGTTACTTGCAAGGCAATGAAATCTCTCAACTGAACGTACAAAAAATGACACGAGTGGAATGTTAGCAATATAAAGTAAAGGATGATAGTGGGGATGGACGTCTAATTGAAACTGATGGCTCATGATTTCATGAAGGCGGTTCAAGAAATGATTGGTAAACATGCTTTATTTCTGAAAATATTGAAGGACTTTTTATATAGGTTTACTATGATCGAGCGACGTCAGAAGCAGGGGAACAATAGCCTGAGTGTTCAAAAACTCGCTGCTGAATTCTTAAAATCCCAATAAAATTCTGGAACACTTCGCAGTTTATGGAAGTAGTATATACATACTAATACAAATAGATTTTAACATTGAACATGTTTGCTAATTGCTTCCGTTAAAGAAAATAATTTTTCTCCGCGTCACGTACAGGGTATCCTTTAGAGGATACTTATAGCACAAGAGCCCAGCAAATTTTCAGATTAAAATATGGAAAGTTTTTTTTTGTACCAGCCCAAAGAAGAAAAGCCAAAATTGCGACTTGTCCAAGTTTTAATTTGCACAACTTTTACTCTACTTTTATATCTTTACACATTTAATCGACAGGATTTAAAGTACCGATAACAGAAGTGGAAAAATGCTGGACATCACCTCAATCTGCTAACATCACCGATTTTCGTCACGACCAACGTGTCTTCTAGTTTGAAGTTAAGGATTTTAGGTTACTACCGTTTCTCATGAATGTCTTACATGGCGCGCTTGACCGTCCTTGTTCTTCGCAGTGCTGCAAACTCACAAGTAAATGATGGAAACATGGGGTGAGGCCTGGGAATTGTGGTGGGCATTTGTGGTGATGACGCAGGTGTCTTTAATAAAAAATTTCATGATGCAAATTCATAATTAAACTTTTAATGTATAATAAGTTATGCATAATGTGGGACAATGAGTCAGAATTTTGGTCTGGCTTCTTTGGATCGCTCAAGAAAATATACGTTTCAATATTTGTCCGAAAATTTGCAGAAGAACAAATATCGTGCACGTGGTAAATAATGAAAATTTATCATGGTCCTGTAAAATACTGAGACACATGCTTACTCTAAATTATACTCTATATATTAAACACGACAACGCCGACATCATAATATTGATTGTCATGTTTCGCAAGTCTTTTAGCGTCATTAAGCAAAAAATCAATAAAAACTGTGTCAGCAGCAATTTAGCTACAAGTATATACTATACAGTAGCCATTTGCAATGGAGAATAAAGCCTAGACAAGTTCAAAAGTGGCTACCCACGCCGGTTCAAATTGCTTAAAGCCCCCCTGAATCCTGACATGATCAACCAATCCGATAAAGCAAAATTGACATGCATTAATTAAAATCATAACCGTGAATAAAAATATGAAGCAGCTCTTGTTTCCATGGAGTCTATTCTAGTTATTATACAGGTCAAATTAAGTTGTCCCAGGATTTTGCTAATGGATCAAACAAATTTTACGTCTCAAGACACCACCACTCCTACTGAAAAAGTATTTGAACAGTGTTATTCACGTGTGATTACAACTTATCTTTTGCAACCTGTTAACGGTGATCTTAAAGTGAACAACATAGTCTTGGCTGTAGTGAACGGTATCCTGGCGATTTGTGGATCATTTTCAAATATATTTGTGATTCTGACATACTGGAGAGCACGAGATCCAGTCATGAAGCGTCTTTCTAACATGTTAGTTGTTGCTCTAGCGTGCAGTGATCTTCTTGTAACTCTCCTCATACAAATATTGTTTGCACTTAGAAAAGGTTACTATGAACTTCACGGGAATTACAATTGTGTTGTGTTCAGTATTCTCAGACTTGGGATTTACTATTGTTGCGGAATATCAGGAATAACTGCTGTATTGGTGACGGTCGAAAGGTACATCGCAATTGCAAGGCCATACTTATATCCATTCTTGATAACTCGCACTCGACTTAAAGCCATCATTTGCATCGCTTGGGTTGTTTATTTGTTTATCATCTGTAGCAGGCTTTGGTTTTTGTCATTTTTCATGCTAAACATTATTAGCGGTATCATTGTTTTCATGTTCCTAATTTGTACAACATCAATGTGGAGTCACATTTTCATTTTGAGAAGAAGACATAAAAGAAGAATAAAAAAACAACTTGTCGGACCACAAATTATGAAGCAATATAAAGAAAGTTATGCAACAACATACGTCATTGTGCTATGTATAACTCTGTGTTTCACACCTATATTAATGCTGCTCACATATGGGTCTTTTAACGTAGTAAATTTCCGCTATCTTTACATATTTTTGCCTTGGGCTGAAACTCTTCTTTTCTTTAATTCTTTTGCAAACTCGGTAATTTTTACTTGGCGAGAGAGAAAATTTCGTCGTGCTTTTAAAACATTTCTCAGGCGAAACATAGTTGCACCTGCCGCGAGATGAGAAGCAATTATTTGAAGCAAAGAAATCAAATTGAGAAATGCTGCATTAATTAGAAATGCGCAATAGAACTAAAAAACCCGTCAAACAATAAAGAAATCAAATTAGGAAATCCATGATATATAAAGTGCGTTAATTAAACATACATAGATAATCATAAGGTTACGAAGAAGTTAAAAATTGTTAAATAGTTTTTGTCAACCAAGAACAATGACGCGAACTGATCGAATGAAGTAAAATGCATTAAACAGTATGCTCTGTTGGAACAGGAAGATATACCCATACAATTAATGGATTCAAAATTCTCGGTGATGACTGTCATACGAACATCGGAACATTAACATAGTTTACCAAAACCGGGATTAATATTTACTAAAGATGGAAGAAAAATAATTGGAAAAGTGAACTATGATATGAAACTTTCTATAGGTATTTTACTTTCAATGTCGCGTACATTCGTAAGAAAAGCTTTCTCCACTTTAAAAATCTTCTGTGCGGGCAAGTGTCTTTGTTAGCTTCATTTAGTTGCAGCCGTTACAATTAACATATGATTTTGTTTTCGATTTAGTTCTAATTTATTTATGCAGTTACAGCTCGCTCTCACTATAAAAGCACCTGCCTGTTTGATACGAGCTAAGAATTATTAGTATTCGTGCGCTATATGAATTGTCGAGTTATAAGATTTAATTGCCACATTCAGTACTTACATAAGGTGACCCGAATAAAAAACACAGACAAAAACATTGCGAAGTGCCGCCATGCTGGAAGTGGCCTTGAAGTTGAGCATTATGATATACGCAATTATCTTTGTACATGCATGTATATACGCACAGCTGTACGTCGTTAATTGCTGCTGCAGACAAATGACTAATTAGTACGTTCTAATTTTGTATTCCTTTATGTTTTATAAGGCCTGTTTTATACGTCGCATTTCGATCGGCGACGTATAAAACAGACCTAAGATAATAATGGTGACCGGACTAAAACACTGACAAAAGTGGGATTTTATTCGAATTTATTCAAGCTTCAGCGCGCGGCATGCACGAATGCTTGTGATCCGATGAAAAAAGGACTGCGAGTATTTTGAATAGAGTTAACACAGCCACAATGCAGTTGCCGTCTTATTAAATAAAGAAGAATTAAATTAAAACTGTTTTATATCACATGTAGAAAACCACCGCATTTGAGATATCCATGCCAAACAATTGAAATACTAATTAATGATGTTTGAACGGTCTTTATTTCATGCATTTGCACAGGACTAAGAAAATATAGGATTAAGTCGTGATTGTGCCTTTTTGCAAAGAAAAGCAAAAAATAATTTATGTGATCGACAACTGCGATACTGCATGTCGACAACAGAAAGACATGAATCCAAGACATTTATGACGACGCGGTCAAACGTTTGCGCATGCGCGAGTTGTCCGGCGAAGAAGTAGAAGAACATCAACTGATGATGATGATAGTACATCGCTACAAATGGTCGTTGGCATATTACATAATTTTCATTGTGAGCACTGCTGTTTGTTGTGTTTTCTGGCCCTAGCTCTCAATTGTGACAACAACAGCTGTAAGGATATTTAGCAGGAGTATCGCTGTCGGCACGTTTATGAAGCTCTAGAAAAAAGGGTAAATAAAATTACGAGGGGGTAAACTCAGAAAAACTTTCTTTTAACATAAGGAACATACTCAAAATTTCGCAACCTTATATTTTCAGCTGTTTTCTTGTATTCTTCGCTTTTCACTCCTTTGTATTCAATTTGCCTTTGTTTTTCCCGCGCTTTTCTGAGGTCTCGCGCATGCGTGTAACGTTTGACCGCGGTGTTTCGTCGTGTACGTTTTTGAAATTCTAATTCGCGCCCAGTATACTAGCTCCCACGCCCTAAATATGCCAGTCCAAATTTGGCCTTCTTTCATATCAATCTAAATTTGTTAAAACGTTTATTGAACTGTAAGAGTTAGGCCTAGACAAAAGATGCTCTACAGTTTTTTGGCAACTTGTTATCTGAAGTGTTTTGGCAATTTTTGACTTTGAGTAATATTCACGTATTGGTGTTATGTAAGACAAATTTCAAAAGAAATTGCTTGGGCAAACACGAATATATGAATATATTCAACCCCAAAACACTCATTAAAGGAGCAGTGTCACATTTCAGGCAAATTTCATTTCTTTATTTTCTTGCTATTTTACGAATTTCTTGTAGATTCAGCTTGATTAAAGCACATAAATTGCATTATTTTTACCTTCTTCTGTATGCGAGAGCAACAGATGTGCGGTGAAATCACTGCAATTCCAACGGTTACATCCCGCCTCGATTTTTGCACTTTCCATGCTTTAAATACACTGTATACCAAATAAATTCTTTTGCGTTGATTGTCGCATAATTTCCTTCGACCTTTGTTATTCCGTTGCTTTTTTATCATCCGGAAATATCGAATTTCAGACCATGCTCGCCCTCCTTACTAGCGGCTAAATCGAGGAATGCACATTTACTAGCGGCTAAATCGAGGTTTAGGATTAGGGATAGGGTTAGGGTTTATATACAATTTTTGATGCCATTTCTTCAGCGAGCATTCTTGGCGCAGTGGGTAAAGGCGGCGTACATGGTTTGGGCAGCGCTGGTTCGAGAACCCTTGCAGTCGCCTTTTTATGTATGTTTTTTTTTTCACATTTTTTTCAAAGTTTTTCTCGTCCTTAAAATTTTTTCTCGTTCATAACATATTACTCATCCTTAAACACATTTCAAACATATTTAAAGCGAAAAAAGCCGTTGAAATAGTTGTTACTAGTCAATATACAATTAGCCTGCGGGCAGGAGGTGCTCTGACGGATCTAAAATAACCCTAACCTCGATTTAGCCGCTAGTAAATGTGCATTCCTCGATTTAGCCGCTAGTGCCCTCCTTTGAGGACGCCATCTTGGATTCCGAACTTGAAAACGTTGGCCCAACGCTTTCAAGTTTATTATGCGCAGAAGCATATGCGTGAAATATGACACTGCTCCTTTAACCCCCCTCTCCAACTAAAAAGGGCTATATATGTTAACAGTCCTTGTTACAAAGGTTGCTCAAAATAGTAAAAGTGCTAAAAAGCTAGGCATAATAAGAATTTCGCTGATAAAAATTTAAACGACGTTTTTCGGCACAACAGTGCCTCGCTTACAACTACACGATATCACGGGTCCATTTGACTGATGACCATACGAGTTGAAACTAAATTTACTTAACAAATTATACAGTGTTTATAATTTTATTGAAAATATACATATTATATTCCACCAAACAGAATAAACAAATGCCTGAATTCACCGATTTCACCGTAGCAAAAAAGATGGCAGATGTCAGTTTTACCAGAATGCATTGCGGTCTGAAACGTCTTAACGTCTTTTAAAAAACAGGGAAAAGATAATAGTTTATTTTCACGCTTGTGTTAAAATTTCAATCCATTAGCTTTGCTTCTTGTCATCTTTTCCCAGGTACTCTTACTTGATACCCGCAATGCATTCTGGTAAAGTCGACATGTCGCCATCTATTTTTGCAACGGTGAATTGTGGGACACATAATTGCAATTATAACTATAGCAACTGAACAATTAATTAGAAAAATTTCAATAAAAAATCTATAAAAAATCTACATAACTGATGTCACTACAAACTACATGGCGTAGCACAATAACATTCTTTGGCTTACTATCTTTCAATTGTTAATAGTCACAGCGCGTGTATACTATAAGTAGAGCTGCTTTGTCAGCTTTGACAATACTAACCAATCACAATGAAGAACGAAAATAGAAAATCGCTCAAAATGGCACGCTGACTAATCAGCGTCTCAGAAAAACGGTGTCAATTTCACAATAAACGTACCAGTAATAAGCGTGAAATTTGAAAAAGTCAACGAGTGAACTATAATGGTAAACTGTATCGTCGTCATACACTGATACATAGCCTTTACACGACATGCTTCCGTTTCTTAACCTCGTTATATAAACAATTGTGGTGGATTATATGCGAGTGTTGTCCATGTGGCCCCACTTATAGTAGGAGCACTGTAATATATTTGTTAAATGATTACTATCATTCACTCAACGGTTGAAGTTAATATACTTGTTAAACAAAGTTATAGCTATAATAGTATATTTTCTATTTGTTTACTATTATATAACAGCACTTGAGGTTCGGTTTCTTATTTATTCATTTCGTTGTCGCCAGTTCTCCTTCACTAGAAATAGAAAGAAGTTTATCTGCCATTAATGCACGGTCTTTTGTTTGAAAACGCTTCAAAAGCCGCGAAGCCAAGGAGATTGAATTTCGAGAGCACGGTGTATCAGGGTCACCAACTAAACACGTTGCTTTAGCCTCTTCATCTTCGTCATCCAATCCATCCACAGCAGTCCAAGAATCTTGTCTTTTTATCGCCACTGGTTTTATATTGCGTTCTCGTTGGAAATCAATGTCTTCATTCTTAAATGATGTTTCATCTTCATTTTCTCCGTTATTTGATTCCAACAAAATCTCATCGCATTTACTATAATTGTCACCAAGCAATTCGGAATTTGGAGAAATTTCAGTGCTATAACACGGGCAGCCATGTAGAGGAGTTACACTCTGCAGATCAGCGACAAACGATTCAGTAAGTAAATCATCTACTGCTTCAAGGTCACTACAGTCAAACACTTGATCTACAGTGATGTCTGCCAGATTTTTTAGTGAATTTTCATTTTCGTTTGGAGAGTTAAAACTGTCAACAATTTCCAAAACATCGCTCACAAAAAGGTCACAATTGGGTGGACTGCAGGAGATAACGCTGATAGAGGACGCATTTTTATTTATTTGATCTTGATTTATCTTATCAACAGCAATACCCGTCTGTTCTTCACGTGTTGCACACTTAAGATCTACAAAACATTTTTTGTTTGTATAAGTGCGAGTATTATTGTTGGTCGTTGTACCAGCTACTGAATCATCTTCAATGTCATCATTCTCGAAATCCTGACATGATTCACAACAAGACTTCCTTGCTTCGTTTGGTGATACATTTCTGAAAAGATTTTCATCATTTCCATCATCGCTGCAAAGGACAGGCATCTTCGCGTTCTCTTTAAGTTCCATCTTATTTATCATGTCCAACAGCTGATCCACACCTTCTCGATCATCTGACGTTCTTTTATTTTTCTTACCCTTCTTTGTTTTACCTTGATATTAGAACAGATAAATAATTGTAGTAGTAAGATTAGTCTACAAGTCCAGAACATAGTTTACAAAATGATTTGTCGATTGATAAAAGCGATGATTTTTGTGCCAATTCCCAATTTGGAGTTGTTGCAGCGAAAGCTGTAGCCAATGTTTGGAAGAAGGTAAATAACAGTTGTGAATAATGTATAAATATATAAGCATAACAAACTGGTAAGAGTTATTGTTGATTTATCTGCATCGAGAAATTGTTTAGTCTTACCTTTGCTCTTTTTTGCTGCTAGTTCGATCTCAAATCTTTCAACAAGTGTGGGAAATTTCTCCAAAATCATCTACCAATAAATTTATTTTATTTAACCTTATATGTATATGCGATTTGCTAGTTCATAGTATGAACTTTTAAATATGATAAAATTCGACAACAGCACCTAAGCTTATTACCCGATACGTTAATACTCAATCTATATAGATTGATAAAAGAACAGCATCGTAATACCTCTTTTGGTTTAACACTGACAAACATCTTTGGCCAGTACTTGCCGCTATTTTGATCATCCGTATTCCACTCAATTTCATAATATTCCTTTCCCTGTTTTATTCTTGGTTTGATGATCCTGTTGAGAAGTCGAAATTTATTGGTTATGTGTCATGGGAAGAAGCAGACCATGTCAGTTGTTCAAAACTGGTTTGGCGTCAACCTCGGTTTAATATTTAACCCACACACTATTTTAGTTTGTCTATTTTAATACATCCATTTCATTTACAAGTTGAAAAAATCGATCCAGGCAAGATTCATGAAAAAAATATTTTCAAGTTTACAAATAAGCTCTTGCTATACAGTATAGTAACCTACATTACGTATTTGCCATAGAATATATCTATTACCTGGTTGGGGAAAATAAAAGAGCTTGATGATGTTTCAAGTGCGCCAGTTGCCAGTCAGTCCCAAGAACTAACATCTGTAGATGATGTGAACATGTCATACTTCATTGAAATGTTACATATAACGTATAACGATACTTTCTTTATATTTTTCTACTCAATACTCAGGCTTTAACGTACAGTTTTAACCCAGACTTTAACGTACTGGAGAGAATATATTGCAATTATTTCATCAATTGCACTGGTTAATGTCAGCGATTACCTAATTACACTACAATGGTTGTATAGTTGACGAATTGATTAACCGTCTCCTGATGTAGTACTATCTTAGAAATCCAGAGCAAGTTATCTGTTTAGTAGAATTAGAGATCAGAGAAAAAATATTCCAAAAAGTATTAAATCAAATAATTTATATGCTGAACTCATATTTTTAAGAAACTATCGCTAACTATCGAAGAAAGCCGGAAGAATAGATAGCAAGATATGGTAATTAAGGTAACGTGATTACTTGCATCAGTGTTTGATCTAGGTTTTAACATGCTTAAATTTTACATTTCAATGACGAAGAATTAATCTCAGTCCAGTTTCCTACCTTTTCTTCAGTATATTCTTTTGGCCAATCAAGTTTTCGAAAAAAGAATTCCTGCCAAGTAAAATATGCAGAAAACAGTCAATACTAAAAATATTTTTCTTTATACAAAATCATGTTTTTTTTTATTGGTTCGCTCAATAACGAACGCCAGAAATTTGCTGGGAAAGTCATGCAGTGCCTGTATTTCGAATGCATCTTGTGTTACAACCAAACGCATCGTGATTTGGCGTGTTTCATTAAGTTACTGAGCAGCTTGAAGGTTGGTGGAACGCTTTCAGGCTCTCCCAATCACCACTCTCAAACCTCGATAGATCACGCCCATCATGATCATTTTGGCAACTTTCAAAACCTGTCCTGAAGTAATTTCTTTTAAGCTGGACAAATAAATTATACACGCAGGTATAATAACCCACGCGCATGACAGTGAGTTCATGTTTGGAAATAGCACATGTACGTTCGATCTATTATTACCTTGATCCCTTCTAGATCTGGGCATTTCCATCTAAGGTTAATGTTCCTATTACCAATTTTAGGAGAAAGAAATTCTTTCATTACCTAAATAAATAACATTTAAATAAATAAATACTATAAATAAATAACGCATTTTCAACGTCTTTTTTTATATTATATGAATATTTAAATTTAGATTACTAAAAGATACAATCAAAAAGGTTATCTTTTAAAACCTTATACTGTAAATTAAGCGCACAACAACGGTAGGACTTGCGGAATTAATACTTTCGCTGCCGAGTTAACTATTCGGTTAGTTAACCTGATAAATAAAACCAAACCAAACATAAGACCTAAAATTTCAGTAATGCCCAATCGTACACACAACTGTAGTTATATAATTTCTTACTGCTATGCTGGGAAAATCTGAAGCTTTGACCGCTTTCCTGAGAATAAAAAAAAATATACCAATAATTTTAGAAAAAACAGAATATAATCAGACAATTCCATGTCGTGCATGCAGGAGGCAATTCAAATTTGTAAGAAAATTTTCTTTCCTTTTTTGTCAGTGAAATATAGGTGCATGATAAATGATATTTGTTATTGCATATTCTGGTTTCTGTTTGGCAAAAGATGTTTTTAGACTTCGTTCAAACGTACGCGCAGCCTATGCTGTATGTAGAAATCACACTTGAACACACGTCTGCCTGGCACATCTTTATGGCTACTATACCAAACAACGGATTCAAGTATTCAACCTACATTATGCACGGTAGTTATATATATCCTAGTATAAAGTATTTTCTCAGTATATAGTTAGGTGAAAACATTGATTGTTTATGTGAAAGCAAACCTTTTTATTGCCAATTCTAAACTTGTTTCGTTTTGAGGATGGGCATCAGGCGATGATTTCCACTCATTAAACCTAAGGGTATTGCACGGAAAATTGCTATATTTGACACTGGTGTGCAGTGAGATATATTGGTTTATATGTTTGTGGTGAGAATGTCATACTATACACTATACAAATGTATACCGATATCAAACTCTATTCAATATATCGTATATAATTTTCCTATTCAGTTCCAAGAAACTTCAGGTTTTTATTCAGCGAGCTAGTGATCAGGAGCATGGGGCAAGAGGAAAGAAAACTGAACGAAAACTGTCTAGAGAATATGGCTTTGTTTAGGTTTACGATTTTTGCCATTTATGATATTGGGTCAGCTGGCATCCAGGGGTTTTTCAGGGTTTTCCCTTGGATCCGTTTTTTGCAGAGAAGACTTAGTTTAGGTGAACTTTAGAGGTCTGAAGGGTTATTATTTGAAATAAAAAGCTGTGAAGTGGTTTCGAGGCATTTTTTCTTAATTCTCGGATTGCCGACTGAAAAATAATTTCCATCCTTGACGAACTTCAACTTCAGTTCAACTATGTTGAACACCTTGGTGAGAAAATTGAGTTTCAAAACTCAAATGTGAAATAAAGATAGTTTTAGGCGCGGTTTCACGGTCCTAAAAATCCTGTGAAAAACCCCTGGGCATTAGCCATCAGACTCTTTACTTCAAACAGTAAATTTAAACCAATACAAATCACGACACTTATGTATACAAAGGACGGGTGAATTTGAAAAAATCGCATTATTAGCACTGATGAAGATCCGAGTTTACGCGGTCGAGCTCTCCGCGATGTTTCCACGAAATTATTTTCAGTATATGCAAGACCTAAGTTGAAACAATTTTAAATTTAGGATGATTACTGTTAAATGTTTCTGTAAATATATTAATGGTGACTATATTTACCTGTTTAACAAGTCAACACCTGGTAGAGATGTAAATAATTTTACAACTGTCTCTTTACCAACGCCAGGAACACCTGCTGGAAGATAGTCACAACCAAGCAACAAAGCTAGGGCGATCATATTTCTCCGATTCAAACCTAAAAACGTATAGGTTGAAAATAACATAATGATTATTCTAAAATCATAAACCCCTTCGGCGACAAATGTTTGACTTTTTATGCTATAGCTGCTGTTGATGGATAGCACAAGTATAATTTCAACTGTAAATGCTTACAATAAGTGTTACATTTTGCTTTTCATTAAGTCAAACAAAAAATCTAGTAAAGTTTATCAAAGATTTCCTGGCGGTTATTCTCCGTCGCACGTTGGTCCAACGGGATAAAATTTCACGTCTATTTCTCTACAGTGTGTCCAAAAAAAATGTCACTCCCACTTAACTACAAATATAATCGTATTTTAGCAAGTTTTTTTTAAATTGATGAATTAGATTAATGACTTTTTGTATTGACTATAGTTCTTGTTAACTTCAAGAACTTTCATTCACACAACATACATAAAATGATAGCTGTTTAATTCCAACAGACTTTTTCTTCAATTTCCCAAATTTATTGTAATTAATTCATCACATAGCGTGCAATGGTGTAAAATGCACACACGTGCATTCATTTGAAATGAAGCTTCATTTCCAATGTCAAGATCAGGCCTGAACTGGGTGGACATAATCTTTCCACCAACCATATGCAAAATGCTAAACGTCGCGCTAGATCTGGCGGGAAAAGTTGATGTCGTATGCTCATTGTGTATGG
The DNA here is from genome assembly GCA_963855995.1 of Muricea muricata. Classification (NCBI taxonomy): domain Eukaryota; kingdom Metazoa; phylum Cnidaria; class Anthozoa; order Malacalcyonacea; family Plexauridae; genus Muricea; species Muricea muricata. The sequence goes on along the minus strand of OY979718.1, from coordinate 49,879,566 downwards.
ATGCCACTTAAGACCCAATTTCGTGATTCTCTTGAATGTCGTCTTCGAAAGTCCCGTTGGGTTACGTCTAGCACTGATTCGTGGATCACGTCGAAGTGCTTCATGTACTGCAGTGTTGATCTTATTTACTGACCTAGTGGTTCGTCATCTTCCAGACTTTTCAATATTTCAGTTTTGGCTGGTCCCTTGTGTCGAATACTCAAATCGTCCTGGTACGTGGAGGGTGTCGGTCTGGAAATCTTTCTTCAAAACGCTCATTTACCCGCTCTGGACTTCCAGTCGAATTGTACTCTAGCACCATAAACGTGCGTTGCTCGGTTGTGAATTGCACCCCAACCATGTTGTGTTGAAATTTGGCAGTAGTGAACGACTTTGAATATTTGACAAACAGAGTTTGTTACATTTGGTATTTCTTCATTTTTAACGGCAATCAAACATTTATTACTGTGTCGTTTCCCACAGAAAGCAGCTGAAATTAACAGGAATGTTAGCTAATATTGTTAACTTTTAGTTTCATCAACAAATAGGATTGCAACTCTAATGATAGCATTTCTATTTGCACTTTAGTCAGAGTGACATTTTTTTTTGGGAAACACTGTACCGGTATAAATAAACCTTTGTGCATTATGTAGACCTGCAGTTTGGTAAATACTGCATGTAGTATACATACATTGAAATATAATTATTGTTAACAATGCACACTACTGTGAAAATTACACTCTTTGAGTACCGGAAAAGATTTTGGCAGCATTTACATGCAGTCAGGTTCTTAAGAACGAGGAGGCTCCTACCAAAGAGGGCGGCGTTCAGAGGATGTCCCCTCCCTTCCGGTAAATTAACTGGAAATCTGTCACACAAAAATGCTGATTGAAAACAATTCAGAAAATTTACCCAATTCACTTTCAATTTTCTCCAGTCTGAAAACCTGCAAATTATCCTTGGGATGCTAAAAATCAATAAATTATTATATTTATGCATAAAAAATAAATCAAAATGCGCCTAGTTTTACTTACAATATTATATAGTTGCAATATGTGTCAACTGAAGCTAAACCTGAAAATATACAGTGAGTATAACTGTACAAACCTTGCTTGATGAAATGTTAAAATCTTTATACACAACTTTTGCTCCATAAAGAAAAACATCACCATCATCGGTCAACACACCATCAGCATACTAATCAACATAAACAAATATTGATCGAATTGATACAGGGCAAGTATACTACAGTAGGTAACTCGTTTTTGCTTATCATACCCGTATCATATATGATGCGCGTAAGATATCAATTGATACATGATACGTATGAATAATTAAAACGATAACACGAAGCTAAACAGACACAATCATATAGGAAGCTTTCTTTGTCATTGTCAGTGTATATTTGCTGTAGTTATCTTATTAATGAAAAAGAAACCATTCCTGTCCATTCCTATCCGCTATATGCTGCATATTCGTATGATACACGTATTCTTAGTGTATGTGGTGTGACATGCCTCCTACTTTCACAAAACTTATCATTCAGTAGAAACAGGGTTTATTTCAGAAGAAAAAGAAGCTTGTAGGTAAAAATGATTGAAACTTGTCAGAGTACACGTATCAATGACATGCCTGAGTGTTACACAATGATTTGCAATGCAATCTACGAAACATGTGGGACAAAATTATTCTTGGTTTGCACTAGTACAAATAATTAGAAAACTGTGTGACCTAAAATATCTTTTGATCATAATAAACCCCTCTGCCAAACAGATTGGTGTTGGAATATATCAAGGACAACCATTTTGAAAAAGTCAGTCATTATCAATAACATTACAGTCACAGCAATAGAAGTATTCCGAAAATATTTGACTAATTCATTTGCTCAAGTTTAGCAGTTTCTCTGATCAAGTCCTCCTGTGTTGCTCAAATTTTGAAAAGTTTGTTAAAATGTTCACAACTTTCTGTTTATTGACCATATTGACCAATCAGAACACTCACAAATAAGATATAACATTCTCATTAGTCAGTTAACAGGAAGTTGTGAATCTTTTAAGTACCGTCTTCAAGTAAACTAAACTTGAGCAAATGAATTGGTCAAATGAATTGGTCCAGAACACTTCTATTGCCGCTACTGCAAATCAGCACTACTGATTAAACTTACATTATTACATTACTCACATTATTTTCATTTAACCATGCACACATGGCTTCAGCTTCACCATCACTTCTAACAAATGGTATACCAAGTAGTCCCATCATTTCACAGCACTAAAAATAGAAAATAATCAAAATTTAAACACAGATCTCGTCACTAATTAGTAAACTGTAAAATTGATAATCACCCATAATTATCAGGAATCAACATTAAGTGTGTGCCAAAACATATACAGTAAACCTGTACATGCAAAACTATATAAAAACACAGTATGCTCTAATAGCTTATTGAATAGATGTGATTAAACAATTCAAATTTTCAATTGATTTTTTCTAACCATGCTCTACACATCACCTGGTAGCTCAGTCTAATTGAAGTTAAAAAAAACATTTTAAGCAGAAAACTCATATGTATATTTGCAATGCACAACATTTCTGTCATTTTAATAGAATTGCCCTAATTAAATTAATAATGGTTATTAATTATGCAGTTTAACCAGCAAATGATAACTCAATGTTGCAGCTACTGCATGTGGAGAATATTACAGAGCTGCAGGGTGGTTAATCTGATAAATAATTTACCTAAATATATACCTCTGTTTCAATTATATATAGTAAGTACATGTAGTTTAAAAAAAGGCCATGCAGTAGTCCAGCATGTCATGTTTTTATGCAATTGACTGATCAGAATACTGGTGAAACAGCCAGATTAGCATTTCTATTGGTCAGCAAATACAATTGACTAGCCAGAACCTACATAATGAACCTGTAACTGTAATGTGACATGCATGAGGTTACAAACTTCAAAAACTCAAGTGGCCCTTCTGTGGTACCAGTGACTGTGGAAGATACACAGCCAAAAACGAACAACCTGTTCTGGTCTGATGAAAACAGGCTTGAACAATGTTTTGCTGCCAACGTTCTTCAACGTTGTCAAAAGTATTGTTCAGCATTGTTGAGCCTGAGCTAGCCTGCAATCAGGTGTAACAATGCTGAACAACATTGCTGACTGCATTGCTGACAAGATCAAGTTGGTTCTAGAACAGGTTGCTCGTTTTTTGCTGTGTAGGTAATCGAGGGGGGCCATATTCATATATTTCGATTCTGCCTCATTAATTTCTTGAAATTGATTGTTTTTACAGTTTGTAAACCCAAATATATGAATATATTTGGACCCCTCAATTACCAATCTTTCAAGATCCCTGGGTATTGCACATATAGTAGCGATTGCTGTCTAACTCTTGACCCAACAGGGGAAAAGTGAGCACATATAGACAAGGGACAATTGAAATTTTAAAGACAAAAACATTTTTAAAATTTCAATAGCCATTGGGTATGACACAATTTAATTAGTGAATAATATTATACCAGTCATTGTTAATTATCAATCATTATTAATAAACATGACACAAACTGACACAATTGTTTATACTGTACCTCGTTACATCGCATAATAAATTTCGATCTGTTTAATTTTTTTCTTTGTGCAACGTTTGTGACATGTTCACCACGTGCCTGCAATCGCTTAACTATAGTTTCTCGCTTTATCTCTGGAGGAACACCATCGATAACAAACACTGGGCGAACACCAAGACTCGCCAAGTATAAAGTACGAAAGAAAACATTACGTAAATGTGGTTTCAGCTGATCTTTTAAACCTTTGGTTCCTTGAGCTTCGCATATCCACAGACTCAAGTCGATACACAATGTCTTATCACGAAGGTTCTCGATATTTTCTTCTGTTTTCGATGGTTCTAAAATGCTCCATAAATGCTGAACACCCATGTTTTTAAAATTCTCTCAAATATCCTAGCCGTATATACAGCAGTATTGTAATCTATCGTATATTAGAACATAATATAAATAAAAATGCGTTGATTATCTATCACTCCAAAAACAAATCTATGAAATTCAAATCATTGCGACAAATTATTTGAAATTTCCCTCCAATACTTGTTGTTCCTGTGTTTCCACATTTTAACTTATTGTGCAACACGTGTACCCCACGCAATGATTCCACGCAACGATTAAACGACGAGTTGGTGTTGTATTTGCGCTTGAACAGCAAAAATTTCTGAATTGAGACCAAATTTATCAAAAGACACATGAAATTTTAATCCGTGGGTCTTAGGGTTATTCATTTTCTGACGATTTAAAAAATGAAAATTATTTCATTTTACGTGGTGTTTCCACAAAATTATATTTTAATTAAAATCATTTTTCATTTAAACATAATGAAAAATAAAATTTCATGTTTCAATTTTCGGCCATACGAGAAAAATAAAGACGAATTTATTTCTTTCAATGCGTGGGTCTTAGGGTCAACCCAAGCGATGCAAATGATGGCCTTAAGTCGAGTGCGAGTTATCAATAATTGATATAAATATGGATTTGCAATTGCGATTTACCTTAATTCGACCGTTTAATACAGCCGCTATTCTCTATATGCCGCAACAATAGTAAATCCCAAGTCTGAGAATACTGAACACAACACAATTGTAATTCCCGTGAACTTCATAGAAACCTTTTCTAAGTGCAAACAATATTTGTATGAGGAGAGTTACAAGAAGATCACTGCACGCTAGAGCAACTACTATCATGTTAGAAGGGGACCGGCTAAACGGAGAGTTATGAAGTGGAAAGTTGTCTCGGAGAGTTATGATTTCGGAGAATTATATGTCCGAACCACGCCATAACTCTCGTTAGAGTTATGAAAAAATTATAACTCTCTAACATCTTCATAATGTTGACAAGAAAGAGTTAAGGCCCAGTCAAACGAGGATGAGAGTTGATGAGAGTTGATGAGAGTTGTAACTCTCGCTAGCGTTTGACCACCAACTCTCATCCACTCTCATTAACTCTCATCGACTCTCATCAACTATGAACTAGTTCAAATTTTGATGAGAGTTGATAAGAGTTTGTGCGCGTTTGACCAGTCATGAGAGTTGATGAGAGTTGCAAAAGTGCTAGCGTTTTGCACTTTGTTGTAGCAGGCTCAGCAAAGCAGTACAAAATACATACTCATCAACTCTCATCCTCGTTTGACCGGAGCATCTGACAGTTGACGAAACTCTCGTGCGAACTCTCGCTTCTCAACTCTCATCAACTCTCATCCTCGTTTGACCGGGCCTTTACGTAGAAATATAACTCTCTCATGTAAGCTTAATTAAGCAAACATCGGGAGAGTTAACAAACTGGGCGTGGTAGTTCGGAAAGGTGGGCGTGGTTTGGGCGTGGTTCGGACATAACTCTCCAAAATCATAACTCTCCAAGATAACGCTCCATTTCATATCTCTCGCATTAGTCATACCCTGTTAGAAGGACGCTTCATGATTGGATCTCGTGCTCTCCAGTATGTCAGAATCACAAATATAATTGAAAATGATCCCCATATCGCCAGGAACCGCGGGAACTCTCCGGGAATTTTGCGCTTTGCACTACGAGGCACCATATAACCAGTCTTAATTTAACTTAGCTTAATTCTTAGCTTAATTATTTCTTTCGAAATCTTGTCTGGATCAATAGTAATTTTGGTTTCTGAAGTTTTGAAAGAAACGGTGGTGTAGAAATACATTAACTAAAACAGTGTGTAACTCGGGGTTAGTGCTAACCCAGCTTTGAACAATCAGCCCCCGACTTGCCGCTAGGGTTAATAATCAGTGTTTTAGCTCCAAATTATTTCTATCGCTGCGAGCCATTGAGAACCGAAGTCTGTGTTTAATTTCTGCTCAATATCTAAAGTATCTTTGCCAGTGTGGAATATTACTGTGTCATCTGCAAACATACTGAGATCACCAAATTTAACGCAAGTAGTATTACCCCCCCCCCCCGTATGGCGTCGGAAGTAATTAGTATGCAAGCAGGTATATAGGAAACGAAAATTTTACGTTACCTTAAGTATAAGTCTCTTCTGGGCATGACTGCTATCGTAAATGATCCATGTTTGCCTGCAAATTGACCTTTATGTCTGCCATCCTGCGAACGTAAACCATATATCTTATATCATAATTTCCGTACTGTAGATGTTGCATTTCCGCAGCTCGTTACTGGGCAAATAAGAAACCAAACGCGAGTTTTGGGATATTTTGAGCTAGGGGTTACAGTTACCCCTAGCCATTTTATTATTAGAAATAATTAATATTTATTAACTTTAACAGAAATAATTAACTATACTTTTTACATAAGTGTCAACATTGTTTTGCCCAGTAAGGTGAGGGCAAAAATTACGCCCCAATAACCCCCCTCACCAACAAGTACTTGATGCAGATATGGGGAGGAGGTGGGATGAAAAAGTTCGCTACTTCTAGAGATTGTCTCACTTCACTCGTAGCTGACTTTAAGCAACTGAACGGAATTAGTTTGTGGGTGTCTATTATATAACCCCTTGTATATAATTATTATCTAAATGTCACATCAGTACAACCATTGGCCTACAGCTAAAGTTTTATCTTTGAGATGCAGGTTTCCTCCGCACCCTTGGCAGAGTTCGTTTCCTTATTATCACTAAATGATAACAAGATGACAGACATAAAACTCCTATTCGCAAGCAAATATCATATTTGTATGACTAACACTCTCTCACGAGACACTTTCTTTAGCCTCCCTGGAGCGGGACTCCTTCACGGGCGCAAGGACTCTCTAACGGGACCTTTTTTGCGTCCCTGTGTCCCTTACGTCAATTTGGTAATTGTTTTGCAATGTCGGCAACTTTTTCAATGAAGGGACGCAAGGACTTTATTACGAGACATTTTTATTCGTCCCGCTCAACGGGACTCTATAACGGAACACGTTTTTGCGTCCCTGTGCGGTCCTTTGCGTCAATTTTCTAATTTTGCAATGTCGGCAACTTTTCCAATGAGGGACGCAGGGCTTTATTGCAGGACATTTTTATGTGTCCCACTCAACGGGACTCTATAACGGGACACGTTTTTGCGTCCCTGTGCGGTCCCTTGCGTCAATTTTCTAATTTTGCAATGTCGGCAACTTTTCCAATTGAGGGACGCAGGGACTTTATTGCAGGACATTTTTATGTGTCCCGCTCAACGGGACTCTCTAACGGGACACTTTTTTGCGTCCCATTGTCCCGTTTTAAACAATCTTTTGCCCGAATTTGGCGTCCAACACGAAGGGACTGGTGCAGGGGGTGGTAATTAAACTGAAACACTGATCAAACAATACGTCTGTTTCAACTGTTTTATTTGAACATGCTATTAATTAACGATAATGTAATTTATTTCTCAATCCACAAGACACGCAAGCGTTGTCTCCATCATCATCGCCACCATCATCACCACCATCATCATTATCGTCGGAGAAGTGCTGTCTATCTTCTAACATACGTTCCAAGAGAAATTTTCTCTTTTTAACAGCTGCAGCCAGTGCTTCGTCAGGATAAACTCATCATCGGCAACGAATGCATCATACTCTAATTAAATGTATATTATAAGCTGTATTTGAACAAAGTTTGTTCAATTCGACTTTCTTCGTTTCTGCCGTATATTGATCGGGCTCGGGTGCGGCAGTGCGTACGGGAGCGTTGGTCATCTTTTCTTCTCGCTTTGGTGAACCATTTTGCTCTGGATTAGGTTTGGTTACCATAGATGCTGTTACTTTCTCCGCAGGCTTTGTTGGCTTCAGTACAGAACGGGTTTTCTTGCGAACACATCTCATTTCTTTTAGAGTATGCGACGGGCGTCCAGTTAGTGAGCCAGAGCAATGTTTGTGTGAAATTGAGAACCTGGCTTTTCCTAGCCACTTTTTCCTTTCATCACCGTATAAATGGTGTACGTGACGTAAATGATTACTCATATACAGAAGACCTGGCTTGTTACAGACAGGACAGTCTCTTTTGTCCTTATAGGACATCTTGACACTTGTAATGTTTAATCATAAATGACCGAGAATGAAGTGTTTGGAGCCATTGATATTTTTCTGACGAGGGTCAATGTGGGGTCGATGACAGGTCGATGTAGGGCCACCGACCCGGAACATTATTGCGGGAATCTTTTTAGGCGTCTCGCTCGACGGGACTCTCTTAAGGGACTCCGGGACTCTCTGACGGGACACTTTTTGAACGTCCCGACGTCCTTTGCGTTCCGTTTTATCAAGTCACACCGTTACTAGAATACTTAATCATATTATAAGGACTAAAGGACTTTTTGTGGGACATTTTTCAGCTCTGCGCTACCTTGTTGCATTTACCGGGACAAATTGTGCAACGTCAAGAACTTTTTTCTTACAGGAACACATGTATGCGTCCCGTTGGAAGAGACTTCCTCATGCGGGACACTTTTAAGAGGGTGCAGTTAATCGTCAAACGCAGTTGGTAGCATGCCACGAAGGCGTAAAGATTGTTCCATTTGCGGAAAAAAGGAATCTTGTGAAGTTATCGAACCATTCAGCAGACATTCGTCAACTCTCGGCCGTAGAAAGGAAATATTATCTTTCTGGAGCAAAATATCTACGTGATGCAGAAAAACCAGGAGACATGTCGAGTCGAAAAAGAATGTGGAGTGACTCGGAGGACGACATGTCAACAGTAACACGTGATGAGGAGTCTGAAGAAGAAATGTCGATTCCTAAAAGAATGCGAAATGAATGCGACGATGAAACGTCAACATTTTCGAACACAGATATTTTCCGTTCATCGGACGACGACAAAAGTTCCGAAGAGACTGACGATGCTAGTAATGAAGGCGAAAGTTCCGAAGAGACGAACGACTCTGACGAGGAGGCTGATCCCTGGAGAGCATTAATAAACGAAGCAACGGCGGAACTTCATACAAAGCTCAGTGAACTTGTGCAAAGTTTTGAAAATGAAGGATTTAGTAAAATTGACGCAAAGAAACAAGCCTTTGCGGCTATTTTACCAGAGCTTCGAAAGGAATTGGGAAATGTTTATATGGATCGCCTGCAGTGGATGTTGCGACTGAAAAGTGATCCTGTGCATAGAAAAATAATGAAAACCAGAGATGCATTCGTTGCCGATGATGAGTTTGATCCTGACGAAGCACTGGCTGCAGGTGTTAAAAAGAGAAAATTTCTCTTGGAACGTATGTTAGAAGATAGACAGCACTTCTCCGACGATAATGATGATGGTGGTGATGATGGTGGCGATGATGATGGAGACAACGCTTGCGTGTCTTGTGGATTGAGAAATAAATTACATTATCGTTAATTAGTACTATATATGTTCAAATAAAACAGTTGAAACAGACGTATTGTTTGATCAGTGTTTCAGTTGAATTACCACCCCCTGCACCAGTCTCTTCGTGTTGAACGCCAAATTCAGGCAAAAGATTGTTTAAAACGGGACATTGGGACGCAAAAAATGTCCCGTTAGAGAGTCCCGTTGAGCACAAAATTGTTCCGCAATAAAGTCCCTGCGTCCCTCAATTGGAAAGGTTGCTGACATTGCAAAATTAGAAAATTGACGCAACGGACACAGGGACGCAAAAAAGTGTCCCGTTAGAGAGTCCCGTTGAGCGGGACACATAAGAATGTCCCGCAATAAAGTCCTTGCGTCCCTCGATTGGAAAAGCTGCCGACATTGCAAAACAATTAGAAAATTGGTGCAAGGGACACAGGGACGCAAAAACGTCTCCCGTTAGAGAGTCCCGTTGAGCGGGACGCATAAAAATGTCTCGCTCGTAATAAAGTCCTTGCGTCCCTTCATCGGAAAAGTTGCCGATATTGCAAAACAATTACCAAATTAACGTAATAGGGACGCACAGGGACGCAAAAAAGGTCCCGTTAGAGAGTCCTTGCACCCGTGAAGGAGTCCCGCTCCAGTCTTCTTATGCGGGATGCTAAAGAAAGTGTCTCGTAAGAGAGTGTTAGTCATACAAAGGTCAATTTGCAGGCAAACATGGATCATTTACGATAGCAGTCATGTCGAGACGATTTCGCCGGACCTGTCCAGTTTGCGGGAGACCTGATTTAAAAAACATCAGTACACTTCTTTACCAAGTACATGGCTTACCTTCCAAAGAGAGAAAACCTTATCTTACAGACGCTTCACATTGTAGTTCTATTCTATCGTAATACTTTACATAAATGAAATATTCCAAACGTTAATCTGTGTCCGTATTCATTTATGCAAACAAACCTTGCAGCAATATTTTGCTCAAAACATGTATACATTTTCGTATTCGTCATACCTCCTTTATCTCCCTTTTGAGGAGGTTTTCTAACAAGGATATTTCGACTTTAAACAATGGTTGTTCAAGAGTTCTTCAAGACTTTTCCACAAGTTTCATCTAATTGTTTATATCTAAAGTAAAGAACCCATGACTCAGAAACTTAAATAAACTAGGGTTAATGCAAATTACTTCTTAAAGTTAACCATTATTCAACTATAAAGTAGTGATTAAAAAAGCGGTTAGGGGTTTCTTACAACCGGCCACGGGGTACACACGTAAAAACGCACAAGTTGCTACAGACCTGCAAACAAGTTGTAACAAGTCTGTTCACAAATTGTTCACAAGATGTATTCGCACTGCTTGTTCCGAATTTGTTGGAACAAGTTTGGAGCAAGCTGTTGACAAATTGTAACAAGCTTGATGGGACTATCAGACCTGTTACAAGATTGTTCCAGCAAGAATGATACAGTCATGATATAACAATATTGTTACAGCCTTGTGTTGTCAATCTTGTAACAAACTTGCTACAACAAGATTGTATCAGAGTTGTTAGAACAACCTTGTAACAAGTCTGATATTTTCGTCAAGCTTGTTACAAGTTGTCAACAAGTTTGGAACAGCTTGTTGACAACTTTGGAACAAGCAGTGCGAACACATCTTGTTGACGGCTTGTCTGCAGACTTGTTACAAGTTGTGAGATTTTTACGTGTGTAGTTTAAAGTTGTAGTATCACAATGCCTTATTATAATCTTACTATATGAATGAGTGAATTTATTGAGAAATATCTATTAAATATATTAAAGCACTATATTAGAGGAGACAGGAATTATATCTGTAACTATGTCAAAAAGCAAAAATTATACTGTCTTAGAATTCTTTAACAAAAGTCTGCGCGAAACTAAAATGGAAACAGTTGGAGCCTTATACCTACACAATACGTTATTTTACTAACAACTATAATCCATCTATTTGGTATACTATCGGAAAACGGTACAGAAGAAAAGCAATGCCATTTCTGTTTTGAAGCCATCGAGGCCGAAGAGCTACTCGCTATGGACACACCGTGCTGTCACCAAGGGACTCACTGTGAGTGTTTTAGATATTGGGCAGCATCGTCAGTGGCGGATGAGACAGTACGCTGTGGCTATATATTGCAGGACATTATTCCCGGACAATCAACTATGTTTTTTATGTTTGGAAAAAAGAACGACAACGAACAGCTTATGATAACTAATTGTTGACACACAACAGTGCACGCAGAATGTATAATGCTAGTCCGATCAGTGCTCTCACAGTTACCCTTTGACGTCGTTCTGGAATGCGGACAAGTTACATACTGTGGGTGCCTTTGGACAAACAGTATCTAATAGCTAAAACAAACAGTATCTAAACCTATATATGTATACTTATACTTAAGGTAACGTAAAATTTTCATCTTGTTAATACATTTTTCTAAAAACATGTTTTTTCCGAATACCGCCGTGCGCACATCCTCGCGTGCATTGGAATAGTGCGCACATCCTCACGTGCATCGGGATAGTGCGCACATCCTCGCGTGCATCGGGATAGTGCGCACACCCTAGCGTGCGCACATCCTCGCAATGACGTCATTTTCCTACATACCTGCTTGCATACTAATTACTTCCGGCGCCATACGGGGTGAGTAATACTACTAACGCATCAAGGTAGGCATCACCAAAACCAGAAGTGGTTCTAGGGCCGATCCCTTAGGTACACCCATATCAACTGGTTGAAGGAACACTTGCTGTTGGCGATTTCAGTGAGTACAATGTATGTAAACCATTCAATGTGCTGCTCCACTTTACTGAGCTAAAACGCATTTAACCAATTTCTTTCGTGGTTAAGCTAAGCACATACGTTCAAATAAAGCCATGCACGCTGGCGCCTGAAATAGAGATGGGCAAAAGAGGAAAAACCGTACAAATCAACTCATTGTTAGAGGTTGAATGCCCTATCCTGAGCTTGAATTTTACTTTCACATCTTTAAGCAATACCAACCTGCGTTTTTGGAGTTTAATCTCTTTCATTAATACTGATCAGCTTTTTGTTTTTGCAAATCCCATACACAGAATTTGACATATCTATGAGGGTCTAGAAGAAGCGATCGAAACCAAATAATTTTTGGGACTCTTGTGACGTCATAGATTTCAGTTGGGCAATTACTCCGAATCGAGAGGAATGTGCCGAGATTTAATGTTTTCACTTTGATTTTAGTTTGTGAACTTTACGAATTTACAATATTTGGTTTCGATACTGCCTTATCAAATAGCTCATGAAAATTTTATTAAAATTGTTTACGACCTATATTTATACTTGTTGAATGTCAATGTTCGTCATCTTAGCTTCAACATGGGAGTTTTACCACAGTATTTACAGAGTTCATCATCAATCAAGTCACGGTTATCAGAGTGAATGAAATGTTAATAGCATGTGTTGGTCTTGTGTTTTGGCAGCAAAAGTGTGTTCAGTGCAGCTCACTGTAATACAGTGTACGAATAACAAACAGAGCAACGTCAATACGAGTTAAGCTGATCAATACAAAAGATAAACATGGCAGTGAGAAAATGATTAACAGTTTAACACATAACATAAACAAGAAATATGCCGATATTTATATATCCGAGTCAATGATAATATCTATCCTGCGAGAATAGCCTGATTTCCCCTGGATTAGGGATCAATATATTGTAATTATTTCCGTGATACTTAAAGTACATCAAATTCTGTCACCAAATTCAAGGGTTAATCTTATGGACTCATTACAGTTGACGTTAAAATGAGCTCATGCATGACATTTGGAGGGCAAGTTTTTTCCCGCCAAACAGAATGTGAATTAATATCCTCCAGATTCTTTCATTACATGCAAATTTTTCGCAGGGACGGCAGGGTTGCATCATCCGACTAACAAACGGTAATCTAAAAAAATATTTAATTATTTATAACTACCAATATATAAGGCTATTATATTCATTTTCTTACTAATTTTAACGCATGCTGTTTTTACATATGTTTTAAGCGCACAAGGTAGGATTAGTACTTCACAACTTCGGTGTTTACCTGTCAAATTTCATAACACGTATTTTCAATAAATTTTTACTCCTATTTATGAAGTCGTTATGCAACGTAAACGAAAGCTATACAGTTATACAATATAATGTTCATGTCCCCCACCCAAAAATAATTTCTTGGACGATATATGGTTATTAATTCCCCCCTCATTTCAAGCTGATCAATAATTCTTGGTGATGCTAGCGCTGTCGCGGTTGCGTTTGATGCTGTTGACATGCACGAACAATTTATGCAAACTTAAGTTTGCAATTGCAGTGAGCTGAGGCTCGTACACACGAGGTCGTTTCGGAGCGTTTTCATCCCGAATTATTTCAAAAAGCTCCGGACTTGTCGCCATAATTTTTAATGAAAACCAGAATGAACCTCGTCTACGGACAAAAAGTAAAACTTCATGCAATAAGAAATTTTATAGTTCATGTCGTTTTCATTTTGACTGTTGTGAAAACGATCGAAAACCTCGTGCGCACATAGTCTGAGTTTCATGTTCTTAATGCAAAGGGGGAAATAACATGGTTCGATGAACTTACGAACTGCTCGTGCAATTATTACCGAAAGTCATCTCATTAAATGATAAACAATCTTTCGCAATTATATAAAACTCTTTGTTTAAAAAAAACACCGGAAATTGTCTTTTGTATAAATGCCAGCTCCCTGATTTTAAATACATTTCTAACATTTCGCGCACAGTGTTGCAAGCAAGGAAAATATTCCAATTGATACCAAGTTCGAAAATGATGAAGCTATTGATCGCAGTTTGCCTTATCGCTCTTGCTTCCAATAGAAAACAAGCTCAGGTAAACCGTTGTGGGTCACATTAAGGCCTCTAATTGACACTATTACAAATACATATAGTGGTCAAAATACATGGTCATTTTAAATACTGGCAACAAAACACCGCATATAGTACTTATGAAAGATTCTTTAACAGTATCTCTTTATCTTCACCTCTTCCACCTTCAAATTTAGGCAGCAACCTGTAGCTGCAGTTGCAATGATAGCTGCTCAAAGTGTCCTAAGAATTCACCCGAGACTCCAAAGAGATTGGTTAAACAATGTGTGTTCCCTAACCTGAACGAAGATAAGGACAGTGGATCACTCAGCGTAAGTAAAATTAAATTCAGTGCTTACGGATAGTGACGAGATACTAAAAACTGAAAATTACATTTTCACGGGTTAATTGCATGTATTACGATATAATATAGTGGTTATACCTCCATGCATATACTTCATCTTTTGAAGGTGGTTTGATTGCAAAAATAACTTTTGAAAGGAAAGCAATGTTAAAAACGTTGTTAAACAATGTTAAACGGTTTCACGTAATCATTTTAGTAAGCATATACTTCGTTTTTAATTCAGAACCGTCCTCAGAGATACTAAAAACAAGTTCATATTAATCTGACAAGAGAACAACTAAGAATCGACGTTGTCTCGAGTAGGATTTAAACTCGCATCTTCAAGATTCTAGAAGGCTGACCAAAGACAAGCGTTTAGTCTTCGCGTCAATATGTCATGCACTTAATTAAATAAGATAAAACTAGAGTGCAGTGCTGTATTAATATGAATCTAGTTTCATATATGCTTCTAAATGTATTGCCACACGCTGCAATTTTTCTTGCAACTAGTACTTGCAACGCAATTGTTATACGCTTGAGAGATTCAATTAGTGACGAATGTTTGATACGTGAAGAAGGCAATTAGAGCAAAATGTAACTATGAAGACGCGTATTTGCAATTTTAAATCTTTCCAGAGTATAGTATAATTGCAAGTTTCAAGAAAAATTGTAGGATATGACAGTGCCTTGTTTGCAAAAATATTTCACTGTCTCTTGTAGGCGACATGTACATTTACTAAAGCAGCAACACATACAGCATTACGAGTAACATTTAATGGTAACATGAGAGTGATTGGTTGTAGTACGGGATGCTGTCGTCGCTATTTCATAACAATTAACGGTAAGGTATCGTGTGAACCTCATTAAAGACAAAGTACATGATGGTAAATTTTTTATTGCGTCATGTTAAAAAACTTTTAAGACTGCAATACTGCAAACTGCTTAAATACTTTTATATTTTTGTGTTAGAGTGCTTTGTTTTCACCACTCAAAAATAATATTTATATCCTCGCGCCACCGTGTAATATCCTCTATGTCTATGTCTATGTCTATGTCTGTGTCTGTGTGTGCGTGTGCGTGTATATGTATATGTATATATATGTATATGTATATGTATATGTATATGTATATGTATATGTATATGTATATGTATATGTATATGTATATGTATATGTATATGTATATGTATATGTATATGTATATGTATATGTATATGTATATGTATATGTATATGTATATGTATATGTATATGTATATGTATATGTATATGTATATGTATATGTATATGTATATGTATATGTATATGTATATGTATATGTATATGTATATGTATATGTATATGTATATGTATATGTATATGTATATGTATATGTATATGTATATGTATATGTATATGTATATGTATATGTATATGTATATGTATATGTATATGAAAAATGATGCCTTGCTCATTCAAATAAATTGACCGGGAAATTTATCATTGGTAGAATTAGACAATTACCATGTGCGCAGCTAACAGGCCTTGGTTATTATAATATTGTGCGAAGAAGCATTCTCGCACGATTAGAATGCATTTTAACTTCAATATTAACGTCAACGAATTAAATTTATGTTTTCGATTAATTGATGGTTCACGCGTTTGACTTGCTTCGTATACCCAAGAAATATTTAGGCAACGTTTGTCAAATTACAGCTGCTATGAAAGCCATCAGGGTTCTTTTGTTAGAAACAGAAAATGGTTCCAGCTAGCATGAGTTCCCCCCCCCCCTCCTAAACTGAGATATATAAACAGTGCGCATGCGAAGTACTTCAAGAGGATTATAGAGAACAACGTACGTATGCTATTCAGTATAGAAATATTCTCAATGCCAATGGTAATAACGTAAAATACCTAAACAGGGAATTAATTGGCTGTACAATTAATTGGATGCCAATGGTAATAACGTAAAATACCTAAACAGGGAATTAATTGGCAAAAATACCTAAACAGGGAATTAATTGGCAGGGAATTAATTGGCTGCATGGATATACCCTGTATTTAGGCAAAGAATGCAAAGACCCTGCCACCATCGACACCGTAATATACGCGACAGGCTCTGTTAACCGTCACTCACCTAAGACATTAGATGGCATGTGCAACAACATACCTCAAGGAAATGTTACTGTTGGTCTTTCCATAGCTGCATGTTCTGGAGTAACACCAGGCGATGCTTACACTGGATGGCAGTCCGTTTCACGTTTCATCATTGAAGAAATAGATACTTTATAGACAAGGCATGCATTTATACAGCAGGTCATTATTAAGCAGTCTTCAAATTATAGTTTAATTTGTGAATGAACTTGTGCTGGCCTAAGAAGTTCTACAAGTGCATGATAAAATACAACTGTGTATGTAGTCATAACAGCTTTAGAATAATTAAAGCAAGTAATGAATGGATAGGGTTATAATACTTGATTTTTCAATTCATACGTTATATATATAGAAGTCATAAATTCGTTTATATATGGCGTTTTAAGATAATTCTTTTACGAAGTTATTAAAGGGATATGACAATATATTTTCTTATTGGCTTATCAGTAAGAATCTTTAATTAAGCAACTGAAATATATCAGTTAAACATGAAAGGTCAAAGAAAGACAAAAAAGATAACAATTGCGGACTGGCTAGAGTAATCGCGGAACAGTCAGTTCAGCCTTTCTGTTGGCCAGAAGAAGCAATTGACTGGCCAGAACCTGTATAATGAAGATGCGTATAATGCAGAGCTAGCTGCCAAGTTCAGAAGATGAAAAACCTCGAGGCTGCACTATAAAAAGAAGCCATGAGGAGCAATGCATGTGATGATAAAAATCAGCCCGCGCGCGCCAAATATATGAACGATCAGACCAATATACTTCATTGAAGAATATTGAATTTCAGTATCACAAAATCTAATTTCCATCGGATGGGCAGAGTCGCTACATACTTGGTGTTGTTGTAAAACAAGAACAACATTTTACGAATACACATTGTTTTCAAAAATCGTATTTTTCGAGCATAGATGCAAAATTCCGTGGATATATAAGGACTATTCCATGAGATCTCCAAAAACCCACCGTGAGCGTTGGAGGTCAGGGCGAAAACCTGGAGACTCGCGGGTAAACCGTGAGACTTGGCTACTCTGGTAATGCGACATGCGTGAGAACATAAACTTTAAAAGTTCTGACTCGAGTGACCCTTCTGTTTATTTTCTATTCTGTGCAAAGACACTAACCATCCGCCATCTTGGATATTCAAAAGATTCGTGACTTCGTCAAGAGGCATTTAGCAAATAATTTGTTGAAAATCCATCTGAATTTGTACCTATACTTGTTACGTAAATTGAAAGTGTTCAAGATTTCATTAGGATTTACTTTGCTTGTGATTTCACTAAAATATTAAAGGTTAGTAACCGAGTGTCAGGTCTGTACCGTGAAATATCGAACTGAGGTTTTTAGTACGGACCGAAAGAGCGAAGCGAGCGAGTATACTGAATACTCAATAAACTGTATATTATATGGCTCGCAGTCATTTTCACAGTTAGTGTGACATTTTGTACTTAAATGAAATCGATCGTGTTTCGTTAATTAGAATACAAAAAGGTTGAACATGACACAACCTTTATTTTACTGATTCAAACATATCAGTAAAACATTAATTTCATTAATAAGTATATTGCAAGCAGTAAAAAGTGCGATTAAAAACACTGCGAAAAAGCCCGGCCCGAATACGGAAATTTACGGACCACGATACGAATACGGGTTTTTACGGGCCGCACGTCGACCAATCAGAACGTAGAATTCTTCAAAGCCATGTAATAAAACAAATTAGTAAAATTTCTTTAGTAAATAATGGTTTTCAAGCATTTTGATTGGTTGCCTGACCAGTAAATATGAGGCATTATTTACTAGTTGGCATTTTTTTCAAAATGGCCGTCAATCAGAGTCGTTTTCATGTATTATACTTTTAGTGTAATATAAACTCAAAGAATACAAACAAACTTTGATGTTAAACTATCTTAAGGTATAAATCGTCTGCAAATACCTTATTAAATACTTCTTTCACTATTTAAAAATTACAAGTAAACTTTAGTCTTTACTTGGGAATTTTCAGAAGTAAACTGTATTCATAAAAGACGACAGTGCATTTTATACACGTAAATTTTACTAAAGAAATTATACTAAAACAATTATTTGCCTCAGGCTCAGTGATTATGGTAAATATTCACCTCGACTTCGTCTCGGAAAATATTCACCAATAATAATCACTTCGCCTTCGGCGAATAATTGTTAATTATAAAACAAGATAATTAACGGGTGGCCAGTATTATTTTTCTTTCAATATTTTATATACAAAGCATGTTACCAAAAATTTTGAAACAGATATAACAATATATATATATTACCTAAAAGGTTATTATCAATAAGCCAAAAAGAAAATATGTTTACATATTGCCATATTTTCCTTAACGAATGGATAAAGTTTTTTTAGAAAGTGCCTATAATTGCAAGGGTCTCTGTATCTTTATTTACCTTTACATTCTCAGAGTTCAAATACATGGTAATGAAGATAAGTCGTTGCTGCTTCAGGTGGTGTTTATCAGGTTTCGAATCAGCATTTGATAAATTTGTTTCTGGTAAGATGATAAGTGTTTTCAGTGGTAATCACCCAAGGGGAACTTTTCTCCCTATAATGCACTGGCAAAGCAATTTGAAATAATGAATTCGCACCACAAAATAGATTTCAAATGCCGGTCAAGGTTAATTAGCCTAGAGCATCTCTATGAGAGTTCTCTGCTCCTCCTTCTTTAGCGAATTAAATGACACTGTCTTGTATATTCATGCGGAAAAACAGAAAAATGTTTGATTTTCTGCCTTTACGGTGTCAAACATCATAGACCGTTACTTCAACACTTGAAATTCCAACTGTTTTTCGTTGAATCTCAGTAAGTTGAAAAAATATCAACTGCTACAAATACTTCCAGAATTATCCTGTTCCTCTAAAATATATATTTTGCACCGCAAAAGAATAGGCACCAAACTTCCTTCGCACTTCCTTCACCTACCAAGCAACAGAATAATATTACGCAAATCTAGGATGGACGGAAACAATACATCCTTCTCTTTTTTACTATCTATTTATTATTATTTATTATACAATTAAATTCACTAAAGTCATGAAAATTTAATACAGTCATGGTTTATAATAAACACAGTTGATATAGTCGTGTTTGTCAAAGAAATATCGGAGAAATTTTCCCCCACAACTCAATAGTCCTTCATCAAATTAAAACTGATCGAACAGTTACATTTTCTGGGACATTTGTAGTCGGAAAACATTCACTATTAAATCGAGTCTCTATTTTTATTAATAGTTATTTATCTTACATTCAGATTAATAGTTAATTGTGATACTTCACGGCGACAATCCCCCCTTCACGATGCTTAAATTAATTTTCGCGCGACACAAAATGCAAAAATTATGTTTAATATCTTGTTGCTATGTGCAGGTGTAACATACACAAACATTCAATGCATAAGAATATGTTCTTGTCCGAGTTTTCAGAAATATAAGTCTAAGTTGGGAGAACATTAAAGTGTATAACAGCGTATAGAGAGAATAGAAAAAATATTTCCAATCATTGCAAAAGGAGTGTATTCACTACGAAAATTGTTGAACGGACGAATACAACTGTGTACGAATATGAGTATGGCATAGCTTTAATAAGGGCTTGTCGCATACAATTTTGTTGGTCTGATTATACAGCCTCTCAGATGTTTAAATAAAGATTAGAAACATTATTTAAATGTAAACGAAAATTACAAGTGTGACTGTGCATGTGTTGCACGCTGTAAGCCAACAGTGGCGTAGTTAAGGGGGGGGGGGGGGGGGGCGAAGGGGGGCGACCGCCCCCCCCCCCCAATTGTGTTCAAGACCATTCCAAAAGTCTAAATCCGTGCAGAAGTTGGGGGGCGGACCCCTTGAATGCCTTGGCCCTCGCTACTTGCCCCCCCCCCCAAAACATTGACCCTGGCTACGCCACTGCAAGCCGAGTGTTGACCAGTCCTCTTGTATATTCACATGAGATTTAAAAGTATACATATTTTTCACACCCCGATTTATTTCCACCTCACTTCATGTATGTGCAGGCCACGGATTATACAACACATCTTGCTGCTTATTTTTAATTCGTTCCATAATATTTAGCTGATTACATAAAACGTTTAGTCGTTAACGGTCGAGGAAATTTTGTTGATTGATAAAAATAGTCTAGCATTCAAATTAAATCGTTTTCCTTTGTTGAAAGCATGGAGTAAGGCATCTCTGAATCTTCGCATCCGAAAGAAGTAGATAAACGGATTGATGCAAGCATTGACATAAATGAATGAAAATAATTTCCTCCATGTCATAAAGTCAGTAATGGACATCATTTGAAGTACAGCATATGGCAAATACGTCGCGTAAAATAGGCAGACAACAATGAATGTGTTTATTGCTGACTTTAGAAAAACACTTTCCATCCTTTCTGTTTTCGAGTTGTTTCTCAACGTATTTGGATTGTCTAAATTGAGCCCAGCATGTGCTGCTAACTGATTTCTGACGGCTTTGAAAACTACGCTATAGAGAGAAGCAACGAAAAGCATCTTCACCAAAACAAGAGAGCTGAGAGACTTATCCAATATATGATGGTGCTCACGCGCAGACAAAGCATCAAAAAAGTGGGCAATCACCAAAGCAGTCGCTATAATCCAAGACCCAATCACCATTAGTAATATTTTCGTTTTAGTTATGAACGTTGCATATCTTAAAGGATAAACCACTGCGACATATCTATCCACAGCGACCGTCAATACAGCGGTGCCGCTTAAAAACAAACAAAACGTATTAAGTGAGGTATAGTATTCAGCGTAGTCGCCTCTTCCTACTTTGGTAAGATAAATATTCCAAGGTAAAAACGTCGTTAACGATATCAAATCAGCTGAGGCCACATGTAGAATTAGAAAATCTGAATTTTTGCGACGTAACTCGCGTCTTGTTGCGAATAAAATGATCACAACAAGATTCGCTGACGAACCAACAATAACTTGCAATGAAGCAAAGGATACAAGAAGATTTAACTCCATGTCGTTCATAAATTTTGATGTAAAATTGCTCATCTCAGCGGCAGTCTGTGAGAGCTATACAGCTTATACTTTAAGCGGAACTGGTGTAGACGTTGCAGTTTTAATTAAATCAGTATCGCATAATTTTCATTGCTGGTAAATTTGACAGGTAAACTATACAACGTACGACTTTAAATTTAGTTCTGCAAATTTTGTTTGCTTAAATGTCTAATCAGCACTCACATTACATGACATTGGATGAAATAGTTTGTTGGAAAATTACAACAATTAAGGAAATTAATGCAAGTCATTCGTGATATTGACAATAAAATAAGGATCAAAGCCGAAGATGTAATTAAAAAATGTATAATATATTAACAAAATTTTGCGAATATGCGGGAGTACAAAATTACATTAGAAGAAGAGAAACGAAGATGCTTTATTTGCTGATTTCAAGTGACTTTTTGCAGTTTGACTTGTCCTATCATAAGGAATTTACCATTTAGTAACACGAGTTCTATAGCATCTGCTCCATTGAACAGAGAATTTTTTTCTTTCTTTTGTTTTAATAAAATTTAGTATAACAAAATACAAGGCAGGAAAAGAAATTGGATACAAAGTCACTTCAAAGGTTAAACGCCTTGTCTATACTATGTTATACTATATCACTTTTCAAATGCATCTCCCTCTATATATCCTCTCAACCAAGAAAAATCAAACGCGACAAATACGACAATAATAAAAATCCAATTAACTGCAAGAACGAGAGCTCATGCATGATATTAACCCTACGCATTTGGGGAAATAATTTTATAGATTTTATAGTGTCCCCATAAAAAACTAAGAAGAGAGCTTGTGCGCCAGCAGGTGCTATACAATAAATACATGCACGTCTTAATTGGATCTAGATACACATTCGACGGTAATGTAAGGATCGCTGAAACTCGCAGACTATTTGCGATACTGAAATGAGAGCTATAAATACATTTTATTTAATGTATATGTTCATGATGGACCTTGCCCGGCCATAACTGTTTCAACGTGATGTACTCGTTATTCAGTCGTAATTGCGCGGCGTACCTCGGCCAACGAGCTAACATGGGCAACAGAAGTCCTTGTTTTACCTTTCTTTTTTCGATGCAGTTGGGAACAGGATGATTATGTAACGCCTTTGTCATGCAATGGCCTATCAATAATGGTGTATGTAAACGATTAGTATATATAGACGATATGGATGACAGAGCCAGTGAATCACGGGGACTGCAGATTCCCCTGCTGCCCTTTGTTACGAAAGCTTGTGCATTATTAATGAGCATTAAAAGTGACAACTTTTAAGGTAATTCAGCTCGAATTGAATCTGAAATTAGACATGTGGAAAACTGAAATAAGGCTGGTCGTTATAGTTTGTGCCATGCTTCACGTACCGCGCATTCACGTATAAGAGTATAGATTAAACAGTTAAAATTGGCAATGACAATGTAAATTGGCAATGTAGTTAATGTGTGAATGTTTTATCAAGCAATGCCAAGTCAGTCATATTGTGCCCAATTAATTTGATAGGTAATGTCCATTGTTCGAACAGGCCTTAAAATAAAGTTTTGTTTGAGAATAATTTATGTGAAGTAAGCAAGTCCATGGTCCTGATCTTTTGAGGACGCGAAGCAAATATCTTGAAAGTAAAGCCTTTTCTTGTGACTAAGACCATCCAACACCTGACAGTAGAGTTGTGTAGAATCTTGGAAACCATTAATCATCGACCGTTAAATTTAAAAAAGAGATCTTAAACATCTAACTTACTACAAGGGAACGTTTATTTATAAACTTAGGACCCCCATCCTCTCTTCCACTGTCATCCATGTACCCTCAACAATGCATGTCAATCAAATATTTTTGGTTATTTAACTTTGGGGATCTTGAAAACATATATGCATGTGGTCAATGTACAACTCAACCTTGATAGCTCTCATGTCACTAGATGCACAACCAAAATGGACTAAAGCAATTAAGTGAACAATCTTCTTTATATTGAGCAGTGATGCCCAAATGCTAAATAGGCATGTAGTACAGTGAGAGGTTGACACGTTATCGCGATACGGAGGATTCTCTGAGAATGACAGAACTCCATTCAGGAGTTGTCAGGCTACTAACACATGATTACACACTGTTCTCTACAAGTCTTTATTATTTATAGCACAGTATGGTCCTCTGGCAAGATCCTCCATAGCATTTCCTTTATAATTCAGTTCTAAAAATGACGGGGTTTATGCATAAGGTTATAATAACCAAGCACAATGTGAATAACGTCATAGTATACCGGTAAGTCAGAATTGCATTTATAATGGTGACCAGTTGGATTCAAAGTCTTTTAATTTTTAAAGCATGCAGTTTGATTAAATTCAAGTACAAGGACTTGAAATCCCTTTTAGTCCAAATAATAATATTACTGACTTCCATTTTTAAAATACGACCTTATAATAAACAGGACGTTACACGGCGGTTTGAAGATACGATAAGTGCAATGCAGATATAAATGCAATTCTGACTTACCGGTATACTATGATATGATTTACTCATCGTTGCGCTCTTTCCTAAAATATTTGATTTCACCACTCGAAGATAAAATTCATACCTTCGCATCGTTGTGCAATATCCTAGCTCTATATTTATCATCATGTGAGCAAAATAAATAACATCCCCATTAGTCCATTACAGATTGAGAAAACAACACATTAGCCTAGAGTGCATGATTTTAAAGTAAAGGTCTTTGGTCCTGCGCAAAAAGCACTTCTGCTCGCATCTTATTAAATATAGTATACTAAAAATATTTTGTCCCTAAAACAATATAATCGATTGAAATTTTAAGCTTGAATTAAAAGAGTTCCAAACAAACGCGTCTGTAGCTATATTGTTGGCTATATTTCAAAATATTCTATGAATAAACAGCTAGGGTCAACGTTATA
This sequence comes from Muricea muricata, assembly GCA_963855995.1. Classification (NCBI taxonomy): domain Eukaryota; kingdom Metazoa; phylum Cnidaria; class Anthozoa; order Malacalcyonacea; family Plexauridae; genus Muricea; species Muricea muricata. The sequence goes on along the minus strand of OY979718.1, from coordinate 49,855,008 downwards.
CACTCGATTTATACACTCGATTTATACACGAGGGACAAAACTACGCGATTATACTCCCATCCTTAATTCCGTTCCACAACCGTTAGTTTCCACGACTGTCAGTTGTACTTAGTGTTTTACATTCGTGTTCAGCGTTTTTTTTTACAATTATGAAACATTGTGTTGATGCCTTTTCGAACTTGTAGCCAGTAGGGGTTAGTTTATGCATGGTTAGATCTAACAGGTATGTCAATGTGCGTTTAAGGCATGAGACGAGCCAGTCTGGCTAAGGCGAGATCTCAGCTTGGTCTTCATCTTATCTAACCAAGACGGCTTCTGAACATAGTTTCTCAAGATATGATGATCTGTAATATGATCTGAAGCATAACCACTAGTCTTTCGTACTTTTATTATCAGTAACAGTACTTGCGTTATATTCATTATACGGAAACACAATATATATACTCTAATCACTGCGTGCATACAAGTCTTTGACCGTGCACAAAATAAGTATAAACGTAAAGCCTGCATGCTTCTCATACAACCATTTGCAAGCTACCGTTAACCGTGCATTCAAAACAACGTTTTAAAAAGTTATGAAGAGCATGTTAGTCAGTTGAAACTTATTAGTTTCAGCTGTCAAACTTGTAAGTTTTGAACGCGTAACTTGTAGTTTTGTGCGCGTAACTTGAAGTTTTGGTGCCGTAACTTGTAGTTTTGATGCCATAACTTGTAGTTTTGATGCCATAACTTGTAGTTTTGATGCCATAACTTGTAGTTTTGATGCCATAACTTGTAGTTTTGATGCCGTAACTTGTAGTTTTGAAGTTACGACAAGTTACGACAAGTTACGACATCAAAACTACAAGTTTTGAAGTTACGACAAGTTACGACATCAAAACTACAAGTTTTGAAGTTACGACAAGTTACGACATCAAAACTACAAGTTATGGCATCAAAACTACAAGTTATGGCATCAAAACTACAAGTTACGGCACCAAAACTTCAAGTTACGAACACAAAACAACAAGTTACGCGTTCAAAACTTACAAGTTTGACAGCTGAAACTAATAAGTTTCAACTGACTAACATGCTCTTCGTAACTTTTTAAAACGTTGTTTTGAATGCACGGTTAACGGTAGCTTGCAAATGGTTGTATGTCGCCGATGGTCGCTGACAGAAACACTCAAGAAGGAAATTTACATGAAGCATTTTCGTCGTAGGTAATCACCGACAATAAACGTCGCCGATGTCGGCGTCATATGAGAACCTGCTTGAGACTGGTTTTCATATGTCGCCGATGATCGTCGACTCATTGTGAGTCCATCATATATAGCAAAGTCGTCGGCGTTGGCCGCGATTGCTGTTCGGCATTATAAGGAGAGAAAATGTAGAAAGACAAAGCATTTTTTAAAAATAAAATGATTTATCAGAAATTACAATTGCGATATATGTAAACGTATTTTCAGAATTGTAAAGAATTCAGTCATGAGTAGTCGGCGACAATGGGCGTCGCTGTTGTCGGCGACATATCAGAACGAGGACAAAAACATAATAATTATGTTATAAATGATTTTATAAGACGTCCCAAATCACCCTCTTGTTGTTAAACGCACAGGAAGGCAAGATTATAAAAAAATATCAATGTTAGAAATACATGAAATATTTACATTTGATGTGAACCAGGGGTTAAGCTAACCCGCATTAAGTCAAACTGGCCAATACAGTTTAAATTTTAACGTTCCACATGCAGGACAACTTTTTCTCTGCTTTTACGCTTATGCTTGCAGTTTCAAATACATTTTAATAACGCGAGTTTAATAACAAAAGGGTCTTCATTAAGAGTCACTTTTTGGAGGACATCTTATAATTTCCAGCCATCATACTTATTATAGACTATGTTATGCAGAGTAATGCAGGGTACGTCACGCTCACTAATTAATTCGTCACACTAAGGTGAGTTTCTAGACCAAATGGTTCATATGAGAAGCTCTAATGTGTAATTTAATTACTAGTATAGCTACAAGTTTATTAGCATGTTTACTATTATGTACTAGCTTCATGAATTGAAGCCTTATTTGCTCATCTATCTATCTATCTAACTTAGTGCGATTATTTTCTAACGAAGAGTATAATAATACTATATTTGTATCGTGCTGCCAGTATCGTACTACTACAATATAATATCGTGCTGCTTAACAATAACTAGTTTTCATTCTCTTCGGTAATCGGGATTAATCACTGTTCGGTTTCAAAAAATCCTTTTTGTTTTATTCGTCGATATTTTCATCAACATTTAACAAAGGAGTAGAATCAAGTGACAAACTGAACAAAGAATTAACGATCGAGCTGAAGCATATGAAAAGAACACGAGCAGCAAACGAAAGTATAGCAAAGGAAAAAATAAGACAAAGAAAAGCAGGAAATAATCCCAACATCACAACCTGTAGCCAGTGAAAGATCTTGAAAACTGTTACCACAGGACCCTTGATATTTTGTTCAAAACCAATCAACACCGACTTGAACAGGTTGATTAAACCTAAAATGACCAAACACAACAAGGACAGAGCTTCGAGATTGTTTGCTAACGAATTTTGGAATGGTTTCACCTTAAGATGGAAGAAAAGCACGAAAACACAAGCAAATGTCATAAACAATAATCTAGTGGATGGTTCGTCTATAACGCAGAAAATCAAAACCAAAAGAAGCCGACGAGCAATCAAAACACTCTGCCAATACAAAGCCCCTATGTCCCGAGCACTACTCGGCTCTCTGTAAGGACCAAAGAGCATGGTTTTTAATGCCCTTAAATTCCGGTTTTCTGGCACGTTCACTTCTGTGGATGAAAAAAGAAAGCGAAGCGGCCATAGAACAAGGAATGGAAGTGGGATGATGATGCCTACAAGAAATTGTTTTAGTGTTATATTATCATGGCGAAGTTTGAAAGAAACAAAGGCGACAACAAAAATAAAAGGAACGACAAAGATAGCGTTAAACGTGATTGACACATATTGCCACCATTGGTAGCATTGAATATTACCATTGTAAAACCATCGACTTTTTCCAGATACAAACACACAGCGAATGAGTGAGATACTAGCAGTAGCTATGGCTATGTATCCAAGAAATATAGTTTTAATACTAGCCTGGAGGTATGGAGCAATAACGGGGCGAATTACGCCTCTCATGCGACAAATAAAGGAATGCAAAGCATAGATAAGTAGTACGGCAATTAAGGTTCCAAGGACTGGTGCGATTTTAAAAAACAGCTTTGTCTGGGCAGTTAGGCCTGGAAAAGGACAAACGAGACCTCGCTTCATTGAAGGTGGTTGAAAATTGAAGAAGCCCAAAACAGGTTCAAGGAATTGGGTGTCGAAAAATCCTGACAAGGAACTGGAGGAAAGAAGCAATTCTGCTATTTGGTAGAAGTAGAAGATAATCTCCATAAATCGGGAAAATTGTCTTTTATTTTGCTCGAGTTTTTCAGTTGAAGACAACGCCCTTCTTGCCTGTGAAGTCCCTTCATCTGCAGAGAACGAGGAAATGATTTCAGCGAGGGCTTGGACGTTGGTGTTAGGTTTGTTTGTAAAAGGTTTAAACCAAAATATCTGTTGTACAAAATAAGTAACCACTGGAGGCTTGAAAACAAAAAGAATAGCCATAGAAAATACCAGCAGTAGAAATACAATCCAATACCAATAACTGTTGCATTCTCTGACTGATGTACAGTACGTTGACCACAGCGCTTCTGTATAGCCTTCAGCACACATTCCACACATAGTACCAGTACGTTTTCCTTGGCAAGCATTGTATTCAGTACTGTATGTTGGCGGTGATTTACAGTAACCAAACGGACAAATTGTGAAGGCTAGTTTGGGGGGATTTGAACTAGTTTGATACCCCCAGAAGTTTTTCATAGACTTGATGGCTGGAACACAGTGTGCTCCGCGTGGACAAGGCGTGCATTCAAAACCGTGGTCTACGTTTAAGCCTCTTGTCGTTCCTCTTTGAAAAGAGTAGAAGTTGTAATCACACTCCTTACAGGACAAAATAAATGTAACAACAGAATAATCATTGTTTCCTAAGTAGGAATAATTAGCTTTTTCAATAGCATGTCCCAATGGGCAAGTACTCACTGAGTTGTTAGCAATTTTTATGTACTTTGCAGCGGATACCAAAATCAGTGGTTCGTCTGATTGTGTGCTCTGATCAAACGTTGTGTTATGTAAATACAAAATAGTTGAACTGAATAGCCTTAAAAACGAAGTGACGCTAAACTCTCCTGTATTATTGACGAAGGTTGTTTTAATTGTTTGCCTGAACACTGAATGCCATATGACCACATCAGCTGAGCCACGTCCACTGCTAACAATTTGACCGCCTTGAAAACGTGCAAAATTATTTAAAAAGGTACATGTCGTAAGATTTACGTTACTATTAGTCACATAGAAAACACTTCCAACAGCCGCAATATTTTCTTGAAACAACACTCGTTCAATACGAATGTTAAAATGGTCGTTGGATTGATTATTATTGGTAATTATTATCAGAGCTCCTCCTCTACCGCGTGCATTCTTGTTGCGAAGAAATGTAGAATTGTATATCCTCAAAGTAGTACTTTCTCCCAAATCTAAAGAAAGTGCCCTGCAGAAATTGTTCACGAAAGTTGTATCAACGATGGATATCATAGAATGGTTTAACCACAAATCCATTACCGCTGATATACAGGGTACAACATTGTTTGAATCAAATATCAAATCTTTGCCCATCAGTGAAGCTTGTCCTACCACAAGTACGGTTGAGGATCCAACATTTTCCTTAAATACACAGGTATCTAAAGTTACAAAACTTAACGTTGTTAGCATGGTATTGATTGCAATACAGTAACCTTTCTCTGCCAAGTTCCTTATGAAATGCGTTTTTTCAAAACTTATATTGGTGAATGTACTATTTTGACCCCAAAGGTATACAATACCATTACCGCACCCATGGCATTTACGTAATTGATTTTGGTCAAAAGTAACGTTGCTGACCGCCAAGTTTAATTTAGAGTTGGGATAGGTAACTTCAATAATTCCTCCGTTATCAACAGTATTTTTTAGCAAATAAACATCGTAAATGTTGATAGTAGCAACATCATTTATATCAATATATAGCAGGCCGCCAGAATATGCTGCACTGTTTCGTAGAAATGAACTGTGACGGACAGTCGCAAATATCTTTTCGCCTGATATGCATATCGCACCACCATCTTTACTGGATGCACTGTACGAAAATGAAGAATTGATTATGTGCAGAATAACGAAGAAATTTTTACTCTGATTTAGCGATTTTGCGTTCTGGCGTGACTTGATGAACACTGTGCCACCTGAACAGGAACTTGAAATATTGCGAATGGTCGAGTTTTGAATGGTTAACGTCACAACCGGCGATATTGTTGCGACGACACCGCCGACACCATTGTTCTTTCCATTACGAAAACAGGAATCTTTGATTGATAAATAACATGATTCTTGTTGAACTAAACTAAGTACACCGCCAGACGTACCTGAGTAGAATTCATCCACCTCAATGTTTGATATGTAGATTTGAGCCGACTGGCCAGCCACCTTGAGAATAGTAGCAGATGTTTTATGAAAAAAACCGTGCTCCAATTTTATAAATACCTGGGCAGAAAAAAGAACAAATATGCCGTTGTTGCGTGGTTTTATATGATTATTTCCTTTCAGTTTCCACTCACTAAGTAAGACGTTCGTTGTACCTAAAACGTTCATAACTGCAATCATTCCATATCTTGGGGTATTTTGCTCGGCAAAACTGCAGTTTTTTATTTCAATGTTGATAAAATTTCCATCTGAATTAAACTGAAGAACCGATGGTGTATTGGAAGAAGGATTACCATTCTGGTAGAAAACCGTATTGATTATTGTAACAAAAACGTTAATGCCTTTTTTAGTATATATTTTCAAGCATGCTGTATTTTGTTGAAAGACAACATTTTTCAGCGATAAATCAAACCGAGATAAATTTTCCACGAGAACATTCAGACTCGCACTTTTTGTCTCCGCAAATATAGTATCATTAGCTGCAAAAGAAGCGTCCACAAGAACCAAAGGCGTATTTACAAAAGCCAGACCAAAAACCCCAACTCTTACACCATCTTTGACTTTCGTTCCGTTCATCAACCACGGTTTCCCATGAAGGCATGAAATATAAGAACGTGATTTTAAACTGAAGAATGACACGCTCTTAGAAAGACGAATTCCTGCTTCGCAAGTATAAGGATTTTGTAAAGTATTTGTCCCATTCAGGTAGATGTATGGCCAAACTGACATTTGTTGTACGCCATAAGATATACTGCGACAGGGAAAACTAACGTTTCCACATCTTTTGTTATCGTTACCAGTGAAACGAGACACGTAAATTCCTTGTTCTGACAACACAAAAGAAGCTAGGAAAAATAAAAGCTAGCGTAAGTACAGTGGGGCCAGTGTAATTGTAAAGATACAATTTGCATGCCACGTTGACATTCTTGTGTTAGGTAGCCTTAGTCCATAGCATTTATTATTTTGTACATAGTATATACATAAAGGGTCTGCGTGGGCTAGGTACGTTTTTATATGCTTGTAATTGTAGTTAGTTTTGATCCGTAGTTATTTATTAGCTGATATATTTATTATATGTATACTTTTTACGTGCAGACGATCAAATCGGCTTTGTAAACTAAATTAAACTGCAATTCGAAAGATCCTTAAAATACAAGTTAAAACAACCTGTTATATACGGGTGCACCCGTTTTGCAAGATGGTACGCAAAAATTGTGCTTTTTGGCCAAATATCACTTCCTCTCCACATTTATAAAACTAACTAAAAAAGAAGCATCTCTGGATGTGATTATATTTTCTTCATGATAAATCATAAGTTGCTTGTAGTATGCTCATTATAGCATTTTAATAGCGAACAGATTTCAGAATGAATCCCTGTCGTGTAAACGAACATCGAATGCATAATGACCCCAACACGGAAAGGATTGGTAACGAGTGCATCACACCATAGACTATCAAAGAAATTTTCTGATTCTAAAAACAGATGCGAAGCTTAACGTTTCACAGCACTTTCCTTATACAATTGTTTATAAGCCACAGTTTTTCTTCAAAACATCGCAATTGAATGAGAAAGTTCATGCCATTCAGAAAGCCTAACGATGTCCCACTCCACGTTGACAGCAGATCTAATCATCCGCCTTCCATACTAAAGCAAATTACTAAATCAATCAACAGTCGCATTTCCAGCCTTTCATCTGATCAACAATCCTTCAACGAGTGCCGAAAGATTTATGAAAATGCGCTGAAATCAAGCAACTTTAAATTCTCTCTGCAAACTCTAATTCGACGCCTACTACGACACCATCATATAGACGTAAACGCCACAGAAATGTAATATGGTTCAATCCTCCATTCAGCAAATCATGCAGTCAAAACTAACATCGGCCGCTGCTTCTTACAGCTTCTTGATAAATACCTTTCTACTCCCAATCCTTCGCACAGAATTTTCAACCGTAACACAGTGAAAGTGAGAGCGTCATTTCCCGCCATAACAGCAAAATTCTCCGCCGATGCGAAACAAGCACACTACCCACGCACATCATACAAACTGCAACTGCCAAAAACCAGAGGAATGCCCACTTAACAACAAATGTTCAAAAAAACAAACGTGGTATACAAAGCAGAAATTACTTTAGTCAAGGACAAGTCGGTAAAGGAGTTTAGTGGTATGACGGCAACAATCTTCAAAGAAATATTCCCAAACCACAAAAAGTCATTCAGTAACGTGACATACGAGAATGAGACTGATTGCGTGATTGAGCTAGACATATAAATCCTGAAGTGAAGGATATTGCAAATGAACTTTCCATCAGTAATCGCATTGACACCATGGCCACGAAAGAGACGTTTGTTACAATTAAAGATCATAAGAAAGAGCAGGCATATACAATGCAATACCTATGCTTTCGATCTTTGCGAAAACTTTCACCCCGTCCATTTGCGGGAGGTAGGCACATTTCAAATTATTATTTGCACCAAAATAGTGATAATATATTTAAATAAATACCAATGATGTTTCCATAAAAAAGATTTTGGAAAATATGTAATGTTGGTCCACTGCTGCTCTACGCCCTAAATTGACGTTTCATCATGATTGTTGTAAGGAAAATAACGGACCGTTACTAACGGTCCGTTATCTTCTGTAAAGCTTTATAACAAGTTTTATCAAGTTTAACAGAAATACCATTTATGTAATAAGCGAAAAAATTAAAAATTTAACTGGCGACCATGAAAGACAGTGAATTTGCATAATTGGAGGGCATCTCAAATCGATAGCTTTTACTAAATTTGTCATAGCACGTACGTTACGCGGAGTAAAAATATGAATTACGGCTTGTTCGAAAAAGAAAAGAACGTGGTTTAAAACAAGTTCAAAATTGTTCTATAAGCTTCAGTTATTTAGAAATAATTAGACACAAAACATGGACTCCGTTTTTTTTTGATACACCCTGTAGTATATAAGGTTGAATTACAGTTCTTCAATGCAAGTTCAACAACAACAAGCTCTGTGTTTTCTTTTTCAAGATCATGTCGACGATTCGCATGTATATTTTCTTTAACTGCTACCAACACACCACCGCCGATCTTTCCAATTCTGCCATGCCAAAAGATAGAGTGTCCTGGCAATAGTTCACCACTCAAAACAGTTTTGTTCAGCTATGTTTCACAGATACATATAATATCGTACGTCGATAATGTTGTAAAAGAGTTATGTTATATGCTTTTGATGCGAAATTCATGTTTGGTGGAACGAATGCTTTTAAACTTCTCGCATTAAGGTAGAGAATATCTAATGGTTTCGTTTGATGACCAGAAAACTATCCATGTTTAGGATTCAAATCCTCAGTCTTCGTTGGAGGAACAAAAGAGCCTGGGTTTGACGCAACGTCACCAGCAAGAAGAATACAGAAAACAACGTCAGGTGTTTTACGTGCAATCTGGAAGTTAATCCCATAACGACAGCCGTCTGAACAGTTGAACTTTCGTAGCTTTTGATCTCGTGTGGCAGCCCAAACCCAAAACAGCCTCACTCATGGCAAAATTACCAGCTGGGAACTGATAGCAAACTTGTCCGTTAAACACAATTAAACAAAAATCCAGCGAAACAATGAAACATATCAACAAAATTAACTCACAACCCCAACAGCAACACAAACTTGTCAAATATTCTTGATTACAAACTCTTTATACACCAAATTATGAGATATATTCCTCAAAGCAGTCAAATTAGCACTTCAAAAAACACAAAAACAGAAAAGCGCCTGAGCGCACTGCTTCATATGTGGGAGAAACGAAGATCTATATCGGAATGACGTCGGGAACATTCAAGAAACGTTATCGAACTCACGACCTTGATGTTGCTAGGTCATCATGCTCTACCGTTTGAGCTACGCGGTCTAATCGGAGTGGGCATGTGAATTATGATTGAATGCACTATATACCATGGATTGTTCAGTTGTTTGTCCACCTCTGTTCAAAGTGTGTGTAATAAGATTAGGGTAAGACAGAGATGGAGTTTGCTTTTCGAGACCAGGCAAATGCTCACCAAACGTTTTTTACAATTTCACCTAATCTTGCATAATTTTCTTTTACTTTACAAGTAGCAGACAATCTGTTAGCCGAGCAATGCCGTTGGAGCCTGTCTTTGGTCTTTCTGCAGACATATCCAGCAACATAGACAACAGACTCATCCGAAGTTGTTAGTACGGTCTTGTTTACATCCAGGTATTTATCGGCAATCAGCAAGGCATCCCTGACGGAAGTAGACCTGAACTCGTCGATGTTTTTGTAGACCGCTGTAAAGATTTTTTGCAGGAGAACCATTTGAATTAATTCAGCAGACTTTTAGGATTTCTTCCCATTGGTCAAGTAGTGGCTGTGAGAGTCTGTACGCTGTCAGGTTTCGTGCAATGTAACTTTGCCTTACTGACGATTGCGCGAGATGATCAAAACAAAAGATTTTCCGCAGCTTTTGTGTGACATCTTTTAAAAAATTCTTGACACAGGTGTTTTTTCCTTCGTGCTCGACACGATAAGCAGAGCTAATTTTACTTATATTTATTAATTAATTTTTCAAATTATTCAGTCAATGGTTGTTACTCACAGTTTCATGAAATCTTTAAAGAAAAGCAACCTTCAGACTACTGAAGTTCGGTTAATTGTTTGCTTGCGCATATGGCGTATATACGGAACCAGTGAACTCAATATAACTGGAAGGCTACCTGAGGCGGGAAATTTGAAGCCAAACATTACCAGGCCCCCACCAGAAAAAACATGCGCGGCCATCTAAGGAATGTATGCAGAAGCCAGCCGATAACTGTCAAAAATGGGCTGAAACACTTCTAAAGTTTTAACAAAATGTAATCAAAACAATTGCCAAATGACTATCTTTCAAACTTAACCTTCTTGACCAAATTCATTTAAATAAAAAGCAATTTTTACGCGAAAGCGTACAGCCAAGAGTGGCGATCGTCACGGCGGCCAAAGTTATTTCGTTTTCGAAGTTATTTTTCCTTTTAATTAGTGTAGCTCATACGCATTTCAAGTGCTCTAAGACAAATATAAATAAAAACCAACATAAGCACAGTTTTGACTACTCACATTTAATAATACAAAATTTTACAAACCGCGATTACTTTTTCCGACATTCCGAAAGATGTTACAAGACTTTTCGATGCGAGTTTTCGAAAACTTTTTACTCTTTTCGCACATCCACGGCTCGGTTATCCAGAAACTTTATTGATTTAAGTCTAAGACCAAGGAACTGCGGCAAAAATTCTTTTCCAAAAGTTCCAAAAGGCAAATATTCAAATTTCCGAAGTACAAAAACTTTGTTGAAATAATACCAATATTTTGAACTGACCTGAGGTCTTTTCGAGCTCCTGTTTTCATATTACAACTTATCATTACAAGAAACTTGATTTCTTATTATCATTTCGGTATCAACGCAGAATATGACTTGCTTTCAGGCCAAAAAAAGAACTTTTCATAGTGAAAAAATACCAGTTTGTAATTCATCACTCCTTGTAATTAGCACGCGAGACTGTCGCGAAGCTGAACTCGCGTGAAATGACCCCCAGACACGCGTGTCTGGAGTCATTTCACGCAAAATTTGGCTTCAAATCCTGTATTACCGGCTTAACTGAAGGTAGCCTTCCAGTTATATTGAGTTCACTGTACGGAACACAGATGCGCGTTAGTTCTTGCGCGGCTAAAGTTTCCCGCCAGAAATTTTCTTTGGTGAGTAGATTTTGAGAATGTCTCACTCCTTTTGCCCAATATATCATTTTTGGCAGCTTTTAAGATGCATAGCTTCTCACTATCACACAGGTTACAACTTCTCCATCCTGCTGAATACGCTGTTGTTCGCTTCACGACAAACCAACTAATACGGGCTGTTACGATCTTTCAACTCCCACAAATACTTTGACAACTCGGTTTTATTACGATATCTGTCATTTCGCAAGACTTTACATGGTTTCTATAACGCTCCTTGAAGTTGTTGGCCGTTAAACCGATATACATTTTTTGCTTCGCGCTGTCGGTCGTTATTTCTCCCCGGTACACGATATTACTGGTTAAACATTTCCCTTTTAGTTTTAGCGGACATTCTTCTTTTGTACTACAATGGACCGATTGCATTATGGACAGAATTTTGAAAAAAGTCTAAGCGGCAAAATTCATTACCACAGCATTGAAAAGCATTATTGGGGACTCGCCTCCCCGATGTGTCCCCAACAAAAATCACAACATAATTACGTAAATTTTAAGTTATATATTTCACTTTTCCTTCCCTCAATTCACACACTCACTCCCAAAATTGTTTACATAAAACCACGTCGCCTCCTATTGGCTGGTTGACAACACGCCACTTAGAATGTTCTCTTATTGGTCAGTTAGTTTGACCTTAAAAACTACATGATCTCAGACACTCTCCCCCCCATATACCTTGATATTTAAGGTATATGTATCGGTCGTGTTCTAACATAACAGTATAAAAGTTTGATAAAAATCCAGAGTTCAGTTTGTTTCCTTCCAAATCATTAATTCTTCAACGTTCCACTTCTGCCACTTCTTGTATTCGATGCTGCGCTGCTACTGCGGCATTTCGTCTTGGCCTGAATGATGGTGCATCCGGGTCTAGACTTGTACAGGTGCTGTCCGATCACACGACAACTCGAGGGGATATAGATGATTAATTGGTCGTTCCAAGTACGTCTTCCCGGCACGAAGCTTCACTGCCCTAACAATTTCATCTCGTCCCTTGTATAATTCTTCCACGATACCAAGAGGCCATTTACCGCGACTACGTTCATCGGATTGGATTATAACGACATCACCCTTCTTCACTGTAAAGGCTGACTTCTTGTGCTTTTGATTATGTCGCTCTCGTAGTCCACGCACATATTCCGATGACCATCTCTTCCACATGGCTTGTTTACACTTTAGCAAATATTTCGCCCTCTTCCGCAAATCTTTTTCTTCGATGTGATGACCTTCCAGCTCTGGCGCAAATGTGCAACCAACAAACAGCGTGGAATTTGGAGTTAACGTTGGTTACTCGACATCATCTTCTACATGTCCAAGAGGACCTCTTTTAGCTCATCCCATCTCAGTGATCCTTGATTAATCGTTTTATACAGAGCTCGTTTAACCAACCCAATCAGGCGTTCGAACTGTCCGCCCCACCAGGGGGCGCGGCTTAGGTTGAATTGCCATTTAATTTGATTCTTGCTCAGGAATTCATTTAACTTCTCGTCACTTTGAGCTTTGCGTAGCCAGTTAGCAGCTGAAACAAAGGTCTTTGCATTGTCAGAATACACTTTGTTGGGTCTCCCTTTACGTGCAATAAACTGCTTGAAACTTTCGATGAACTTCGTGGTGTCTAGACTGGGCATCAACTCGAGATATACCGCTCGCGTAAGACTGCAGCCATAAAGCAAAACGTATGTCTTCCCTTCGTCTTTTCGTCTCTTCACATATTTGATAGGGCCCGCAAAGTCCACACCTATCGTTTCAAACGGTCGGCTTCCAGCCGTTCGGTCTTGCGGTAACAAGCCGGGTGGTGGTTGTTGGACTGCATTTGCTTGGAATCGCCGACAGCCGTTACAATTTTTGATAATCTTTCGAGTAAGTTGCCTGAGCCAAGGGACCCAGTACTGCTCTCTAACCTTAGCCATGTTCATCCCCACTCCCCCGTGTAGGGTGCGTAAATGGGCATCTTCTACCACATTGGTCGTGAAGATATGCTTGTCTGGCAGGTATATTGGACGATGGCCTTGGATACGACCTCTGCATTCCAAGACACCTTGATGATTTTCTTGCAGGTTAAGACGCTCTTTGTCATCACCATAATCACAATCTCGTTGTGCTCTCTTTTCCCAGAACGTGTATTGCTGCTCGATTTCTTCGGTTGTCAGTGGTCCGAAAATTCGGCTGTTAACAGGACGTCGTAAATTTCCCACGAACCTTGCGATCCACGAACATATTCTTACCGCTTTCCGTAGTGCAAACTTTTCAAGGATGTGGTCGAAACAGTCCGAGTTATCTTGGGCCACTCTCATTATTGTTTTGATGACCTTGGCTTCTGCTTCACTTTCTTTCGTGGATTGAGTTACGATATCATCAGGCCAACTACGGTTATCTTTGAGCCAATCAGGACCGTTTAACCACAGCTCGTTTCCTTTCACTTCTCCACCTCGACTTGCGACATCGGCAGGATTGCAATCAGTCGGAACATATCGCCAAGATATGTTAGGTTTGGACTGAATCTTTTTCACCCGGTTTCCAACAAACTGTTTGTGTTGTCCATCGCCCTTTACCCAGTGGAGCGCCACTGTACTATCTAGCCAACCGAACGTACCTTGAACAGGAAATCCACTTAGAGCATTTCGTACGTTATCTAACAGGTTGCAGGCCATGTGCGCCGAGACCAGCTTTAACCTTGGTTGGAGACCAGCTCCAACCGTTACGATACCTTGTGTTGTACCAGAGGGTTGGTTAACTACAGCGTAGACAACAGCCTTTGCCCCTCGCGTCCCCGAATCCGTGCAACTGAATTGACTCGATGTTTTCCTGGAACATATGTAGGTATTGAACGCGGTACGGCCACTCCGTTTGGCAGTTGCTTTACCCACTTAAGCCAATGATTCTTTTGCTCGCTAGACAATGGAGCATCCCACGGTACTTTCTTTTGACACACTTCGCGATAGATTTTCGATAGATTATCTTTCCTTGTAAAGTTCTCGGTGATAACAGTCCGAGTGGGTCAAAGATTTGAGCCAGTTTGCTTAGAATCCCGCATTTAGTTGAAAGCACTTCACTCTCTGGAACAACGATCTTTAGTTCGTCTTTGTCTTTCGACCACGCTAGCCCGAGAATGCTTGCATCTCCTTCACTCGGTGTCCCCAATTGCTCTTTTGCAAAGGTTTTCTCTTCACTATCTATCACTATGTCCTCTAATTCTCGTTCGTTGGAATGCCACTTATGCAGAGTCATGGTCGCATCGTTGAAGATCTCTATTGCTCCGTCCTTTAGCACTTTCGCTTGTGGTACTGCTGGTTTTCCGCTCACTAAATCGTCCACGTACAAGCTCTTCCGCAATTCAGCTACCACTTCCGGCTTCTGAGTTTCCCAACATGCCAAATGCTGATCAATAACGCCGCCAAGGAGAAAGGGAGATGAAGTCAAGCCAAAAAAAGCTCTTGTAAATCGCAATGTTTCGACTTCACTACTTGCATCAGGGCCCCAGTGAAACCGAAGGGCGTCCCTATCTGAACTTCTTATCCGAACTTGTAAGAACACTCGCTTGATGTCCCCAGATAATAAGACAGGGTGGAACCTCATCCTCACTAAGATATTCCAGAGTTCATTCTGCAGAGGTGGTCCGGGATTTAGGCATTGATTTAAGCTCGGAGCTTCGTTGTTAGCTTTGGTGGAGGCATCATACACGACTCTCACTTTCGTTGTTTCGGCCGTGTCCCTTACTACCGGCTTGTGGGGGATATAGTACTCCACTCCATCGGGTTCCTGGTCTGCAATTTCGACAATGCCTTCAGCTTTCTGCTTCTCGATGATCTCGGTATAACTTTCTGTCAAGCCGTTCTGCTGCAACTTGCGTTGGAGATTAGACAGTCGTCGTAGACTTCCGTTGTAGTTGCTTGGTAATGGTGGATGGTTGCCCTTCCACGGAAGGCCTGTCTCATACCACCCTTCCTCACTGCGTGCGAGTTGTTCACGAAACTCAGCGTAAACTTCGCTTTGATCATTTTCAGGTTTGTCGGCTAGTCCCAGGACATCCAACCGGCACAATTCTTCATAGTCTGTCTGACTCGTTTGTGCAAGAAACATAGCTGAATAGTCTAGTTCTTTGCCTTTAGCTAATATCGTCCATCCAAATTTTGTTCTTTCGGCCACTGGCCCTCCCATTTTCCACACTTTGATGTTTTGGCTTGCATGTAATATCCGGCTCCCAAGATTAAATGCACCGGCAGTTTTGGTTTTCGATCACAGTCCTCCATTTTTACACCCTCAAGATGTTGATAGGAGTTGATTAATTCTTCATAATGTGGGTTGTCCTCAAACAGCAGCTCTCCTTTTTCAACTTTAGTGACACACACATCCATTCCAAAGTTCCCATTCACTTCTTCTACCCGTACGTTTGACAGTTCCATTTCTTTAGCCACTGAGCCCAGCATCATTTCGACATGTCTCACTTCCTTTCTAATACCTCGCTTTGGTAGAAGACCCATCAGCGCTGCCGACGCGTACGAATTTCCCGAGCCGGTATTAACGTACGACACTTTACTTCTCAACACTTACCACCACCAATGGATACACTAATGGACCATCACTCTTTCCGTTTGCCGTCAGAAGCTGTTCTTTCTTTGTACATATGGACGAATGATGTTTCATATTACACTTCGAACACTTTTGAGTACTTCTGCAGTCGGCCGCCCGATGCTTACTTCCGGTGCAGTTGAAGCAAAGTTTTTTCTCTGCTAGTAGTTTCTTTCGCTTGTCGACGTCAGTTACAATTGAACAGTCCTTAGAGCTATGGTTCTCAGCATCACAGTACACACATACCCTCTTACGACGCTCACCATCCTTTGCAAACAACGCTTTCCGGCTTCTCTTTAAACCCACATTCTCTTCGACTGTATTGATATCTCTCCACTTCTTCAACTCCGTAATGAGACGCGTAAGATCCCATTCTTGCCAGCCCTCATTTCCTCGTACAAGATCGATCAGCTTTAATGCCCTTGAGTTTCTCCAAAACATTCCTTGTCAATCCACTTACTTTTTCTAGTTTGCATAGAGTTTCCAATGCTTGTGTGTTGTACAGCAAGATCTTGTAAAAATTATTCACTTTAACGGGATCACTGTCCATAATAACGGGTAGTCCCATAATGTTTTGAACATGAGTGTTCACTATTTCGCTTGTTTTCCCATATTCACTTGCGAGTACGTTTTTGGCTCTTTCATATTCTTCTGTCGTAAAGGGTAAACCTTCAATTTCGGCTCTAACTTTTGGCTCCAACCATTCTTTTAAATAGGCAAACTTAGTTACCGGGGGCAAGTCCGATTTATCCACTTCCGCTTGGAAGGTATTCCAAAACGGAAGCCAGTTCGCAAAATTTCCGTCAAATTTTGTCACTAGTAATTTTGGTAATTTGATCGCCGCATTTTGATCAGGTTTTTTCACAGTTTTCTCGATAGACTTTTGATATTCTAATTGTTGACTCAATAATTCAGCTTTGTGCTTCAATTCTCGCTTACGTTCCTCATCTTTCGCTTCTTGCTCTAGCTCATATTTTTGCCGCTCAAATTCAAGTTGTTTTTGTCTTTCGATTTCCGCCGCCGCTCACTCGCTTTCTTGGGCCTCATCTCGCTCAATTTCCTCGATATCACTCAAACGGCGTAATTCACGTACCTTTTTATCTGCTTCGTTTATATTTAACTCGATACCACTTGCCCACGCTCGTACATTCTCCTCAGATTCGTCGTTGGTAAATTTAATCTCTTCGATTTTCTCTTTCAAGGCATGTACAGCTCCAATTCGGTTTACTATTGATGTAATTTGCCGCGATAATACCTCCGTTTTAGTAGAATCTGGAAGTTCCCCCGACTTCTTGATCGCAAAGTTCAATGCTTTAGTTTTTCCCGTTAATTCTAGTAGCTTTTGTTCCACCGTATTCGACATATTCGATATAATGTTTTACGTTATGCACATCACAATTCCCAAAAAGATCTCGTTTTAAACGCCTTGGATTGTCTGAAATATAGCCAGTCCCATCGGTAGGTGCCACTGTATTGGGGACTCGCCTCCCCGATGTGTCCCCAACAAAAATCACAACATAATTACGTAAATTTTAAGTTATATATTTCACTTTTCCTTCCCTCAATTGGGGATTTTCCTGCCCTTATTGGTCAGTTAGTTTGACCTTAAAAACTACATAATCTCAGACAGCATCCTAAAATTAGTAAAATTGCAAAGTTTGGTCGCGAAATGTTGTAAAATGAGGAAAATATAGCCCTGCAAAGTTTGCGAATTTTGTATACTTTTGTATTACGCACTGAAAATTGATACCGTTTTTGTGGGTAGCCGCGCATGCGCAGCTAACCACTATGTTATAGCCTGAAAAGGGCAACATGGTCTCTCGTTATCTATGATGATATATGACATAGAGACAATCGTGCGTGTATGATGCATGGCATCATATATGCGTTCATTTGTATGTTGCATGGGGGGGGGGGGGGGGGGGGGGAAGGATTGCGGGATCTAAGGAGCCGGCCACTGGTCAGTTTTTATCTGAAAAAATGGCCGAAAACTCGTTGGTTCACTCGATTGCGACCCGTGAAAACGAAGAAGCATCCTTGGCCAGTTCAAGCGAAATGGACGTCGAATTAGTCGATAAAGGTTAGTATTAATTTTGTGGTGTAGAACTCTTCTAGTACGCTTTTAGCGCGCGTTAATGACATACGTACAGTGTTTATGCAAATTAAGTTCAATCATGAAATATTCAGTAAACGAAATTAATTTTGGCTGTCGACTGACTCGTTACCTAGAATTTGGAGTGTGTATCGAGAAGTGGACTGTCTCGGTATCAAGAGCACGAGAAAGAAAGTTAACTTGTAAAACTGACTCAAACGATTCCTTATCTGTATTAAGCCTATAGCCGGAATCTTCATTCGTGCTAAACCTAGTTTTCATTTGTTGATACTAAAGCCATCCTCGGCAAATTATTCAAAAGAGTCTACAGTTCAGTATCTGTTTTCTTTTACTACAAGCAACTGCTGTTTTTACAACCGTCGCGTCTCAATAGAAATTGGAAAGCAGACATTATAAATTACAGTTTTATTAACTAACTAGTATATGTGTATTTAGTGCTGTTAAAAACTGCAGAAGTGTCAAGTGAATTGGATATCTTACATTTGCAATCTACACTGCACTTTAGCATTTGAACTGTCAAAACTAAATATACTGATGGCATATTTTTTCGAACTTCTTAAAATAAACGGCTGCATGATCAGCCTGATTTAAGACACATCAATATTTACATTAATTTTATACACTGAGCATTCCTACATCTATTGGTAGTATATATAATTTTATGTGGTGTATATTAAGCCCTTTTACAATAACTGAAAATCAATATCCACTGGATAACATTGTGTAGCTTTCTTGTTACTGGCCTGGTATGTATAGTGTAACCACTAACTGAGAAAAAGTAATGATGGCTGCAATGCAAACAATTTAGCAGTGATTATGTGAGATAATTCAAACCATTGATTAAATATTATAGTTACATTTCACCATTCAATTTTAACAGTTATGGTACCTTGGCTAACATCATGAGTTAAAAACTACTGGTAAAATGGTTTCTTTAAGTCCTGAGACAGTTTGATACATTTTAAGCTAACTGTTGTGCAGGTCAGGAATCATTCTCAGATATTTGAGGGGTTTTTCTCCTGCTTACATACTTATATTTTCATGTTAACCTAAGAAATACAAGACAGATCAACTTTGACATTTCGGGCAAGCCTCTTTTTTGGGAAGTTAGTGAAGAATACATTTTCTCTTGAGAGAGTGAATATCTGTGTACATGTTGTGAAAGATTACTAGTATGTAGTCATATAGCTTTTGAATCATAATTAAGTCAGCAATAAAGTCTAACATGTTTCAATGTTGTCCTCCTTGGTCTAAGCCATATTAATTTTTCAAGTTATTGAATTAATAACATTAAAAGTCTGTGCTATCAGTTATCAATTAAGACCATAAATTATAGCACTTTGCTGCCACATACAGAAACTTTAAACAAACAGGATAACTGTTGGCAAAATATTTTGTACATCAGATGAACAATGTAAATCCTATTTAAGTATTAGATACCATCTCACAAATTCACAAATTATTGCACATAGTCAATTAGATTAAAAAATACTTTGCACCATCAATAATCAATATAATCATGAGTTTAGTTTTCATTTGGTCATCACAGTTATATAGCTGAGTCATCTTTGGTTATGCAATGTATTGCCTCTTTTGTGAGCCAGATTCAAATCAGTCATTACATCTATTATGATAAAGATTGAAATGGAAACGTCTAAGGCAAAAATGATGTTCAACTTCACTAGCCAATCACTAAAAAAAACAACAAACATACAATATTAAAAAAAATATGTGCTTTAACAATGGTGCATTTCTTTGGAACCAAATTTGAATAGACATAAGAGGAAGTTAGTCACTCAGTTCTATCCCAAAAATGAATTGAAAAAGGAAATAAACAAGTTGACAAGGTCAACAATGTTTGAATAAAGTTTTACAGCTATCTGTGTTGATACTAGTAGCATAGGCAGCCCGACAATTTAGTCATGCTATGCAAATTTTAAATAATTATCATTAGAAATTGATTGTTTTCACGGTCAATAAACAGCAAAATATTTGCATAGCATGACTAAACTGTTGGGCTAACTACGCTAGTGATTGATACTTGCTCTACACTACACAACATTTGCAACCTGGCTTTAAACTAAGAAACTTTAGACTTTGGCTTTTGTGATATTTAGGAGGCAATTATTACAATGTAATCATTAATAGTACTTTTATATATAGTAGCCCAATTTACCAATCTTCTGCGGCCGCTGTTGGCAGGGACCAGGTGCTCAAAGCAATGTAGTGTAAACAATTTATAAATCAAATTTTAACTACTCCAATCTATCTTGTGAGCAACTGAACATATGCTTTGAACACGAAATATGTGTTTACTAATAAACACTAATAAGTGTTTTCTCATTTTCTGAACAGGCTTCTTTCAACTGGCCAGAATTCACTTACAGTATTTTCACTTACAGTAATTTGTACAGTAATGTGTCATCTAATTGTCAGTAATGTAAACATCTTCAGCATTCTTCAAGTCATGAAGTGTCGAACGCCTGATTCCGGGCTTGCACGATAATTCTATTACCTTAAAATTACAGAAAAACACAGTCCGAAATGATGGTTCAGTTTTTATATATTAAGACTAACGTTGTCAATTTTTGAAATAAAATCCTTCAAACATTTATCAAAAATTAATTGTTCTGCCCCCAAGGCAATTTTAAAGGTAAAAGCAGTAAAAGACCGTCACAATGACCGTAACATACCGGGTGTCTCAAAAAAAAGTATCGATGTTTGATTTGTTATACCGTTAAAACTGGTCGAGCTGTTTTGCTGAAATAGACTTCACTGAATTCCGAAAGGCCTAATTTAAATTTTGATATATAACTTAAATTTTGATATATTTAAGCAATATTGAATGAGATATTGCAGTTTCATTTCGAAGAAACAATTTTGAAAATACTTAAAATTACCATAAATCGGGCTATCAAATTAACATCTAATTTAATTTTGTTCTTGTCAACACAACGCATGATAAAAAAATATTTACACATTAGATGATTTATTCATCTCAAAAAGCTGCCCTTGGACATATATACAACGTGGTGTTCTGTTAACCATGACATCAAGAGAGTGCTGGATTATTTGTGCATGCAGTCTTTGGCACGCTAAAATGATTGCCTGGCGGAGCTGTCTCAAATTCATTGGCTGGTGCTAATGCGGGACGTTGCAGATTTTTTGCTTCAAATAACCCTAAAGAAACAAGTTGCAAATCGCCAGATCAGGAAATCGAAGCGGCCACGGCGAATCGCCCTGAGATTAAAGGTTGCTTTTTCAAAATTTTCAATACTCGCGGAAAAATAGCAAATGTCTTCGAATAAATTTAATATGCCGATTTAGTCAATTTTTTCGCTAATTTTCAACCAAACCTCAGCTTAAAACATTTATATCTCGTTCAATATTGAATGACGTTCAAGCGCCCTACACCAAAATTTAAGTCAGGGTTTTCTTAATACCATAAAAGTTATTTGAAAGCCATAGCTGGTGTAGTTTTTACATTATATTAAATTAAACACCGATACTTTTTTTGAGACATCCGTTAGTTTGCGATTTATTACGTACGCCACGTAATAATGTAGAATTTAGTATTCGCAGATTAAGCTTAATTTAACATGGTGCTCAAATTATAACGAAGTCGGATACTGATTTCGTCCCTCATTTCTGCCCCTTACGTCAAATATGCAAGTTCCTTGAACATTGATATCCCTTGTACAGAACACAGTCGCAGATCATGAAGCACAGTGTAGGGAATAAATTTTCACGGTGGTCATATCGGTGGAGCAACTGCATTAATGAAAAAACTCTGTTTATTTTTCGCTCTGCTGAACTTCAGCACTTCGAAGTTACTCTTCTGACATGGTCGCCTGACGTCACAGGCAAAGACACCATACTGTGTACAGAAGTGAGTCAAACAAATTAGCAGCTCGCATGTTGAAATTCAAAATACCCGAATAACAATGCTATTGGTTATCTGAACTATTCTTTAGAAATGACTAACAAATAGAGTTGTATCAAAGGTACTTTGAGTTTTAAATTTATGTCTGATTTATGTAACCACAGTATATACGGATAAACAGTAGGGCATTTGGCGGTGCAACACGGCGCCGCATCATTATGCAGTTTACCGGCTGCGAACAGCCAGATCAGTGTTCTTATTGGCCAGAAAATGCAATTGACTGGCTGCGATCATGGTAATGACATGCGTAATGCGATATGCGTGACACGAAATTTTTTGACTTGAGTGGCCCTACTGTTCATTCTCTATACTGTGGTTCTGACACGGCTGGCCCTATTGTTCGTTCCCTACACTGTGATGTAACTCCACCACTGCTTATACATGTATACGCTGCAAATTTTGCTGTATACTGTATGTACTACAGTATAATACATTTCTTGTTACCATCATTTTAAACGCTACTGTATTCACCAACCAATGGCAATTTGTTTATTTTTTTCCAAATTTCACAGCAAGTAGTTGTCAGAAAAAATGCGAAGTGTGTGGTGTGTTAAATCACATACGGCGAAATGAATGCTCGAGGTGTGATACTGCCTTTCCCAGAAGAAAATTAAAGACGCCGGTTGTAAATAAACAGCCTGTATCTAAAACGAAAGAAAGAATGTTATCATATGTAAGTGACTGCATGAATTCAAGCTATAGCCTATGTATAGCAAAATGAAACAAATTTTCAATTACCCTACAGTACACTAAATAACTTTTCATACGCAACTCGTCTTTCTGGCTTTTTTAGCTTATCAGTAAGAACCTTTGAAGTGATTGTAGTATCGCTTGTTAAGTAGGGGATCATATTCATATATTCATGTTCACAGACTGTAAAATAAATTGATTTCAAAAGAAATTAATTGTGCAAGACACGAATATATGAGTATGGTCCCACTCACTTATCAAGCAATTGATGCCCTTGGTTGTTAAATTTTCGTAGCGTGCTTAGTTTCTCAAATATTTAAGGACAAATGGCATTAGCCGTCCGCCATCTTGATTCATAACTAGATCTATTTTAATGCGTCACAACAGGGTTGACTCAGTGTGTAAAACGTGCTGTCAACGATAGTTAATCTCAATGAAATATTCTTGAACACATCGCATTATGCGTAAGACGTGTAAACACACAAATCCAGACGAACTTTAACGTTAAACATGTTCACTAATTTCTTCTTTAAAAAAACGTTACCCAGTTGTGACATCAATAAATTTTTTCACTATTCAAGATGGTGGATCACTAGTGTGTTTGCCTTTTTTTGTTCTTTGATATTCCAGAAACTAAGCATGTTGTCGAAATAATATATTAACTACTTCAAAGAATACTATCGATAGAACAAAATAAAAATATACTGCCATATCCTTTTAATTACTACAGTTTCTTACACTCGTCAGTTTTGGTTAACCTATACAAGAACCAGTGAACTAGAAGGTGCAAAATTCTTTATGGCCTTTTGTTACCTTTCTTACAATAACAAAATTATATTTTCGTTATATTAATTTTCTAGGCAAATCAGCTGCACCTGAAAGGATATGACGTGGTCATAATGACCAGAAAAAGCAACAACAGGAGGCAAACACATAGCTCTACATGGCTGTGGGGTACAGAAGGGACTGGGGCAGCGTTTGTTGGCACAAAAATATGTTCTTTGGCAGCAAAAGGATTTGGTAGTTTTGTGAAACCATCAATTCACACGTCAGACAGCTCTTTAAATGAGGAAGGTTTGGCAACAGAGGTAGCACAACCCATTTCAACCTTAGACTCCCAAATTGACCCCCTATCCACAACGCATTGTTCTATTTCGGCAAATGACTGTCCCAGTGCTCATTTAAATACAAATTCTTTGTCGACTATATCAAGCCCATCTACTAAAACATCATTAGCAGATTCGTCTTCCTCTTCAGAAAATAACAGTGCGTCTTCGCCTTCAGTTAGTGGATCCATTTTGTCAAAGTCAACTCCAACTACGACAAAACAGAATCCTGTGTCTCACGTTTCTACTTATCAAGGTTTGTACATTATATAGCAAACCTTGATGCTGTGGCCAATTGTATATTACGTAACTTAATGTTTCGAGATTATTCCAAGATTCGTTTGCTGCCACCTTTTGAAAACTTGAAAATATTTCCAGTGTTAGGAGTTTTAACTAAATGTCAAGTTAACATAAGGGCCGTGTTATATTAAAAATACAATCGCTCGTCTAAATTTCTGACTGCAGGAATATTATTCACATTTCAAAAAGTGACAGCAACTCCAGCTTTGATTATCCTTATTATTTTGTAGGTCGTTCTGTCGCCTTGTTGGATGAGAAGAAAAAGGTGCATGCCTACGGAGTGGTTACGGGCCATTCAACTGTAGATGGTTGTGCAGTACCACCAGGATGTCTTGCTGTAAACGTAACAGCGGTTTTAATGGGATGTACTCTTTTACCCACTATGGAAAATCATGTGGGAAAAGAATTAGAGGTTATTAAGGAAGCTGGGAATTACATTTGGCCCATGACAAGGCTGGCCCTGCCTAGTCATTTGCGACCTGTTTCTGGTACACAATAGACACCAAGTTTGTAGTCTGTGATTTTTTTAAAAAGCATTACTTATTTTAGAGAATTCAACCTGCTTCTATTGTATGTATAAATTTTTTAGACTGTTAATTGTTTTTCCTTTTCCATCTTCTTTTATATTTAATTTCTTTTGTTTTATGTGCTTTTTATTAGATTTGTTACAATCGTGCCTCTTAAAAATGATCGTCCACAGCTAGTATATACTCAAGATTTAATAGACGGGGCTAACTTACTATACTTTCGAGTGTTTTTAATCGTAGCGATATAAACGCCTTATCTTGGATATGACTTTCGACTGAACAAACCAGTATTTAAGAATAAATTCGACGCGAATTCGTTTCTCCCCCTTTCCTTTCCCTTCAACGTTAATTATGACGTTTCCACTGGTCCTGTTTTGCTGTTGTAATAGCCTGCGTGCAGACCCTAAGCACAAAACGTGTAAGCGATTTTTGATTAGGGTGTGCACGCATGCCACTGTTTTCACAATTGACTAGAATTGAAAAAAATGAAACACTCCAGTCCTAACGTCAAAATATAAATACATTTAAAGTATATTCATGAAAGAAAATACAACTACTTCACTCGTTAATTCACGCATTTATTAATGTGTAAGAGTGTTATAAATCTTGGTCTATCCCTCGTTTAATCTAATAGGCTTCGTACAACTGAGTTAAAGTTCAGAATTGAAAAAATACTCATACTTTCGAGCCTTATTTTTTATTATTCATCTAAACATAGGTTACCAGGTCATGAGAGTATTTTCTAGTAATCACTAATAGCACATTTGTGCATGGACAATTGCTGCTGTGTCTGGTGATTTTATGTTGGTTCAATTCCAACCCACGGCTTTGAGTCCATGTATTTACACAGTGTCCTAATACATTGCCTGAAAATTTGTTTGTGTTCAAAACTGAAATAATATTAATTTTTTAACTATGCATGTGCTGATTTCTAATTGTCTGAAATTTTGGAATTCTTCATTCTTTACATATAGGTTAAAGCACGAGGGAGTAGATATATGGATATCTGATACCGTACCCCAACTCTGAAACATTTAGATAATAACAATGAAATTGTCTGAAATTTAGGAATTATTCCTTCTTTACTGAGGTATAATCATGCACAAAATTTCAAAACGTCACTATGCTTTAAAGTTGGTGACAGAAATTTCACAAACTCTTATAAATTCTACTTTAATATTAGATATATGGATATTTGATACCGTACCCCAACTCTGAAACATTTAGATAATAACGATGAAATTGTCTGAAATTTTGGAATTATTCCTTCTTTACTGAGGTATAATCATGCACAAAATTTCAAAACGTCACGATGCATTAAAGTTGGTGACAGAAGTTTCACCAACTCTTATAAATTCTACGTTAGCATTAGATATATGGATATCTGATACCGTACCCCAACTCTGAAACATTTAGATAATAACAATGAAATTGTCTGAAATTTTGGAATTATTCCTTCCTTACTGAGGTATAATCATGCACAACATTTCAAAACGTCACCATGCATTAAAGTTGGTGACAGAAGTTTCACCAACTCTTATAAATTCTACGTTAGCATTAGATATATGGATATCTGATACCGTACCCCAACTCTGAAACATTTAGATAATAACAATGAAATTGTTTGAAATTTTGGAAGTATTCCTTCTTTACTGAGGTATAATCATGCACAAAATTTCAAAACGTCACTATGCTTTAAAGTTGGTGACAGAAATTTCACAAACTCTTATAAATTCTACTTTAATATTAGATATATGGATATTTGATACCGTACCCCAACTCTGAAACATTTAGATAATAACGATGAAATTGTCTGAAATTTTGGAATTATTCCTTCTTTACTGAGGTATAATCATGCACAAAATTTCAAAACGTCACGATGCATTAAAGTTGGTGACAGAAGTTTCACCAACTCTTATAAATTCTACGTTAGCATTAGATATATGGATATCTGATACCGTACCCCAACTCTGAAACATTTAGATAATAACAATGAAATTGTTTGAAATTTTGGAAGTATTCCTTCTTTACTGAGGTATAATCATGCACAAAATTTCAAAACGTCACTATGCTTTAAAGTTGGTGACAGAAATTTCACAAACTCTTATAAATTCTACTTTAATATTAGATATATGGATATCTGATACCGTACCCCAACTCTGAAACATTTAGATAATAACGATGAAATTGTCTGAAATTTTGGAATTATTCCTTCTTTACTGAGGTATAATCATGCACAAAATTTCAAAACGTCACTATGCATTAAAGTTGGTGACAGAAGTTTCACCAACTCTTATAAATTCTACGTTAGTATTAGATATATGGATATCTGATACCGTACCCCAACTCTGAAACATTTAGATAATAACGATGAAATTGTCTGAAATTTTGGAATTATTCCTTCTTTACTGAGGTATAATCATGCACAAAATTTCAAAACGTCACGATGCATTAAAGTTGGTGACAGAAGTTTCACCAACTCTTATAAATTCTACGTTAGTATTAGATATATGGATATCTGATACCGTACCCCAACTCTGAAACATTTAGATAATAACGATGAAATTGTCTGAAATTTTGGAATTATTCCTTCTTTACTGAGGTATAATCATGCACAAAATTTCAAAACGTCACGATGCATTAAAGTTGGTGACAGAAGTTTCACCAACTCTTATAAATTCTACGTTAGCATTAGATATATGGATATCTGATACCGTACCCCAACTCTGAAACATTTAGATAATAACAATGAAATTGTCTGAAATTTTGGAAGTATTCCTTCTTTACTGAGGTATAATCATGCACAAAATTTCAAAATGTCACCATGCATTAATGTTGGTGACAGAAATTTCACCAAAACCTTTAGTCATATGATATTATAATTTAGTACTTACAATAGAAAGGAGAATGTTAGCTTGTCAGCAGGGGTGGGTTGACTACAAAATTTTTGTAGTTCGCTATAAGTACTGCTATTTCAAAAAAATGTAGTCAGCTATAACCACTACTTCTTTCGAACAAACGTAGTTCGCTACTGACTACAGCAACTGCTTTAAAAATGTAGCTAACTATTATGCTATTTCGCTACGCTGTATTTATAAACGCCTGTATCTCACCTTTAACAAATGGACTTAAGAGTCGTCGTCGTAAACATCGTAAACGTTAGACTACTTCGGGACTTGAATATAGAATAAGATGCACACTTGCATGACATGATTGATTACGCACAATTTCATCTCAATTGACGTTGTTAGTGTCCGTAATGTAGTTTAATGCCAACAAATAAGGCATAGAATATTTCACTACCAGCCTTTAATATAGAAACAGAACTGGTTACGACATTATTAAAATGCTACCACACCTTAGTTGCAATTTTTGTTAAATATTCTTCTTTTATGAGCCTATAGAAACTTCGTCATTGGCTATAACACATTTAAAAGCACTAGTTACCAGAAATTATAATAATGATTGTTTTTATGCTGAAAATTAAAGTTGTGTTTCTAGCAGAAGGAATAAGTTAACTTTAATGAAATCTCTAGAACAAAGTCTACCCACATTAAAAATGAATTTTCCGCTGGTATGAATATGATTAGTCGCATCATTGTGTCTAGCACAATGCCTCGCTGGGCTTCAGTAGTCCTATTGTTACATATTCTATAAATATACTGTTCTGCCTACTTTCGACACTCTCACTCGCTGACCTTCAACTACACAGTATTTTATGATGTCTGACTGTGAAACAGCACCTAAAGAAGCCGGTGAATCGTCTAAGCTTCTTGACGAAAGTGCAGGGATTGACACCGTCCAGCAAGTTTTTTCTATGTTAAAGTCTTATTTGGAGCAGAAGTTCGATATGAAGGTATCCAAACCAAAGCCCTGGACACGGTGCTCGAGTACAAAAACTCGTAGAACAAGACAAGAAGCTAATTCGAAAAAGACAAGCGGATCAAAATAGCCGACAGGAATAAAGATGGCTGGCAGGTCGTGGAAGAATACGAGTCCGTTGACTTTGCTTCTGGATCCGAGGACGAGAAACGCCTTAAGAAAGCAAAGGATTCCGCCAGTCGCAAAAGAAGACAGAAAGAACTACAGGGGGAAGACAAGCGGGCTAGAATTGACGCTGCTGATTCAAACGCTCAGCTTTTACGCGGTACGTAGGATTTTTGCTGAGTACTTGTATTCCTGTTTACTTTGTGCATTCCCACAAGAGCTGACCGTCTGACATTGCTGTGGAACGGAATCGAACCGAACTTTAATCAACCAGACACAGCTTAAAAATGTCATAGGATACAGTTAAGTTTTATAGAGCGTTGCCACAAGTCAACGTGTCCCAAAGGTAAATTTTGAATTGGCCTAGGTATCTAGCTCACAAGAAAAGGAAAACTTAAAACTGTTGCTCTTTAAATTTTTGCAAAAAGGATAAAAACATCAAACTTAATGAAAATCATGACACAAAAACTGGGAACATGGTACATTTGTTGTAATGTGCAGGTGAGCACATAGCTAAAATCAATAGAAACTCCAAACCATTCGTGCTTATGGTATAATATTATTTTACGGCATACAGTTACACAATTAATCTTTATCTCACACAAATTATTGTTTTGCAATGCTTTGTTGATTACATTTTTAAGATTTTATGCAATCGCAAAAGTCTTAACACTATATATCCGGATAGGAGGTAATTACGAGGTTGCCAAATTCAGATTCGCTGAACGCTTCAATGCCCCATATGTAGCTGCAGAAACTGTGTAGGGAATCCTGTGACGCGGAAATAAGAACAGCGCCGAATGGTAGATGTAAATGAGAGTCAGCATAGACAATTTTACCATCTTGGATTAAAAATGCAGATGTACGTTCGTGCATTATTAAGTGAGCGACACATTTGTCGACGCTCATCAGTTGCCTTAGTTGTTCCTCGACTGTTGATGGTTTGTGGGGATCCAGATACCTAACGGGCAACAGCATACTAACTTGCGCGGACAACACTCCTGACAACATTTCGATGGCTTCCTCAATGGACAGATATCTGTTCGGTAATGCATCACGGTATGTGTCATAAACCATGTTTCCAATGGAAATGCACTCGCATATTGTGTTGATCCATGTTAAATCAAGAGGCATGGTAACATCATCGGGGATTTCCAAATCTCTTTCCATAAATCGGTTTCCCAACAACGTTGCAATAATGCTGCAAGCATTACTTCCATTAGCTACAGCTAATGTGCTCTGACTGACAGATGCTGGTAATCTCCAACAAATAACGCCATCATACACCTGCTCTCCAGTCACAGATTCCAAATCTTTATCGTCCTGGGGAAGGACACAAAGCAGATGTTCACACTCGAGATCATCTGCATCGAAATCACTACCGCTATCATCATCTGTTGCATAATCATCCAAATCACTTTCGCTATCCTCAAGCTGAAAAAGTTCTTGGAATTCATCCACGCTGCAGCCGATCGTACCGGAAAAAAGGCGAATACCATGTGCTAACTGGGATAATGCAAAATCTTCGCCCTGCCTAGTAAGTGCAATGTTTCCACGTACGACAGCGGGTAAAACAGACGAGGTGCTGTATCTCTTTGTCACACTCCTTTCCATAAAAACGTTTTCATCTAAAATAAAAAATCCAGAAAAACAGATATGACAATTACATCGTAATAGCCACAACTCTAAGTATATATTGTACATATTGTACATTGACAACGCTCTTGCGGACAGATTCCCTTGAATACATATTGGGTATTGTAAATATTCTGTATGATAGGAGACCTAGCAGTCACAGTATACAACACCTGCAAGCAAGTTCTCTAACTCCTTTCTACGAAGACGAAGTGAAAATATCAGCTCTTTATAGTAGGACAGGAAGTTTGACATTTCTGTCTTTAACAGAACATGTTCTTCTTCAAAACGCTTAGTTTCCATCCATTTCTCAGCTACTATTCGTTTCGTTCGGATTGGTAAATCTAAGTGAAGACAAAATTACAAACATGTTACAGACACGTTTAAAAAAATATGCACCACTATGTGCATGTATGTAAAACGCTCGTTGGGGTCATGGCATCTTATTTCCAAGTCGCAAACAATAAACCGTGCCCAGGATCGACTCATCCCCTGGGCGATGTGTTCTGAACTCGGGCGCACACGACACGATTTTTGTTGACCAACTAAATCGTTACGTGAGCGGCATATATATTTTTAAGCGATTTTAGTTGGTCGATTGAATTGGGCAATATTAAATTGTTTTGAAATTGCATTGCCATGTAAACACATTAAAATCGACCGACTTAAATCACGTCTTGTCCGCTCTGCCTAACAGAATAATAGTGTACATGCAGGCATTTGCGTGAATAACGTTATGCACGAACCTTTACTACCAATGGGCATTTCAGATTCGTCGATCCATTTAAAAATCCCGTTTACAATATCGTCTACCATCAGGTTATCTTTTCCCAAAATACTATTGTACAACGATACCGATGTTGTCAGGTCAGCCTTTTCGTTGGATATCTTTCCCCTTAAGCGTTGACGTTGCTTAGATGAATCTTAAAAATGAACACAACATAGATTTAGTATGATGAATAAAATTATTCTTCTAATACCATCTAGTAAACTGTATCAAGCTATTTTTTTAAGAATTAATGAACATATATTTAATTTGCCTATACGTAAAGCAATAAACCAAGATGAACTATGGATAAAATTACTTACCAGCACACTTTCCCATATTATATGTCAATTGAGCAATGCAGAAATGCTTTAGCATCATTCGCCTTTGTAAACCAGACAAACATGTTGTTTTTAATGCGTTCTTTCCAATGGTTTGAGCTGTCATAGCGGTATCAGGAGCGCACAATCGAAGCAGGTCATCTAAGCCACCATTACCGATCTTTTTAGTGATACTTTTAAGGGTTCTCGGAAACAATAGACCCACGGCATCACAAGTAGCCTGGACATCTACAGCAGTACAATTCTGTTCCAAAGACGAACCAAGAAAGTATTTCTCCTGTGGTGTCATTGGCACGGGTTTGTTGTATAACTCTTGCTCTTAAAGAAAATTGTATCACAATAGACAAATAATGTTTAGAAATAAGATGCATAAACTGAATTATTAAACAACCAAGAAAAGTTAGAAAACAAATAAAAACAAAATCGGATATACATAAATGGTGATCAATAATGCAGCGAATAAAAAAAATTCCAACTGCATGACTGTTACGTGGTACTACCTTTCGCTACATCAATTACTTCCCCCACCCAAACAGACATCTTGTTCCTAATTTCATTTAGGGCCATCCCTCCGGAGCATGCTACCATTTCCTCTTTTGCTTTCGTCCATTTGCCTTTACACTGAAATGTACATATGTATATCTATGTAAATATTATATACTGTATATACTAAAGTATTTAAATGCACTTAAATTACTTAAATATTATAAGTACACCAAATAAGTGACTCCAACCTTAGCGTAACGCTTTGATAAAAAAACCGGTAAGCCAACAATTTTCCTTTTGTTCCAAGACATGGCATGTTCAGTCAGCAATTCTTCTCTCCCTAAGAAACAGACAGAACAAATGTAAAAACTTATAGATAACATCAGTAGCTCATTGTTTAAACACAAAAATAAGGTACAGTAAACAAAAAATTTATCTTACTTTCAGGAAGCATGTGTTTTGTAGTTGTACCAAGACGGGAGAAATGACTGTTAACAAGCTCAACCTCTTCACCAGTTGTTCCTGAAGCTCTTTCCTGCCAACGACCACCCCACAATACCTACGAAGAAATAATGCAAACTACAATTCACACTTTATTCATCTAATTAATGACTGATTACCTGACAGACATGTTGTGGAACATTATGAGTCAACCTACTAATGACTTCTGAACATACAGTAAGAGATTTAAGTGCTATCAATGTTAATAAAAATCAAGAATATTTTGTACAGGTCACAGTATAAATTACCTGACATGACCACGAGTGTGCCTTGGCATGCATCACAGACAAAGCTGGCTTCATTGATTGAGAAGCTGCAGGATCATGGATGGTCAGCCATGGCCAATATTTACAGATAACATCATACCAAAAAAATTGTACATTCTCAGGCAAAAGAGATATTGTCTGCAAGTAATGGGCATAGCCGTACATTTCTCCATAATACATATTAACAGCATGCTGGGCAATAGCATGACGACAAGCAACCATTTCCAGTCCAGTTTCATCTAAACCCTTCTTTCGCTTTAAGTTGTTTGCTGCAGCACGCCATGTTGATGCACCACAAAGATTATTATTGCTGTTAGTTTCCTAAATTGAAAAAAGGCTTCTAATCAAAATTAAAATTACAATGTTAACATTGAAAACATGGCTATTCCAGACCTATAGACATGTCAACAAGGGTAACTGATTTATGAATAAACAAATTTCTGAAAAAAAATCAAATGAAATTACTGACTTCAGAAAATAGCAAGAGGCTTGAAAAAAGAGCTTGTTCATAATAAGTAAAGCCTGATAAAAAATCTGATGGTTTCTGAGTTATATCTTTCTTTAAAATGGCAGGATATTTCAAAGATACTGTGCAAATTATTTTAGATTAGCACAGATACAAGACAAGTACAGTACCTCCTGTGCTGATTTTTTGTACACTTCTTGGATATGACTGTCAACTTTTGTTTTTGATGCAATAAAGTGTTCTTGGTAGTATGACTCATTATGCTGTCTAATAAATTGAAATTGGATAAAATTAACCATAAAATGAAAATAAAAATATATAATCAAACATTTTAATTGGATATTTCAATAGGCCCATACTTTCCAGCTGACTTGAAACGATACAGTTTCATGTTAGCGTCAACATGAGCTGAATGCTGGTCCTGGTTGCAGCAAGGGCATTTCATGAAGTCCTTTTTCATTAGCTGATCAAGTTCATACTTGCAGTATTTCCATTCCCGAAATGCGCTACCAAATGTTGTTGCATTAATTGCTGCTTCCTTCATTTAAAAGACAAAAACAAAAGATATATCACATGCATTCCTATGCATGTTTGACCAAGACTTTTTTCTTTCTCGAGACATGAATAGAAATTGTCAAACAAAATTACTGTATGCTCCTTTGTTTTGCTTTAACTAGTATCCTAGCTTTGCTTAATAACTAGTATCCTAGCTAGATCATATTTTGTTCAACTAATATCTTAACCTCCTAGTAAGTAACATACCCTTCCTTTCTCTGAGGAGTAATCTTCTAAGGATTTCAAAAAAGCTCTTTCAGACACCCCTGGCATGCGCTTTTGCATCAGATCCCACTGCATGAATAAATCCACATCAAATATGTGGATAATGTTACAGGGACTTCCAGGCCAAAATCCAAGCCTAATGACACTTTCTAACGACCAAGGAGACCAGAAATAATTGCAAGCTGAGCATCTAAAATCAACTTTGTCCAAATCAAACCTACCTATAACAACACAGCAATACAATAACCTGCAACAACACATGTTAACGACTGTAATATATATATATATATATATATATATATATATATATATATATATATATATATATATATATATATATATATATATATATATATATATATATATATATATATATATATATATATAATATATATATATATATATAATATATATATATATATATATATATACACAAAAACTTGTCTGTTTCTTGTGATTTATGCTCAACTTTCTCCGGTATTGAGTGCTCTTTTAGTTCGAGTCCTATATATGCTATGTACTTTTCGTATCTTTCTTTTATATATATATATGAGTATATATATATATATATATATATATATATATATATATATATATATGAGTATATATATGAGTATATATATATATATATATATATATATATATATATATATATATATATATATATATATATATATATATATATATATATATATATATGCAGAAGGATACTTTTGCATGATTGGATTATTAGTATAATGTGTCTGTAGACTGACTGTAGTAGTAGTAGTACCTTTTATTGTTATAATGATGCACTGACTTTCTGTTTGAACAGGAACCATTGTTTCACTACATTTACACAAGGGGCATTGCTCCACTTGCGGAGGGAACTGGCAGTCTAAAAAGTGAAAAATACAGAAAAAACAATGAATCAATTGCAGTTGTTTTAAATTTTTATGCTACATAAATAACACAATATTTTATAAATTTTACAATAAACGTTGCAATGTTACAGAATAATAAGCACAAAACATCATGATATGCCAGACCTGTTTTCTCAGTCTGTAATTACAGTACAATGTACATACATTTTGTTTTTAGTTGACCATCACATGTGACTGATAATTTTGGTGCCATAGCTTTATAATAACCATTATAGACCCCATCTCGGTCATGTAAAGGATATTTTTGGTGAACTTTTTCATCACACATTGAGCATAAATTTTTTTGCTCAACACAATCCCTACAGTTAATGACACTTTCATTTTTCAGGCAACTGGAACAGATTTTGGTTTTGGCTTCAGCACAAGATAAAACAGTTTCAAAAATGTTTTGACGGCATGATTCCCAATTACTTGATAAATTATCCACCCTGGTTTTCCATGTATCTTTAGTTTGCTGCTTCTTGATTTTTTCCATGCCTTCAACTAACTTTTCACATTCTTCAATTACTAGTGATAGACCATCATCTAAAAACATTTACCACAGTAAAATTAACATAATTTTGTACAGTACTGAAATTTAATGCTTTTATGTATACTGTATACAGTGTATACTATACTACATACACTAGGATAAGAATGCCTTAGTTTACTTTAACAATATAAGGATTATTAATCTAACTGTATATCAATCAGTCATCAGATTGAATGAACATTATGCTGTTTACGCCTGGGTGCATTCCGTGTAAAGTTCACGCCGAAGATTCGTGATTGTACGCCGACTTTTATTATAAATTATATTATGATTTTTGAAACTCCACGCCGAAGATCTCTGAACTTTTGTGTATGGAATGCACCATGGTGTTCATGGACTCATTATTGATCTTGTTACCTGCCAGTGACTGCACGTTTTCATTACTTGTGTCATCTAGATTGTTAAAGATATTTTCATCTGTATTTGAAGGTATATCTACAGAAAAATGCAAATTGTTGAACAAGAAGTGTTTTATTCAAAATATGATTAATTTAATTAAGGGGTCGGGACAAACGTACAATATGTTTAATTATAATTAAACATTAACCGAAACATGGTCTCTAATAGTGTTCAATGATTTTTGTACTCATATTCTTGGCGTTTGACTGGTGCCATTTGCATTTTACAAGTACGAAGTTCTTACATCATACGGTTTTTTACCTATTACAAACTGAGATTTGCTTTGTCCTACAGACTACAATACATGTTCTAGTCTAGTACTCCATATTAAACGTATAGCTAGTCGCACAGGCACTGTCAAATGGCCATATAATTGGTTGTTTATAAGGTATTTGATATGTGTTGTGTGTGCTGAAGTAGCCTTACCATAACAAGTTTCTAAGAGATTCCTGTTCCCAGTTTCATTACGTTGTCTTTTCCCAATTTGATGGCGTCGCCGAGTACGTGTTTTAGAAATTGGTCTGCCACAATCATCGAGAAATTTTATGACGCTCTCTTTCTTTTTCCTAGTTCTTGGCTTGCGAAAGTCTTTCCCCTTTTGAATTAAGTCTTCAATCTTAGCCGCAAGACGCTCCTCCGATATTTCTTGTGTTCTGAATCGAACAGTCCTTCCACTAGTGGATTTCTTTGAATTCTTTCGCGGTTGATCCACCATATTGGTTTGCAGATTTGTCGCGCGGTATAGGGATCTAAGTTTACCTAGGTACTAGTCATAATAATGAACGCATATATGATGCCATGCATCATACACGCACGATTGTCTCTATGTTATATATCATCATAGATAACGAGAGACCATGTTGGAAAAGGGTCCGTATGTATAAATGTCCACATCTTCGGAGAGCGTCGACTTGACGACAATCTTTCGGGAAATGTCGTAAAGCACACGGAATTGCTGAAAAAACATTTCTTCACAAGGAGCGAGCGTGGAGACTTTTTGACAAATACCGTTGTGTTAAACCATAGAGTAAGACAATCTAAGGAATGGACTGGAAACGCAAGCTAAAGTTTACGCGACATCCGTGATACGCTTTACTTTGGAACCCTGTAACTTCCCTTTAAATACATTTCAGGACTTCGCATTTACATATTTTAAACAAGAACAGAAATGCGAATGGAACTATCGACTTTTAAAACTTTTCAGAGAGATAAACGAGGCGGAAAATCACCATTTAATGTTTCCGTAAACCTTTTTCAACAGCAACAATGGCGACATTTCTGCAGTCAAAAAGAATGCAAACATTCAACGTTGGGTTTTAGCTTTGTTATATCCATAAAGAATTTTAAAAGTCGATAGTTCCATAGAGATTGCCGTTCTTGTTTAAAATATGTAAATAGAAAGTCCTGAAGTATATTTAAAGTGAAGTTACAGGGTTCCAATGTACGGCATATCAGGCCGTATCACGGATGTCGCGTCAGCAACATTGATACTTTAGCTTGCGTTTCCAGTCCCTTCTGTTGATTGTCTATGGTTAAACTGAAGGTAAGTGCCATTTTGTCTTTGAAATAATGAGTTTTCTTATTCCAATCGCTGATTGTGTACTCTGATGGAATATTTTGATTTAATTTAAGAGCGTGCGAATAGAATCACACGGATCAAAATCTTATTTATGAATTATGACCGTGCGAATAGAATCACACTGGCGTTATACGTGTACATTGACGTGTATGATGATAAATAAATAAATATTTAAGAGCGTGGGAATAGAATCACACGGATCAAAATCTTATTTATGA
Source organism: Muricea muricata (assembly GCA_963855995.1). Classification (NCBI taxonomy): domain Eukaryota; kingdom Metazoa; phylum Cnidaria; class Anthozoa; order Malacalcyonacea; family Plexauridae; genus Muricea; species Muricea muricata. The sequence goes on along the minus strand of OY979718.1, from coordinate 49,817,527 downwards.
CCGTAGGAATAGAATCACACTGGCGTTATACGTGTACATCGGCGTTATACGTGTACATTGAACTGTCCGCATGTCTCATCATATTCGTATACAATCTGTACTTATTCAGTTCGAATCGTGCCTTCATTTGTCTTTAATTTGATATTGTTTTGTTTTTAGGCTAGCTGCTGCCCATCTGTATGTCAGTGTTGTTGGGAGATCAATGATCAATGCGATATCAAATCGAAAAGACCACAAAGATGAACTATCGATATATTTGACCTCAAACGTATTTGGTATTTTCATGCAGAATTATAAAATGCTCATTGGAGCTAGAGATGCCAAACATGTAAGTGGCAAAAGTACTAAATAAGGGAAGCACTATTGAACAGCTTGACAGTTGACACATTGATACAGGACAAAGGGAAGAAAATAACAAAAATTTCTCTCAACTATTATTTGCAAATATGCTTTAGAAATGACGTGATTCACAGTACCTGATTCTCAGATTGATAAACGATGATAAGATATAACTATTAAACCTTGCAAACAAGCTAGCATCTATTCTGGATGAGTGATCTTGTACTGTTATCTCCGAACAATTAGTGGTGATACAAGGGGATTCATACCTGCTCTTTGCTTTGTTTAAAGAGTTCACCACGTTGTGTTTGCCAATAGCGAATAACTGAATGGTGCAATCAAGCTGTGCATTAATACTAGAGCTGTGGTGTCATTCAAACCCGAAGATTTAACAACATCATGCCTGCTGTTGTTTCTTAAATCCAAGTTATTAAATATGGAAAAACAAATTTGCAAATTAAAGCTATTGTTTGCCAAATCTGACTTCAAGACTAAGCCCTGATGCACAATCTGGTTATATTATATATCTAAATTGTACTGAATAATAAGTAATGATTCCACTTATTGAAATAAAAACTTTCTTGTGCTTCCACTTTTTAAAACTAAAGCTTCAGTAAAAATTATTGGGGGTCTTGCACTCTCCTTCGCACCCCCCCCCCCCCCAGTGTCTGCCACTACTTTCATTACCAATCAAAATTTAAATTGGAAAACTTCTGAAAACTTATTGTTATTTCCATTAAATCCTGGCTTTATGTCTATATATACTTTCATGTGTACCACCATCCTGGAATCTTAGTTATATTTTTTTCCTTCTTTATTTTCTTCAATTCTGCATACTTATGTTCAAAACATTCTCTTTATTTTTGGTGTACCAGTACATATGTTGTCTGCATAGTATACTTGTACTTTATGTGACTAATTATGGTAATAAAATCTACTTTACTAGTTTAGTTTTGTGGAAACAGCCATGCAAATGTGCAAACTACTTTGTTATGACTGTGTCCAATATATATGTTTGCTAGTACACTTTTTTGGCAAGAGAGATTACAACACTGGAAACATATAATTAAGCATGAAAATTTGTCGCAATTAACCAATGAAATGCTTATGGTACACCAGTTTTGAACATTAAGTTGCAATGTAATCTAGGAATTAATTTCAGTTTGTATCAATAGTGGACTTTGTTACATAAAACCCCCAGAAGTCTACTTAGCGGGTGGTTTGAGCTTAACCTGGAAAATTGTGACCACGGGTTTTTAACATTCACAAAAGACCATTTTCGAGATCTTGCCAGATAATATTGGAAACAATGGAACCTCAAAAAGGTAAATTTTCAAGTGGGACAATCAGAATGGTAAAAAAATGCACTTGAAGTACATGTAGCGTCGCAAACTTCGAAATAACTAGCCTAGTTCACTGATCTTTTTGCGGCTACCCACATGTACGCTACGCGTACCTATTTTCTCGATGTTGGTATCAATTTTCCGTGAATTTTCCGTGCGTAATACAAAAATATACAAAATTTGCAATCTTCACAGGCTTACATTTTCCACATTTTACAACGTTTCGCAACCAAACTTTGCAATTTTACTAATTTTAGGATGCTCTTTAATACTGTGGTAATAAATTTTCCTATTTCGACTTTTTTCAAAATTTTGCCCATAATGCAATCGGTCCATTGAATGTGTTATCAAGTATGTTATCAAGGGCTTTTTGGTTTCGTTTTCGTCGCCAGGATGTTGTTAGCTCTTCAAATTCTTCATGCAACTGTAGCTTACCTTGATTGTATTCCGGTTAAAGATCTTATGTAGTGGTGATTGGAAATCTTTACCGATGTTCAATCTTACACTTTTACTGAATGGTGGGTTAAACCATATTAGCTACGTTTCCTAGCGGTCGGGTGGGAGCTATCGGGTGAAAGAATATTCAAAGCAGTTGTCTGAAGATTGCTTCCTGTAAAGATTGCATCAAACTCTGAGTAACAACTATTGAGTGAATAATTTGAAAAATTAATTAATAAATATAAATTATCGATCGAGGTATATGATCGAACCGCCAACAATCCAGAGTTATACCATGTAAGAGATACACTTTATCAAACACGACATTATGTCTGTATAATAGCATTCTTTATACTGCAAGATTTGAATGAGTCACGACACGCTACATTTTTTTACATTCTACACAAATTATATCGCCTGTCTCTTTTATTTACAAAAACCGAGTAATAGCATATGCCCATACATGTACGCACTACAACTACGGTTCGTAGCTCGCTGCTGAAAGACAATCATAACTAAACCGTTACTCTATTCGATACACTGTAGAAAAATGTTAAGACGTACTTATGCATGTGGTCTTCTTAATCTATGTGACTACCTCAGTTTACAAAATGTTAGAAACTCGAAAACATTACATATTCGAAAAGACTGTATACATTTTCTTGATCGAGCTATAGGTATAATAACATGATTTGTAGGCTCTCAAATACGACCAAATAATATACCGTCTTCCTGATTACCGCCTAACTATTCTAACAAACTAAAGTTTAATAAACGATTACATACATCCTGCCGCCTAAATGTCAGAGCAAAATTTCCAGTGTTGTAGTCGTGTTGCGAAAGCGGCCATTTACTGTATTGAGGCCGCTTGTATAAGAACGTAGGAGCGCTGTGTATGCAGAGCGTTTGTAACTAAAGAACTACTTGAGAAAACAGTTTGTGTTTAGTAAAACTCGTTCTCACCTGACGCATGTAAGATAAGCTTAACCCACCAGATTAGAAAATTTGCCATTTACAAAATCTCTCCAATGACTTCAACTACTGATATCCAAGCTCGGCTCAAAAGACACGTCATATAACGTGTGAGTCTGCCTACTGAGCTAATGCTCTTTACGTCACAAACATAAATACTTAAGTGTAAAATAATTCTCACTTATTGCAGGTAAAAAGTTGCGGGTTGCGCAGGTAAAACGTCGTGGGTCAAAAAAATTGTGTTAATTGTTGTACAGCTTTATCTATCGACTACGTGTAAAAGCGCACAAACGCAAGTCTTATACGCTGTATATCCGGATGTATTTTACTGACAAACACTCAAACAACCCGAGCGTTTTATATATTGATTGTGCAGGCCCTTGAAACCGTTTTGCTGAGACTGAAATTCATATCCGCTTTGGACTTTAATCTGCAATTCCATTTCCTCATCCACTTGGAAAAAAGCACCTGCAATCAAGCACTGACCATCCATAATTCAGCACTTTAAACCTAACGCTACAGTATCATAGCCGGGACACCTAGGTATACTTCTATGTTAAAAAGTGTTTATATCATGTGTAATTATTATACGTGCATGCAGGGTGTATAAAAAGTAGACCCCTCCAAATGCAAATTAGCCGCAATCTGTTAATTCCACTAATTTGACAGCTCAACATACAGTATACATATGCTGTGAATTAATTGTTCAAAACGTCTTGTACACTTGGGAATTTCCAGATATTTTTTATTCTACATGCACGTGCTTTTACCTTTTACAAGATAAGACCGGTCTGGTCAGTATATACTAATTTTTCTGAACCACGACTTTTTACCCGCAACCCGCGACAACTACTTACACTCTACATAAATTATACATCATGTGCTTCATTTACAAAAAACTGAGTAACACAATGCTGACAAGAGCTATTATTTATGACTCACTGCTGAAAGACAATCTTACTTAAGCCGTAACTCCAAACAATTGTCACAAATATTTGCACAATATTTGACACACTGTACAAAAATGATAAAACACAGACTTATATGGCGTTCTTAATGTATCTGCGTACTTTTACACAAAAATATTACCTTTCCTTTATTAATAACATTATTTTATAGAGTGATAAAATCATGTTATTACCCGAGAAAAGGTACAGTTTTTTCGAATTTCTAAAATTTTTTTGTGACCACAAGATCAACAAGATGTAATTTACTACAGTCTACATAATTTATTAGATTATTTTTTCCAGTTAATTGGTAACATTCTCTGGTGTATACCAACCATGCGGAATGTGGAATGGAACAGAATACGGAAGAGAGTGGTAATTAAAATAATTATATTAATAGCAAAAGACCAAAAGTGGCAGCGAAAGTACAAAGCCAAATGGCATTTCATCTGCTGTTTATTTATTGCAACATTGGTCCCATGCCCCCTCTCCTTTGTGATACATTTAGCTGCTCTTCTTTACAATTTGTATAAAAGCATTTGTGCCGAAAATCCCGAATACTACGAACAGAACATGAATCAGCGAAGATACATGCACGCCTAGTGTACCTATTTTTTAAACTAATACTTGACATTCTTTATATAAAAAAATCGTAATGTAGTAGTGCAATTTAGGCTTATTAAGTTCATGATTCAACCAAAAATAAAAAAGTAGCATAAATTAAACTTTTCGATCGTACTGTAAATATCACTGACGGCAAATCGAGTAACATAAAATGATGTTTTCAAAGTATATCACAATGGTCTCATTAAAAAGTATGCATCAAAATTCATGTAGCAACCACTCGTCCCTTCTTTAAAATATACAGTAAGCATTGTGAATTGCGTTGAAATATTTCGCATCGGTGCAAATAATATATGATTGTTAGTCCAACCACAGGGTTTCTCTGCAGCATTCAATGGTCATGCCGATGCGCCAGGTAGTGTTTGGACACCGCCGTAACAAGTGCTGCTGCGGTATCTTCAGAGGAAAGTATGAAAGGAGAGCGCTATTGAAAATGTTAAAAGTTTTTGCACTGGCGAATAACGCAAAGCCCGAACACGTCCAACCTCCTCGTTGAAATGACGTAATATAACTTTCATATTACATCCGCCTAGCATGTAGCAGGAGTTCATGCAACTAATCTAAAACAATCGCTTACAACTTTCCACACTGTTCCTTCAGCAGTAAGGACAAAGTTCTGAGAAAAAATTTTTGGTTTACTGTCTTCATACTCAACAGTACCAGCAACAAATACAGCAATAGTCGTGCTTCCTGGGACTGCTCTTTCTATAAGAAGATAGACATATCTGGTTTAGTGCATGTATTTCAGTATAAATTAGAAATTGAATTAACATCTATCGTACTCGTAATAAAGCCCGCGTCAACAATGACTGGAAAACCGATAAAAGTGCTGCATAAAATACATTGGAGGGTGTAGCTCTGTTGGAGACGGTTTAGGCGTCTACGTTTTCTCGGCAAGCTAGCTAACAGTGATCTTCACTGGGCTGCTGTCTTCTCGGTAGCAGAGTCATCCGGACCATCCGACAAGAAAAATCTGTTTGATGCCGAGAAATCACCTCTCCGCGGACAGAGCTACTGTCACACGATAAACGCGGAGATGAGTAAGACACTATAACAAGGTTACTGGAAAGAGATAGCCCCCCCCCCCCCACAAATAGGTAAAAACATTTACCAATAAGTCCTGTGACAAGGTGCAAACGTGTAACGCAAAAAAGCAACAAAAATAGATTTAAAAAAAAAATCATCCGGAGTAGCCGGAGAACAGGCCCGGCGAGCGGGTGCGGTAGGAAGTGACAACATTAATACAGTAACACAGGACAAGCTAACACGACGCCTGAAATAATTCCGGCCAACCTAAACACAGACACCTGCACAAAGAACAGCAGCACAACATGACAACAGTAACACTCCGACAGACACGAGCACGCACGAAACGAGCACTAGACAGTGACCAGTGACGAACGGGACAGAATACGCTACTCACAACCTAAGCAAACGGAGACACATAGGACAAGCATATAGCAGTAACAACGGGCAAGCAGCCCGAAAACAGTTAGCAAGGAAACGCAATTTCGGCAAGAAGCCGAGACAGTAGTTGGCAAGAAGCCCGGCATAGCACAAGGGACAGGGCAACCCACAGAAAAACATCCACCGTCCACAGGTGGGGAGGGTTGGGAAATCGAAGTATCCAGTGTGAAACCCAGCTGGCAAATGAGCATAACAAACTGCCCCCCCCCGAGTCATGCCGCTATTAGACCTCATGCTATTAGTCTAAAAGCCCGCGAAAATTGCAGAGCAGCATAAATATACATAATAATAACCCGCAGCGCACCTCGTACTTGATGTTAACTATTTTTATTGCATAAACACATTTAAAATCGTAATTGTTATACGATGTTAAAAACATTCCCAGCATCAATATCATAAAAAAATCGCTCTCTTCAAGGATAACAGTAAGGAATGTTGCGTTCAGGGCAGAGTTTTATTCATTATTTATTCAATGGCTCCATTGACTGTCAAATATGTAACTGGTGAATAACTTGTTTTAATCTCTCGTGGCTTTTTTCAATCTTCACGTTTTCTTGCAGAATTATTAAAGCGATTTGAGCCTTTCAAGCAAGTAGTATGTAATTAAGACACGCTTGAAGTAGTAAACACAGCACTACATGATCTTAATTCTACGTTGCAACAAAGTATTTTGTTTGTAAATGTCAAGAGCAAGGAAGATCTGTACTAAAAAAATTTCCCAAGTCTCAGGTTTTTATAGAAAAATAATTATATAATGAGTTTCGTAATGAGAGGATAGAAGTCTCACGCTTTTAGAAAATCTAGGTACATATAGTCATTTCAGGTGAGACGTCTTCCAACTTGACTCAAATGAATATACAGTATACCCAATATATTTACCAGACTGATTATCCTTGGCATTAGACAAGCCTTGGAATAAATATTTTCAGCAGACGGACACTTTGTCCGGCAACTTCTTCAGTGCGCCGGACAAAATTTTTGGACATTCAGTTTCAGTTATGAGCGCCGGCGATCTCCAAAATGTTTCAATATTTATGCCTTTGTAAAAAGTCATTTACTCTGTAGGTTTTTTTGCGTTCTTTTACACTTAAATTTATAAAATTATTTTGATTTGTTCGGAAATTTTGACCGACGTGATTTTGCACATGTAACTTATCAGGCGGACAAAAGTTGTTTTCACAGGTATTCCTGCCGGACATAAACATTTTATCGCCGGGCATTTTTTGTGAAAAATCTTCCACCGGACAAAATGTCCGGCAGATCGAAAGTTTCGCCGGACAAAACTGAATTTGACCTTTTTTAACCGGACAAATGTCCGATGTGCGGCGCTATTTCAAGGCTTGCATTAGAGTATCACATCACACAATCCCAAGGTGTTATATGTCTCTGAAAATAGCTAAATATTTATACCTGAAACTGGTTGACAATCCATGGAAGAAATGCTATGAATGCTTGTAGGCAGAGATATAAAAAATTCAGTCAATTTATCACTTCCTTTCACATGATGTCCATTCCATACTAAACTTGAATTACCAGAATATAGCTTTGATACAACCTATGACATAAAATTTAATAAACGTAATTTATTATTATTTACCAGTATAGTTGTAAAAGCTGTCATCTACACATAAGCCTAAAAAAATCGTAGGTCGCGTATGTTGTTCAGGTACAGATCCCAAGTACTGTGAGTACTAACATGATCAAGCCATTATTGTGTTCCTTGTACGTTTCTTAGCGGCCGAACGGACGCTATAATGTTATTCTTAAAATGATTTGGAATTCTTCTAAATGTGTTTGTCTAATGCAAAAGTGACAACACGTCGTGAACATAGAAAAACCTTTTACAACCAATCCTTTTCAAATAGTTGGTTTCCACCCATAAATCAGATGCCCTGGTATCACATTATAATGTTCAAGCTTATGATTTGCGCACTTACAATACAGGTATAGTTTCATTCCTACAACTGCTCATGCGCAGAATATAATTCTAATTTGAGCTTCTAGAAATCTTTGAAATAATTTCCAACAATTACATATACATCAAAAGCTTAGAAATTTAGGATTTGTCCATTCTTTTTTTCTGCAACAGAAACGCAATGCATTGTTCTATTAGGCCAATTAATGGACGTCATTGGACAATATTGTTGGTCTTTTTTATCCAGACAAAACATGTCTACCAGTACCATGGACCAGAAGAAATAATTATAATATTATAACAAATCTGCCTGAATAGGAATAATAATCACAGTACAAGTGTAAACACAACTTAGCTTGGCCCAAGAGCTGGGACACAGCAGCACACTTAAAGCCATATTTTTAACTAAACCCCAAGTACACTATGTCAGCCATGCCTTCTATGATGCTCCTTCAGCAAAAATTCCTTTCCACAAACCCTACACTTTTGATCAACATCCTCCTGCTCAGTTGTTGCTCATACCCTTCTGTCCTCGTTCCTTAATAACTACCAAAACATTGCACCTACACCTTGGCAAAATGCAGCAGCAGAATGCTATTAAATACTAATTGTCAATAAGTATATGAGAGAATAGTATTTAAACTCTTTAGCTAATAGACTTTTTTGATCATAGATTGAATATGAGGAAGCCAGATTATTACACACATTGTAAAGATTTTGTAAAGATTAAGGGTGATTAAAAAATCACACTTTATAAAACGTTTTGATGTTCTTGTCGGTACCTGTGCGACACTATTATACTATATCTCTGACACTATATCTATACCGGCACCAAGGCTTGCGTGAAAGGAAGCAAGCACCTTTTTGACACACTAGAATGTAGACAGGGAGCACTTGAATCTCCAATGCTTTTTCACATCTATATGGATTTTGTAGTCCGAGTTGCTCGCCATGAAGTACTGAAGAAACGACCAGACTCAGGTATTAAGATCGAGTATTCCATCCCGAATGAAGTATCACCACGGGAGTATCGCCCCAGAGCCCCATCTCGCGGGACAACCCAGATAACTGAGCTGCTGACGATGAGGCGATTTTCGCCAACTCTGTAGAAGAACTGAAGACAATCCTGGAAATCTATGACCGAACTTTTACACGCTTCGGTCTGCAGATATCATAAGTAAAACCGAGATTATGCCTTTCAATGTTGATGACGCAATAAAGAACCAGGAACGTCTGATTAACGTTGGCAATAACAAAATTGAAAATGTAAGAACTTTCAAGTATCTTGGGTACACGATTACCAACAACGAAGAAAAAACATCTTGTTTCCTGCATGCAAGGATTGGGGCTGCTTTCCAGAAGTGGAACGAACGTAAACATGTACTTACAGACCGACGAATAAGATTGTCAACACGGGTTCGTTTTCTGACGAAATGCGTGAGGTCGCGCCTCCTATACAACATTCCGACCTGGTCACTAACGGAGAAAGAGCTTGATACCACAGATAAGAACAGACAAGGGATGATGGACAAGGATTTAGAGGGGCGATATGAAATATCAAACGAGAAACTCTGAGAGATAACCCAAACGCTACCAATCCGTAACTTTTGTTACCGGCAACATGTGAAATACATCGGTCATTTGTGCCAGTTAGAGAACAATGCCCTGCAAAAACAAGTATTGTTTAACATTAAGGCACCCAGAAAAGTCTGGAGTAAGTTAAAGACCGTCCTTGGTGTTGTTATCAAGTTGATAGTTATCAACCGAGAAGGTCCATGATGTCAAAGACAGCCATCCTGCAACTGCTGGAACATGGACTCTCAAAGCTCCAGCAGTAGCGCCCCAAGGCCAGAGATGCGCCAAGCGGGAAACATGACGATGATGATGATGACTATTGGTAGTAAATTTAGTGCTAATGTATATTCAGGGCATGTATATGGTTCAACTACTTGATAAACCTCTGGCTAAAATGTACCATTAACAGTCGTCACTTTGTCAACTCTTAAACACTACATTTTGACCATTAACTAAAGCTGTCTGAAGGAACAAATTTCTACCAGTTTCAAATATATTGATTGCTTAGATTAATTTTAATTTCATTTTGTCGGTTTTGTCTTCTTCTCGTCAGTTTTCAACTGGTTATTGAAGGTGGTTGGTAATTAGTATCAGTTCATAGGTATTGCTAATTTTCCCAGGGCAATCTTTTCTATGACCCCCAAACGGTCCCTATGTCACAGGAAATCCCCCCCAAAAAAATAGGGGCCATATTTCCCAGGAAAATTGTTCCTCCCTTTAAAGACATGCATTGTTCTTAAATTTGGGACATTATGCTATGCAAATGATGCAATAGAATTTTTTTAACAATATCATTCCAACACTTGACAATCTTGAAGTATTGTCTGTCAGGTCTGCTGTCAACAAAATACAATACTGTCAATATACCATCTACAGCCTTGATACTTGAACTTTACACCTTATAGCTATTTTTTGTTCTTTCATTGTTCCAGCTGGATATTCTCCTCTAGCCACGTAATTTAGGATAGTTTCGTACTATCCTTTTGTACGAGTCTCACTGCTCTCCATGTTGCACTTATTCAATTGTAACAACATTTACAAGTGTTGTTAGCTATAGCACTTATATATTGAAGCTAATAAGCAATTATCAATGCTTTTCAGGTTATTATACAGGGTGCATAAAAAAAACAGAGTCCATGTTATGTGTCTAATCATTTCTAAATTACTGAAGCTTATAGAACAATTTTGGACTTGTTTTAAACCACGTTCTTTTCTCTTTCAAACAAGCAGTAATTTGTATTTTTACTCCGCGTAACGTACGTGCTATGACAAATTTAGTAAAAGCTATCGATTTGAGATGCCCTCCAAGTATGCAAATTCACTATGTCTTTCATGGTCGCCAGTTAAATTTTTAATTTTTTTGCTTTTTACATAAATGGTATGTCTGTTAAACTTAATAAAACTTGTTATAAAGCTTTACAGAAGATAACGGACCGTTAACGTGCACTACGAACGGATAGTTCAAGCTTGTATCGACTTCATGAATATTAACATTATGCAATTTCGACAACATTGTGCACGCGCGGATAAACAAAACGCTAATTTCGATCATTATTTTGGCATAAATCTAAGGTTTTTGTTGATGTAAACGGTCTGTTATCTTCTGTAAAGCTTTATAACAAGTTTTATTAAGTTTAACAGAAATACCAGTTATGTAATAGGCGAAAAAATTAAAAATTTAACTGGCGACCATGAAAGACATAGTGAATTTGCATAATTGGAGGGCATCTCAAATCGATAGCTTTTACTAAATTTGTCATGGCACGTACGTTACGCGGAGTAAAAATACGAATTACGGCTTGTTCGAAAGAGAAAAGAACGTGGTTTAAAACAAGTCCAAAATTGTTCTATAAGCTTCAGTAATTTAGAAATAATTAGACACAAAACATGGACTTCGTTTTTTTTTATACACCCTGTATATCCATTGTGCTTTGTTTAGAGTTTTGGTGTAATGCTTTTGTGATCAGTCATACTACCATCCTTATTTTTGATTTTTTGCAAGTTTATGAAACCCATCATTATTAAATAATTTCAGTGCACATTTGTGTTTCACTTTAATGTATTTATAAAAAGCAATCCTTCAAATGTGAATCCCATCCTCAGGAGAAATTGTGGGTGGGTGGGGGGCAAATTTTCTGGGACATAGGCCAGTCTTTTAGCTTGCATGACCAGTGGTACAGACTCAAGAACTTTTGCGCATGGCCTTTGTGAGTTTCAGCCAAATAATTTTACGCGCTGGCTAACAATAATTTATTGATGTCTAAGCAAGTGCATAATGTTGGCACGTTTAATGCAGACTTATTACATACATGAAAGAAAATTTTTAGACTAATGCTGACACGAGATGTAACTAAGTGTACACAATGTTGAGTTGTAGCTTTGTCAATACCCGTACTCACGTGTCTTCGTTTATCAAAAGTATCATAGTAAATATTAATGAATTCTTCTCCTGATTGACATGCTTGTTCAGCTAACAGTTTTTTGCTCTATGAAATTTAATAAAAATATATAAGTAAAGTAAAACACCTTTCCAGGACAATTATAATAGTAAAATTTAAATTTTGTACCTCCTGTTTCGACGCCATATTGAATAGTTCCTTTGGCTTTGGTTGCAACATTGATTGGTCGGTTTTCCAATCATGGGGGGGGGGGGGGGGGTGGGGTTTATATCATTCCGTGATCGGGGATATAAGACCATGTAGCCGTGATTGGTGTTGTACTGACTGAACTACAGTAATTCCATTCAAATGGTATGGTATTGGCATTGCACAATGCAAATTGTACTTCCCCAACTTTATTGGTAATCAGTGTTCATGACCAGAGTATTATTGCCTATTGTTGTGAGTCTCGTGCTAGCTGTTTAATATACAAATCATAGACTGATGATTTCTTGGCAAGGTGTGATATGTTGTGCTTTTAATTCAAAAACTGTTACAAGGATATTCCTTACTTATTTTCTTTTGTATGATCTATTACTGTCGACATTTGTCTTCTCTACTGAAGACAGTGCTACTGACTGCAGTGGTGCGACAAAGGATTGTGGGTGCTCAAAGACATTTCGATCTGATAGCCTTGCTGGGGCAACTCACTCAGATCATGAAAAACATAAATGGACTCTAAGTTCTAATCCAGGCAGCTCAGAACATGATCATGGTCTGAAATATGATTCAATGGTACTTTTACATGGTGGTGATTTTTTTCTGGGTACCAATAATCCTAAAACAGCATCTGATGGTGAAGGACCAGCAAGAAAAGTTAAGCTTGATGCATTTTATATGGATAAATATGAAGTCTGTAATCATGATTTTGAGATGTTTGTTAATAAGACTGGTTATATCACTGAGGTAACGATGCAACTGGTTAAGCCTGGTTCACATGGAACCAGTGGCAAAGCCAGTTTGACATTTATTTGGTCATAAAAATGCAAATTTTTCAGTGTTTATATTAAAACAGTATAAGGAATTGATTTCTAAAGAAATAATGATAAAATGTCTATAATAATAAATAATGATAAATTATTTAAGTTTGCATAGCATGACCAAATTGTCGGGCTAGCTTTGCTACTGGATGGAACAAAGGCATGTTTTAAAGCAATATTTTATCAGACTCCATCTTTTCAACTTTATGGGGTGTAAAGTGGAAAAGACAGCGCAAACACAATAGTGACGTAAGTACAAGATAAGCATAGTATAAGCATAAGCATATGCACAAGAAAAGGAAAACTTCATTTTCTTGTGCTTGATAAAAGCAGGTATGCTTATTTCACTGTTTGAACCAGTATTTATTTAATTTAAAATACTATGACCAAAAATGACCTTTGGCAATCCTTTATATAATAATATCAGGGTAGGGATTAAAGACAATGTGTGCAATTTACAGATGACAGAAGATTTATTTGATAATTGTGAAGGAATGGCAGACATTCCGGCAGATATTCATATAATTGTGTTCTGTCAAAAAAAATTATTTTCAAATCAATGGACGATTTCCGTTTTAGACAAACTTTGAAACTATTCATTAGTAGCACAGCTGAAAAGAGCATCCTAAACTAGTAGACTGTAAATCTGCAGTAAAAACTGTCATAACAAGGAGGGCAGCTTACTGAGCTTAAATTCTCAATGAGAATCTGGGTTCCAAAGTTTTTTTATTGAGATCTGTTTCATTCTTCATCCTTGGAAGCACTAATTCCATTTTATTCTCATGACAGTGCATAGAAGTACACAGCCAAATTTGTTTGTCTTAATCCAACAACCTATACTAGACATTCTATATGTTGTAAAGAACACATCAAAAACAATTTATGCCTTTTTTAAAATACCTGAATCACAGAGCCTGAAAGAGTAAGTTACTGTTTGACTGTATTTATGTAGTAAAACATAATGGATTCACCTTGGTCAATTTACACAGCTCGTTTCAGTACTCTAAAAAGTGTATTGATATTTTCAATAACCATACTGACATTACATCATTTCCAATTTTTAATGTGAAAAATTTGTGCAGGTACAGTTAGTAGCTGTTTTATCTTTCTATGGTTAATAATTACGATTATAAGATTAGAGGCAATTTTGAATTAATTTTTATTAAAAGATCTTTGTTCTTGACAAATGGCATTATACAATTAATGGCATTATATTAAATAGAAAACAGGAATTCAGCAGTACATTATCACATGATACATTTGTAAAAGAGCTCTTGCACTATGACACTAACTTATCACGTTACTGAACTTTGTGATCGCCTGAACAAGTGTGCCGCCTGAACAAGTGTGCCGCCTGTTTGCCAGGAACCTACGACCTAAACCCACGGTTATTTCAGTGGTTTACTCGCAGGCCACTTTACCAGCTACTTTACCAGAATTTAAGGCCACATTTTTTATACCATATTACAACAGTCAAGTTCGAAATAGCACAATTAGGTAGAAGTACGTATTCAGCTCATTCAAATTATGACGGTTCGGACAGCTTGTAACCAATTAAGCAAGTATTTTCGAAAAGTGTTGTTTACCATTTTAGGTCAGACTGGCTTAATTTTTCTAGAATATTAAAAGACAATTTGACATGTCTTGCATATTTGAATGTGCGAGTTGGTCGTAGTATTTCTTCCCAATCCTAATAAACAGTCCATACTTCTTAACATTTATATCTTTTGAAACTAAACTGGGAACATTTATCAACTAAACAGGCTGAAAAGTTTGGAAATTCGTTTGTTCTTGAGAGCAAACTGAGTGAAGAAGTGAAAAAAGACATCACTCAAGCGGTGAGTCCATGCTACAGTATGTTTTCATCATACTTTGGTATATAAGCAGGGCCCTATGCAGATCGTCCATTTTCTTCACAGATTTAAACAATCCATTTCAGAAGAAAGTAATATGACAGAACACGAATATATGAACAATTTTTGTGAAACTCATCAATAATTCATAAAGAAAACACAAAAGAAATCATGAGCGTGAAGGAGTCTGTATACTCTGATACAGAAATCTGTTGATTTTCATAAACTTTAACTTTGATTTTCTCGTCTTATATAAGATGTACTTGCAAAATTACGTCGCAAACTGATCTATTATAAAATTGGAGAGTTTCACAAGCTATTTACATAATTCGCGTCCATGTTGTATCAAATATACAACTCTTGCCTTCGGCTCGAGTTTGTATATGCTAATACAACACGGCCGCTCATGTTGTAAATAGTACATAAGCAATTGCCCCTTCCCCAATTATCGATCTGCGTACGGCACTGTATACCATATAAGGCCCGGTCTAAATGCCACAGTATTAAAAAATACATGTTTGAGTCCACCCGGTTAGTCGACTATAATTGACGTGTTCAAATTTTGATCCAGACCACAGATTTACCATACAGATATCTGTTCGCAAGCCCAGCCAGTGTGAGGCGGAGAGACGACACAGTTTGCATTCGGCGCATGTAAAATGCTACGTTTACAGCGGGCCTAATACAGTCAATAGTCGTTGACTGATATGAATTCAATTTTAGGTTTCAGGTTCTCCGTGGTGGTTACCAGTTGAAGGAGCATTTTGGAAACAACCAGAAGGTCCAGGGTCCAATATAAGAACAAGGTATCAGCACAGCTATTATCTTTTATTCACTATTTTCCAAAATCTAGTATAATTAACAACTTACAGGGCTTTCAGAATTTTTTTAGTCCACCGTCATGTAGTCTATTATAAATCCAGTGTTTTGATTGCATGCGGCATGCATGTCTTCGCTACAGCACTGTCTAATGGCGATAGACCACTAAACTTGTTTTGCAAACATGTTAAACACTGTCTTGAAGAAATGTTATTCTTTAACCTGCGAAATAGTAGGTATATCTAGAAATAGTGTCTTCAATTACAATTTATTTGCTGAAGAAAGTGTGTTTATTTCGTGGGATAAAATGCACATGCGTAGAGTTACTGGTTAGTCGTGCACATTATACATAAACCTGTGGCTTAGATGATTGGGTACTTGGTTTACTTTGGTTTACTCGGGTTTACTTTATTTACTTAATATATAGACTAGATCATCCTGTTCTACACGTGTCGTGGAACGATGCAGTGGCGTTTTGTTCCTGGCTTGGTAAACGTCTTCCCACTGAAGCAGAATGGGAATTCGCTTGTCGGGGTGGACTCGAGAAAAAGTATGAAATGTCCCAATATCTTGTTAACGAGAAGAAAATACATTATACAATACACACACTAGAGTAGAATTTCGTATAAGTAAATTACACTACCCAATTTTCAAGTTAATTATTAAAGAGCAGAATTTGATCATTAATGATTGTCAATGATTATTAATTATTAAAGGGCAGAATTTACTGAATGGATATACATATCTTGTGCAGACTTTCTTGAATTTAACTGTAAAGCATAAAAATTATTATTATTATTATTATCATCATTGTTATTATTATTATTATTTCGAAAGTCCGTGGATATTTACAAAATATAGATATATTATAAAAAACTACAGAGATAATACATAATGTACGCTAACGTATAACAGCTTATAAATAAATGCATAATAATCTTCCTTTTCAAATGCACAAGTCTTTGATCAGTTTTTTAAAAGAACCGATAGACGTTTCGGTTATTTTAGTTAATAGGAATTTTTCTTTTAATTCATCGTACGGTTATCCATTTATTGTACGAATTTGTTTCTACAAACTCTTCAGGAATTTTTCTGTTAAAATTTGTTCCATGAGACAGTTCCTCTATAGGAGAAGTCTCGCTCTAAAAGATTGTTTTATGTTTAGGTAGGTATAGTTTTTGATGATTATGTCGTAGTTTTGTTTTATTTTCATAAATGGAAAACATCTGTGTCGAGTATTCCGAAGCCATACCTTTAAGCGACTTAAACATCACTGTAGCCAGAGACGTGCCAGGCGGAAACGTATTCTTATTATAAAGATCAATGCCCAGCATAATGCTTTGAGTAAAGCCATAAAAACAAGATTTAAAGTAGAAATTATTTATTGTGACGTTTCGTCTTAACTTAAGACATCCACAATATCCCATTCACAGAGATACATTCTCTACAGATACGCACTCAAATCAACCGACTCTGCAACGCTGCTTTTCCTCATCTTGATATTAGATTCGTGTTTCGTTCTTCCAGACGAATCTCTTCCTTTTTCCCTTCAAGGATAAAGTTCCCAAATACTTGAGAGTGTCTAGTATATGTCTAGTATTCTGTCCCATATAAACGCCTGTGGGCACCCTGCTAGCTTTGACGACTTTCAAATTCTTTCTTCCTCCTCAGACTCATACGAATTAATGATACACGAGAGTCTTATCATTAATAAATACAAACCTAATCTAAACGTTCAAGGCAGCTCTATTCCTCTTAACCTCTTCTAATTTGTCGTTTATGTTGTTTGTGTTTGTAATGTCCTATCCACCTTCACACGTTTATATCCTTAATTAACCCTTGTAATTTTACACCTTGTAAATATAACAACACTACTAGCATAGAATAAGATATATATTTAAACTCTGTATGTAATATTATCCACTTGTCAGAAGATGTCTTAAGTTAAGACGAAACGTCACAATAAATAATTTCTATTTTAAATCTTGTTTTTATGGCTTTACTCAAAGCATTATGTTGGGCATTGATCTTTATAATAAGAATCATCACTGTAATTCTCGCTTTTTTAACACCGACTGTAGTTTTGTCCATTTGAGCATTTGGAAGATTTCGGAGGATCGTTTGTCAAAGCCCCAGTTGGTAATAACCCATGCGGTACACTTTTGCAATTTAAGCATTTTCTCTAGGTGGATCTTATTACCATCATATACCATACAGTGGAACAATAGTTGAAATAGGGGAGTACAAATGAGTTGTACATCGTCTGCAATGTTGTTTGGGGTACACAAGACTTAATCTTCCGTATCATAACTATGAAACGAGATATTTTTATCTCTACACTGTTTGGCAAATCATTTATATAAATTAGAGATAGTAGCTCAATTTAAGTTGTATTTTTATAAAGGATGTTTCCCTGGGGTAATACGTTTAAAGCGAAAGGAAGACATCAGTGTAATACTTGGCAAGGAGAATTTCCTCACAATGACATTCCTGAAGATGGTCATGCAGGACCGGCCCCTGTATGGACATTTAAACAGAATGAGTTTGATCTTCATAATATGGTTGGCAATGTCTGGGAATGGACAGCTGACTGGTGGAGCATCAGGCATTCCAAAGACTTTAAAAAAAACCCTGTAAGTGAAATACTTGGTCACGCCTTTTAAACAGAATTAATGCACAAGAACGTGCCGAGGGGAGGTAGTGGGGGTACGACACCTCCCCAGTTTTGGGAGATTTGCCGGTAACAAGGGTAAAAAACGGATGGGTAAGAAAGTGATAGGAAATTTACGCGAGGGTTAAGTACGAAAAGTTTCTTTCAAGATACAACAAATTCCCTACATTATATTTTTAGGCGTTTTCTTGTTGTTTTTTGTTTAGTCTTTGCTCCTCTGTATACAATTTATGTATACTTTTATAATCCCACGCATGCGTGTAACGTTTGACTGCCGTGTTCATTTTATGGGATAAATGTTTCCTTGATTCAGGAGCAGCTTACCAGCCGAACAGAATTAAATACACGCGCGTATAAAAATACGCAATTCATACAAATTACATGGTAGCTAAATTTGTTATTTAGACTGGTCCAGCATCTGGTAAAGATAAAGTGAAGAAAGGAGGATCTTACATGTGCAACAAGGTAATTTGGAACTTGATTTTGGTATATAGAAAATGGCAACAATGGGACTAACAGAAATTATAGATATCCTATATAATCATAACATTTTAGCCTTTTTTTATTTAGTCGTTTTGCTACAGATACAGATGTGCAGCAAGAAGTAAGAACACTCCAGATAGCTCGGCGTCAAACCTTGGATTTCGTTGTGCAAGGCACGCATGAAATATATACGAGAATAACGTAATTAGCATTTAGAATTTAAATTGTGATTATACAGAAATAATTACAGAAACTACAGAAATAATTACAGAAATTAATTAAAATATATTTTATAGATTTACCTTTAATGTTTGATCCTGTTTGACGGCTCCATAACTGAATACAAGCATTATATAATATTTCAAGAAAGTCCGATTTATACTCCGATAAAGTTTCATTGTATACAATACCGTACATATCTCCATTATTACGACACGAATATACGCTTGAAATTGAATACATTGATTTAATAATCAATAATTTGCGTTCTTAATCAATTAACTGGTCAATTTTTTGTAATATACATTCCCATTGTACTGCTAAGTTCGTAATTCGTTAACGACTATTATTTGGGTTATGTTCCCAACCTTAAATTCGCGATGGAATCAAAGGTGGTGCATATCGTGACTGATAACATGAAGGAATGACCGTTAATTGGCAAAATGAACTAACCCTAAACTTTCAAGTCAATCCTATACGATGATGAAAGTAAAATGATGAAAAAGCAATAGAAGTATTAATGGGAAACAAATATATACTTTTCTTATAATGAATCACAGATACTGGGGTTATGGCTGATTTTTATCAGCCCAAATTAATAAAATTGATAGGTTGTGTGTTGGAATCTCAGATTTTCAGAAAGGGCTAGGATTCATGTGAAAAGAGTAATAAGTCAAGTCGCGTATTTCCTTGGTTCCTCCCCCAGGGAAAGTTGACTGGGTGGGAATGGATGGGTCATACGCGTGCACAGTGGTTGGCCCACGCTGTCGTGGTGACCCTGTCCTTGTGGCGAAGAAAAATAATAATAAAATAAATACGTTTTCCGTAGTCAGTTATAATGAAACACACAAGTTCCTGCAAATACTAGCTGAAACGGCACATTTTCTAATCCTAACAATCAAAAGAACCAGACTGTGGAAAGATATCCCGCTTTGCACGGCTCTTTCAAATGTGTTTAAACGTCAATTCGCCGTTGTTCCTTATAAGCGGATGATAAGAGTTCGCCCAAGAAGTGTTGCCGATCCGCCATGTAAAGCGCAGGTTAATGTATCTATTTTTAAAAGTTTTAAAAAGCCTTTGCGGAGGAGAGAGATAAGACTTAAATATAGACACGAATTAAAATGACCTGCCTTCAAAATTTTGAAGTAAGAAATTATACATGCATAGTTCTCACCTCTGCCTGGTGAAAAAGGCATATTAGTTCTTACTTTTTACTTTGCCTTGGAAAATTTATGATTTAGGCAACAATATTATACTTTTAAAGTGGAAATTATATTATACAATTAAAGTAGTAAATAGTTTTAAACATCATACAAGTATCCATCAAAAGGCAAATAGCCTACACAATTTTTGTTAGCGCATAAACATTTTATTCCTACGGTCTCAAAACTAAAAGGCGATTTTTCCCCAATTTGACGGTTTTCTGCGTTCTTATATGTCGTTTCCCCGTAACTAAATGTAAGTTCTTCTCCTGCATCGATAGCACGGGAAGAAAACAAGCAAAGTTTTGGAACGGGAGAGTTATGCCTTACTGGAAACATAACCATATTTGGCTCACATGAATGATTTATGAATCTTGCTACATTGCCGTAATGAGTTGCATCGATGTGCGTCCTAAAAATGTTCCCCATTAAAACATGCTCTTTAAGAACCAACAAAAAGTTTGATTCAGAATCATTTCGTTTAACTTCTGTTCGTTTCTTTGCTTCTTCATAACTGATCAGTTCTCCAGTATATTCGGTGATAAAATGACATTTGGGGATTAGCTCTCTTGCTCTTACCCCCAGTCCCCTGTTACTCGTCTGGAATACTTCAAGCTTAACGGTCATGCCTTGCTGGGATAAACGGTTCGTGCAGGTTGATGGGCATCTACAACTGCTGTTGCACTCAAAAATTGGCAGACAGAACCCTTAACAAAAGCGTAATATTTAGATTTGTCAGTGACAGTTCCGCACCGAGGAGTCTATTTTAGGGGGAGTTTACAATAGTAGACTGACACTTTACCGACAAATTAATTTTTATTAGTTAATTTCCGACCATTTTCAATAAATTTACCGACCGAACACGTTCTTGCCATGCATATTTTCTAAGGAGAAGTTATTAAACGCTTATTGACTGAGATCGAGGGAAACAGTATGTTTTGTGGACCCGAGACTGTCGATGATACATGAAATATCATTAATTTTCTAAAAAACTTAACTCTGTACACAATGTCAATTCCGTACAAAGGTCGCGTGTTCACGTGATGGCGCAAGGGATTTTTTTGTCATTCACCGGCGAGTAATGCATTGTCTCCCTCGCTCTCTCACGTGATACGCTCTCCACCAATAAAACACATGGAAAAGAGACCTTTGATGATTGGTATATACAGTTCAATTGCAATTTAAGGTGCTATATTAAAACAAAGTGCTTGGCATAACAATTTTTTTAGAGTATATAGACAAGCATACCTTCGGAATTTTCTATCTTCAGTAAACAACGTTGTTTATCGTAGTTTGGACCATATCTTACGATACACGCACAACTTGTTTCATCACATTTGCTAGTGCAGTCACAACCAGGGTACATCGACTGATTAAAATCAATATCAACTCCGGGTCCACATTTCACATGCGTAACATACTGAAAAAGGCAGAAAGAGTTGTGATAGTACATGTAAGAATAAAGTCAGTGATGTTTATCTGTTAACGTTGTTTGGTGATCCAACAAACGGATCAGCAAACAACACAAGTATACCTCGATCAAAAGATCCAAAGACACAAGAAATTATAAACAAGTATAGTACAGTTTTCGAAGGGCAAGGAAAATTAAACAATAAAAAAAATCCAGCTTCACATCCGTGATGATGTTAACCCGGTCATGCAACCGCAAAGAAGAATACCCTACCACATAAGACAAGATGTTTCCAAAGAACTTAAGAAATTACACCATCAATATATTATCGCGAAAGTCACCAATCACCCAACTCTGTGGATATCCCCAGAAGTAACCAATCACCAATAGTCGACATGACAGAAGCTAACCAGGCAATTGAAAGAGAAAGACATACCATGCCAACTTTACAAGATTTTAAAGCCGAAGTATAAACGGAGCGAAATTCTTTTCAAAGATAGATTTAAAGCAAGCGTACCACCAACTTGAGTTGCATGAATAAAATCGTCTCACAACATTTACTACCCACACACGAAATACTGTATCAGTACAAGAGACTAAATTACGGAACAAATAGTACGGCTGAGATTTTTCAAAATGTGTTACAACAAAACCTTAGCGACATACGAGGAGTAAAAAACATTGTCGATGATATTTTAATCCATGGCAAAACACGAAAGCTACATGAGGAAGCATTAGAGAACTGTCTATAGCGCCTGGCAGCCATAGATATCTCATATACACTATAGATAGGGCATCTGTACATAAAAAGTGAAGCTAAAAAATATCAGCGGTATCCATAACAATAAGCGGCGGCCATATTGGTCGTTCCCACGCATCAAAAACATGCTACAGAAAACACTATACCTTTCCGCATTTGTGTATTAAATACTTTTTGGCTGCATAAAAAAAGATTTATTGTCAACTTTGTCCATTTCCGCAATACAAAATACACAAATTATCATGCTCAGTGTCAAATTTGTGGGAACGACCAGCGCCTGCGACCCGGCTTCAATTTTCGCCTGCTCACAGTGTGGGATGCACCTTCTAGTGTATATGAGAATAATGAGATATCTGTGCTGGCAGCCTTAAACTTGAAAGTAAAAGGAGAGAATTGCGAATTTTTGCAGGAAGAGATTACATTCTTTGGCCTGAAGTTCACAGCACAAGGCACTAAACCAGATCCAGAAAGAATTGCGAATATGGTTAAAGTACAAGCGCCCAAAACAGCAGGAGAAGTAAGAAGTTTCCTGGAAATGGCAAACACATGTCACGAGTACATTTCAGATTATGCAGCTTTAACATCACCACTGAGAGAGATAACGAAGAAAAACACAGCATTTAAATGGCAACCTATAAATCAGAAAGCATTGAAAAACTAAAGAAGAAATTAACAAGAACTCCAGTGATGGCGTACTTTGACACAAAGAAACGCAGTTTGGTAATCGTAGACGGATCTCCGCACGGAATTAGTGCAATTCTAGCACAAAAAGAACATAACAGTCACCAGCACGCAAGCCGATCACTCAGTCCAGTCGAGAAGAGATACTCTCAAACGAACATTGAGGGACTCAGTTTAGTATGGGGAATTGAACATTTCCGAATGTTTTTGATTGGATCAGAATTTAACGTGATAACCGATCACAAAGCGCTCGAATCGATATTCAACAACTCTAAATACAGACCACCAGCCCGCATCAAGAGATGGATGATGCGATTACAACCGCTCAATTTCAAAGTTATTTACCGCAAAGGAACATCTAACGAGGCGGATTACTTGAGTAGGCATCCGGTTGTAATAGGTCGGCGGTCGGCGGAAGAGTATGTAAATTATGTGACAAACAATTCAGTTCCAAAATCAATGACGCTGGATGAAGTCAAGAAAGCAACTCGTAACGATCCAATATTGACCAAAGTGAAGAATAGTCTGAAAGAAGGAAAATGGGATGAAAGTGACCAGAGTATCAAACCATTTAGACTCTGTGAAGACGAACTTACATACAATTCCTCGCAGGATATACTCTTGAAGAACACAAGACTGGTGATTCCAACAACATTACAAGAAAGAGCAACGCAACTAGCTGCTGGTCACCAGGGAATCGAAAAAACTAAAGTCTGTTACGAGAAAAAATCTGGTACCCCAATATGGACAAACGAGTGAAAGAAATGGTGCATAAATGCATCGCCTGCCAATCAGTAGGGAATGGTAACAACCGTGAACCTATGGAAATAACACCAAAAGAGGACAAACCATAGACAAGTATAGCAATTGACTTCTATGGGCCAATACCCAGAACTGGACAGTACCTATTAGTGGTGATAGACACCTACTCTAAATTCCCAGAGGTTGAAATAGTTAACTCAACCGAAGCAAAAACGTGCATACCAAAGCTTGATACAATTTTTGCCAGATACGGAATACCATCAAAGACCCAAACAGATAATTGACCTCCATTCAATGGGAAAGAATTTGAAAGGTACATGACAACCCTTGGCATAGAGTGGAAAACGATCACACCACTATGACCCCAAGGTAATGCTGTTGTGGCAAGATTTATGAAACCAATTGGGAAAATGTTGAAAACGGCAGAGATCGAAGGAAAGAATTGGAGGCACTGCAAAGGTTTCTACTACAATACCGTTCCACACCACACCACACCAAACAACAAAAGTGGCTCCAAGTGAACTGCTTTTTAACAGAAAAATCAGAGGATATTTGCCTGAATTAACACACAAGAAAGTTATAAACAAGCAAAAGATGGCAAAAACAAACCTAGAGAAGAAGAAAGAAGAAAATAAAGAGTATTATGATAGATATAGGAGAGCAAAAGAAGCGGGCATCAGAACGGGAGACACTGTTACTTGCAAGCAGGAAAAGAAGAATAAATTAATGCCTAAATTTATCCAAAGCGCTATACCGTGGTCAACAAAAGTACAACATGTAACAGTGAAAAGAGATGATGGGAAGACGGTGACGAGAAATGTTTCCTTTTTCAAGAAAGTATTCATGGACAAAAGCGAAGACCAAGAGGAAGACATTGAAAGACCAAAAACGGATCAAGTACCAAAGCAATATATCCTACACTTATATACAGAAAGTTTGTGGTTGGTATGATGTCATTCTACAAACAGTTCAAGAAATTGACCTTTCCAATGTTGATTCAGCCAACCAATGTTTAACCAACATTATTTTGACTACTGTGCAATTTAAGAAACGAGGTGTATATACTGTACACATGCAACTAAGATTCTTGACTTCATCTGCTTGCCAAAATCTCAGAGATATAAATTACTAAAATACTATTAGTAAAATACTATTTAACAATTATATTTTCCTGTTATTAACTACAACCAAATTGTGAATATACAGGGTGTCCCAAAAAAACCCAAAAACTTTTGAAATCACCTATTGTTAACATTTGAATGCCCTAGCACTTGTTAAAAAATTAAAATATCTTTGTAAAGTACGTTTGTTTTGCTCATGGGAATATTGAAAAAAACCAAATTGAATAGGCCAAAATAACCATGCATAAAATTTGATTGCATTTTTAATATGCACTCGTAGGTTTAGTTTTTTGTCTGGCATAAAATGGTTAACACTGAGTATTGCTACTAATTATGACGGTTATGTCAATAGTTTATCCACTCGTGGGTTCAATTTAGTGCTAGGCATTGAAATTCTAACAATAGATCATTTTCAATAGTTTTTGGGTTTTTTGGGATACCCTGGAGAGCAATAAGAGCATGATACTATTACCATTCCTGTATGGACTATGGAGGTCCTTAATATCAAAGCTTGTTATGTGATGTGGTTTTTTGGGTCAATGCATATTATGCCCCTGTCTTTTTTCACATTATTTTTCAGTTGACACTTATGCTTTGTTGTCATTACTTATTCATTTCCAATTTGGCTACTTCACTTTCAAAACTTCAACAGTTTCGTTTCTCGTCATTTCAGATCTCGCATGTCGCGGTTTCAACACAATGTATCGCCTTACGAAATTCATCCTAAACATTGACAGTTGACACATATGGATTTCATATTATTTGGCGCCAATGCGCCACAGATTTGATGCTGACTCTATTTGACTAATGAAATAACTAGAATCTGTACAAAATATAATCTACCAGTGTACCGTTCATTGCTCAAAAATCAAAGTGATTTATTAGTAAAATACTATTTTACTATTAAATTGAGTATTAAAGCAAAAATGCCACTAATTGTCTAAATTGCAGGGCTGGCAATTCTTCTTTTATTATTTTTTCTTTTACTTTCTTTTATAATAAAAGAAGATTTCTTTTCAAGCCTAAATTTTTCTTTTATTTTCTTTTGTTATTTTTGAAATTTTATCATTATAAAATTAATATCTGATGATTAATAATTTTACAATTTACATTTTACACAAGCTTCTGCCATTTTGAAATAGTGAAAAACCTGGTAAAAATGCTTAAGATATATGTTACTTTTTTTTCTGTCAAGGCTAGTTTATCATTACTTTTGTTGTTGCTTAAAAAGAATTACGTCATATTGTGATGTCATCGTAGTTTTTCTGATATTTCGAAAATCTTCTTTTATTACTGAAAAATCTTCTTTTATTAATAAAAGAAAAAAGAAGATTTTCATTTTTTAAAAATCATCTTTTATCCAACCCTGCTAAATTGTCTATTTGTATTCATATACCATTCAATTGATTCTTTTGCTGATTGATTTTCAAATGCTTTTATATCAAGATACCTGGAAGGATTTGACAGTTTTGATGCTGCTGTGCAATTGAACTGGGACAGCTTCTAGGCCTTTGGATATATCGTTCTGCTTCGTGTCCCCAGATAAAGATGTTATTTCGCTATTTAACATTTCTTCGAATTTAGCCGCCATTGCCGCCATATTTGGTTTTTTTTACCGCTGGATTTACTTATCGACGGGCTCAATTAATTTGTTGCCCAGCAACAACGTGAAATTAAAAATGAACGAAACGGAAAGGATGAAAAATAGGAAAATGGACGATGTAGCTGAACAGTATTTGAGAAGCCATAAAATTTTGTCATTGTTTGAAAATATAACAGCGCGGCTGGTATTTGAACGTCCAGGTTGGTGATGCTAAGAAATTATAAATAAAAATAAAAATTTAAAGAGGCGGTCAAGTCCCTGGCCGAAGTGCGTTTTGTTTACATTTTGAACAAAATAAATTCATAAAATATGAAAGATTGAGTTAACATCTAGCATGTTACAAGCTAACTAGTACATTTAAATGAGTATAGATGTAAGTTTAAATCCGAACAGATCAAGAACAGTTCAAAACAATGCGATAGTATAACCATTCTATAACCATACTTCTGAGAGCATGCGCAGACAAAGCGCATGTACAGAACGGACTTGAGCTCGTCTTTGAAGTCCTTTCTCTAAACGTGCTTTAGGTGTGACATACCGCTTCTTTTTAACGCAAGAGTTTTGCGTTTTCCATGTTTTTTAAGTCAAAGAATTTGAAGCTTAATAAGGTTTTAAAACTTTATCTGGTAATACTAGATTTTCCAAAAATCCCTCAAGGACGTTCACATGTACAGGGGATCAGATTTCGCCGTACCAGCGTGCGGTGGGCCGCTCATTCAATAATTTGTCGGTAGATACTTTATGTCAGGGGCCGGTTGTACGAACGATGAGTGTAATCACTATACGGTGGATAAGTCGCTAATACGACGGATACATTTTTCCGGTGTAGAAAATGCGTTGTACAAAGCTTGGATAGTGCTATCCAACGGATACAAATGCACTATCCGTTGGATAAATTTATCCGAAGTTCGGAGGTAGTTTAAGTCTGCTATGCAGCGGATAAACTCGAAATTTGATGAAAAAAAAAGGCGCATTTCAGATAAAAGAGATTGTAATTGCATGCAATTAACACTAAGTCTAAATAAACATGGAAAACATATGACTTGCTGTGTTTATACCAGTGTGATTGTCTGTATCTTGCAGTAAAACTCCGACTCAGTTGTTACAAACTGAGATTAAAATGGACAATAAGCTCCCTTCAGACAACAATTAAGACGCCGAATTGACAAAAATCGATAAAATTTTGTTCGCTCGCTTAACTCCTTTCATCAGCCAATCAATTCTTGGGGGAAATGTTTGAATACAGTGCAAGGTCAAGGAACGAAATATTCACCAATAAAACTGCACCAAAAAAATACTCACAGTCTTGAGTCTTAGCACAGGCATCCTAGCGCTCGTTACGTCATTGCATATCATTATCATGTCCTAGCTATATTGCCTCGCAAAAAGAAGCCACAAAATATGGATAAGTAGATGTAGGAAACTTTAGTTATAACTACATCTATGTAAAAAAAATGGAGCGAATGGAGGCGATGAAACAGCAAAATTTCAAATATAAACGTGAACAAAAAAGTTTATTGTTTTATAAAGTCGATAGTTCGTGCCTTAGCGAAATTTATAAGTTAGACAAGGATGCGACAACGACAGTTTACAAATGCGTAGCAGCAGTTGACGTAGAGGTAAGAAATTGCAAGAAAATCCTGCTTTCCTTGGTTAAAAAAAGAGGTTATCCAACTGATAGCTATTCACCGAATCCTATACATCTCCATGCTTCGTAGACAACGCAGTTTTAGCCGGCAGATAGCTATCCATTGGACAGTGGCAGATCTAGCGTAGGTCAAAATAAATTACTGCAGTTCATTCTTGGATAAATTTACATTTTAAAACACCTTCAAAGCAATTTCATTGGTAAGATTTTATTCTTTGGAAATTCATAACCAATGACATTGTTATAAAGTTATTTTAAATTTAAAATTGGGCTGCTATAATTTATTTTGACCTACGCTGGATCCGCCACTGCCATTGGATAGGAGATTTACCCATTGGATAGGACTCACCCGCTGAATAACTTATCCATCTTTCGTACAACCGGCTCCTGGTTTACTTTCTCCTCCCAGGTTTACAATTCCTCTGTTTTACAATCACGAATTTGCCCCACTCCCCTATATGTATATAAAGGTAGTAAAAGAGATTCTGTGCACTTGCAGATAATCCAAAAGCATTAATGAGAGATCATATACGCAGCCTAATAGAATCAAGAAAATTTGAACTGGATTATCCATGTCTATTTAATTCAAGCAATATCAAGTGTCTTTTTGGAATACTAGACGCTGCCTCTTCTGGACATATTACATCCCCGCAATTTAAATCAGGTGTGCGTTATTGTATTTCCCAACGAAATATTTCATTAAAACTGAAAAGACTAAAATTTTTTCTAAATATGCTGTCAGAATGCCGCAAATGCTATTTCAGGGATCCAACTGATTTGAAAAATTTTCGTGGAGAGCATACCCCTTAACTTCCTTATTTCGCTTGCTGTGAAAATAATTTGAAATTCACATAGAGAATTAAATTTTTAGGTTGGCTACGCCACTGTACAAATGACCAAATGCCCTATACTAATTCATTATAGCAAAAAAGATGGCTGCATGTCAATTTTACCAGAATGCCTTGCGGGTATCAAGTGAGAATAGCTGGGAAAAGATGGCAAGAAAGAAAGTTTATGGATTGAACACAAGTGAAAAAAATAACCTAGTGTCTTCTGTCTGTTCTTCAAAAGACGTTAAATAATTTGCCTCAATATACATTCGGGTAAAATCGACACCCATGTATCTTTTTTCTTCATTTGAGAATTTAGTAAGATATATATGCTAGGACTTACGGCATGTGAGTTCAATGTCTTTAGTTTACATTTCTGCATTTTTACTGTTTGCTAAGCCTGCATGTTTACTAATTCAATTTAGGAGTGTTTATAATTTAATTTTAGCGCTAGAAGTTGTTGGTGCTAGCAACATCCAAGAAGATGACATTCCAGAATTAATGAATAACGAGGACATTTCTTTTGATATTTTTCTGACTCAAATGTAAGTAATCGGCTTACAGCGCCTTTCGTAATTACGCGGCCACGATAAATTTGGCGCCAGTCTGAAACATGCGTTTTGGCTGCCGTCAATCAAAATTACGATAACTATTACTATTATTGATACGATGATTGACGGCAGCCAAAGCGCATGTTTCAGACTGGCGCCAAATTTGTCGTGCCTTAATGAATATCGCTACAGCTGATACATTAATAAGTATGGGCTATATTCACATGTTTTGCATACGAGTCGGAATGCACCGTTTCTTGATGTGATCACAAATTTGACCACGATTGCAATGGACGAGACGGAACACAAAACTGGCTGGTCGCAGCCCGTGGTCTGTTAGCGAGATTCAAAATTTGAAGTTTTCACGCCTGTTTGTTCCATCGCATACGCCAGAGGAGGAGGTTTATTGTTAACACTGGCTTGTGTATGGACAAACTACATCAGAGATGAAAAAAATTATGATTTTGTTCACCACATGGCCTCATCTCTGCAACTTTGTAGCAGGTTGAATAGTAACAATTATTCCTGTTATTTTTTGCTCGATCTTGTTTGAGGGCTCGTTACTTTGATCGTTACGCTATTTTGGCTGAAGGCGCATTAATTTCAACTAGCAAGCTCGCTGCGAGGATTTGCATCTAATTAAAATAAACTGTCAAGAATTCTGATTGGAGTGAGCATTATTCGCACGCGCTAGCCAGTGGGTACATGCAATGAGTGAAGTTTGCTGCACCAGTGCACTACCAACAATCAGTAAAGTCTCTTGAGTTCTCATTATGTGCTACAGAAGAAATCCCTGAAGCCGACCCAGCCTCCTCCACAGGCCCTCATGGGAAGGTCGCAATGCGAATTCCTCTGGAAAACTGCGCACAGTTTCTACCTAAGATAAACCACAGGGCAATTATGATTCATGAGTCATCATTTTCGGATACATTCAATATTTGGTCATGATGGGAAATAAAGCTACAATTTTTTACCGTTTCAGGAGAGAGGGTATTTCAAATTCCTCGGCCACATTTAAGACACCTGATTTCTGACGTCAGTACTGGTACTGGTTGTAATTGGTACCGATACCACGAAAAATGTACTTTTTCAAATTAATAAAGGATACCATCAGGTAGCTATCAGAGTCTTCCAGTCAGTAAGGAGTAAAACTCGATTACCATTCTAATAGTAAAATTGCGTATTATAGTAAAATACTCGTTTTCCATCACATCAATGGGTGAGTCGTTTTTATAATACAGCATTTGTAAGTTCTGGATTAGAGCTGAGAGCTGTGTTGATATACCTGTACGTCATCCGTTGGAGTAATTTTATATTTTTGCACTATATATTAAAAAAGAAATATAAAACATTTACCGTATTGATATACAGTTACATCAACACTCGTGGAAATTGGAAAAACTCGAAACTTACTGTAATTTATTGTTTTTCCAATATCCACTTGTGTTGATATTACTGTATTTATATGGAAAATGTTTTATATCTCGTAAATGAATCATACTGATATTAAAAACGTTCAGCTCAAACGTACTTCACTATTTACATAACATTTATTTCTATACATCTAGTACTTGATAATAAATAATCACAATTATATTTATAGGTTTTAGAGAATTAGATGTACTTTTAACATAAGTAGTTGGCTGGTAGTATATATATGTACAAATTTCTATTATAAGTGCATGTGAAAGGTAGGTTTACCACAACCTCGTACTGGAGGAAAGAGCCTGGGTGCGAGGTTGGGCTTGCCATTTATAAGTGCTCTTAAGCAGCACATCGCCGCATACAAATGGGTAATCCGGAATTCCTAATGGTGGAATCCAGAGATCAAAAGTAACATAGGATTCTTATTAGCTTTAGTGCGCAATATTCACTATAGCTCGCAAAAGACAAAAGATATGGAAACCTGGAAGTAGAATCATCTAAATGCCTCTTGGATTATCTTACATCGGGCGAAACGCATGTTTTGGCATCAGTGAAGTCAGTATTAAATTTATATTTGCCCACAACAATAATGATGTTACCCATGACGTAAATGTAGAATTCTGTGCCAATAGATCACTCTACTCACATTTATTTATCGTCCTTGGTACATGACGAGGTCTTATGAAACGGATTGTTTTCAACTGTCTGTGAAAAAGAATATATGAATGTTGTCCCTCCCAATCGAGATTGGTGAAATTCGTGCTCATTTGATTTCCATGCAACATGTCACTTGCCATTAGGTATTATATAGGTAAGCGCTACTAATCATATTAGATTAGCATGCATGTTGTGGTATGATTTAATTGTGCGTATTTTATCTCCATTCTCTTTTGTTTCTTTTTTTGAACATTTCTTAACCAGTAGCTAAACAAAATAATAGGTGTTCATTAACATAATCAGTGAACCTTGATTCACGCCATATTATAACGGCGTATAACCTCACTGGCATTCCATAATTAAAAGAACGGCATCACATTTATTTTTAGCAACATACGTAACAGAAGAGATTATAGAAACTATGTAATATGTAAAATTGACAGATTCGTGGAATCGTTTTTCCTCAAATGATTTTAAACTATTACTACTGACTAGACTCTACATTTAATGGCTTTAACGGCTTATTTTGATATATATATACATATATATATATATATATATATATATATATATATATATATATATATATATATATATATATATATATATATATATATATATATATATATATATATATATATATATATATATATATATATATATAATTTGCTGTATTCATCTGTATACGGATAATTTCGTACCACATAATATTTTTATTTACTAGTAACCTAAAGGGTAACCAGTATTTTTAATACACAAACTTAATTACTGTGATGATAGAGTAAAAATCCTTCGAATAAACCCACTTAATAATTTAAGAACAGAAAAGGAACTCACCACAAAATCCACAGGCCTGTTGACAAAATGCGTTTGAAAATTCATAATTACTTTCACAAGCGTCACTTTGCTCTGTGTAAGATTTACATCCTGGAATCTTGTCCTTGCAAATGTAATTCTGGCCACTACCTGTAAGATATGATAGTATGTAACATGTTATAAACATAAGAAACTTGAAATTTTACTAAGTTTTAATTATCTATAGTCATAAATAGAAATGCTAACAAGGAGATATTATTATTAATAATCCTAATTAGCAATTAATTAATTGCGAGAACGAGTAATTGTTTCAGTAGAATCAAAAATAATAATATGATTTTAAGCCATTTTGTTGAAAATACTACAAATTGTCTTTGAAAATGAGCCCCACACCCGGAAAATCAATGTTTTGCTATTCGCCATCTGTCGAGAAATAGAAAACGAATAGAGCAGCAATCAAATGACAGCATTTGCAATAGTGTACTAGCATGATTTTACTAATAAAAATTATGGCGCAATGGAAGCTTTTGTAATTTTTTCATTACAGCCCTGCCGGTTTGTATGTGAATGTACTTCAATCGATATCACTGTGTTAATAACGATCTTCACACAGTACTTGCGTTGTTAGTGAGGTTTAGTTTTGACTTCCTGCACTATCTTTATAACGCCATCCGCCACTGTTTAATCTATATGTTTAAGCCAATCAGATGTGCTTGATCTACTCGATTGACTAATCAGGTTCTTTCTAAGCTGGGAAAGGTAGCGGCAGTGGTAGTGGAAATCTAATCTAAACCTCGCTATTATTAGCACTTTCCTCTTTAGACTGCACACTGCAGGCCACGTTATTATACGCATGAGAACTGTTAATTACCATTTAGTTTGGCTTTTCTCCTGTCGCATTTATACAATTTTCGTATTTGGCGAACATTGCCGGGGCTGAGACGTTTTGCATCACCAAATCGAAGATTTGGGTTTTTCAGTGCTTCCATTGTGTCTTGGCCATTCTTTGAAAAAGCTTTGTTATCGTAGTGCAGTATACTATTAAAATCGTAAGGTTCTGACAGGGTGTCTACATCATTGTGAGAGTATGATCTAAAGTTTTCTGTTTTACCTAAAGAACAAGAACAATGAGTGAAAACATGATTAACTAGTAATATTTTCTGGATATAAGATAATATTCATAATTTACCGTGTTCAATATTCCAGTACAATATCTTCACATATTGATCACGATCCGGCCTCGAGTGTTCGTGTAGAAATCCGAGAGCATGCATAATTTCATGTAGGGCCCGGTAGCGAGTTTCACATGTTTTACCAAGTGATATAACCTGACCTCCTTGTTGTCTTCCTATTGATGAATAGCATCTAGGAAATAGGAAAACAATTTATTTTTAATAGTCTTTAATTGATTTTTTATTACAAGATCAAAACGTATTTGCTGGTTTCAACAGATAAGCGCGAGTTTCGCCATGTCAGTTTAAACTTCTCAGAATTCGGTCCGTACACTCTGAGAATTAATTGAACGTTACCCCGGAGCCTTCGGCGGAATTTTATAAAATTTAAATTTATTTAAAAGAAATTATAAATAAAATATACCGAACTAAGTTTTCACTATGTGCACACGCTGCTGTTTCCGAGCGTTTTCGTTTTGAATTACTTCAAAAAGCTTCCGATTTTTTAAGGAAACAACTCAAATCTCGTCTAAGGGAGAATTTCATATCGTCTTCATTTTTCACACTGGAACGTAGATGAAAACACGAACGCGTAGTTTTCACCAGGAAACAAGCATGCATAAGCGTAAAAACAAAATGAAAAAATTGTCCGGTGTGACTTTAAGCGGTTATTCACATTGGCTATTTAGATCGATCCGAAATCGACCCAAGCCTCAACGGGTCAAGTGTATACTGTAGAATCAATCAAAAACAGGTTGAAACTTATCCCAGATGGATGTAAACTAAACCTGATAACCCGGATAAGTTCAAGTATTAGATAGATTTAGTTCTTTGTTTAGCACGCTATTGTAATTCTGTTAACTCACTGAAGGCGATCAGGCGCGATGTACAATAAATTTGATAAGTGTGACGCTCCTATAGCTAAAAGCCCAAAAGCCCATTTATATGGACTGTCATCTTCTTTAATTCTTCTTCTGTCTTTACTTATGTTTGGTGCCTGTTCCCTCTATATACGTCTTACTGAGCACCTGCAGCTGTACTGTCAATCATCGCGTCCGACATCCCAAATTTTGTCCCGCGTGACTGTGGAACTTATTATCATGCATTATTTCTTTAGAATTTTTTGATTTCACATGAAAATATAAAAATATTTGCACAGTGGGACATGATCGGTTGGCTGGCTACGCACTGCATTGCGTAAAAATGTCAGTTGATAAACATTTTGTTAACTTACCCATTGCCTTGTTTAAAGTGGATGTAATGTTTGTCCGTTGGTCGTTTAGGAATAAAGTGAATACATGTTTTTGCAGCCAGGCTTCTGAACGCGCGTCTTATCACTTTACGAAAATTGTTCGCTATAAAAAGATAAAACAGCATGTTAATTTGGCCTCGGGCTAGGAACAGATGTCTAACTGCATTTTGGACAATGTCTGATAGTTATTTGATAACTTGTTAGTTACAATTTCAATTACAGGTGTAATTAGGCGTTAATTGTAGGGGAGTATTTATTCATAACTTTATATTCACGTCTTGCAGAACGCGAATAAAAGAATAAACGCCCCTCCCAATCAACGCTCCAGGTACGTCTCTGATCTCAATGCCTACTAAATGTCTTTTACACTTACATACGTCCGTTGAAATGTCATAAGGAATCAACCCATCGTCCCACAATTGTGCATTTTTTCGTGCGACACGTTTTCGTCGATTCCCTCTGCTTGTCCTGATCATTTTTAACAAGTCTTTGTCAGCCACAATATCTCCTTCGATTATAGCTATAGAAAACCATATACCAAAGAATGCAATTAATTTCAACTACATCTAAAGGAATGTGAGCAATTTCACCTATCTAAAGGAAATGAGAGACGGAAAAGAAGAGAAAATCGAAGTAAATTGCAATCCGATGCCACATAATGATTGCAATTTAACGTAGTTTTTTCTTTGGCAGTTTTACAGCAATTTATCTGAAAAAAAATCTTTTCAACAAACAAAGCATTAAAAAAGGAAAAATGTCACTCTCAAAACGCAGGAAATGGCATTTATGAGACATTTATTCTCGGTCCCTCCCCGGCCTCCCCCCCCCAAAAAAAAAAATCAGGCCCGTACGCCTATGATTTTTAACTTTAATGGTGGTTATAAAATGCTGTCTAAGAAATCCTCAAAACGTTCTGTATAGTAGATCTGGTGTCCAGTTAACTCGAACACAGGATCTAATGATAAAATATATCTCGCCACTGAAAGTAACTCTCTCCTGAATAAGCTACAAAAAGGTCAATCCGAATATTATGTAGTAATATAAATCACGCTGATTTCGTTTA
This sequence comes from Muricea muricata, assembly GCA_963855995.1. Classification (NCBI taxonomy): domain Eukaryota; kingdom Metazoa; phylum Cnidaria; class Anthozoa; order Malacalcyonacea; family Plexauridae; genus Muricea; species Muricea muricata. The sequence goes on along the minus strand of OY979718.1, from coordinate 49,781,490 downwards.
CTATTTGTTGATTGGATTAAATCAGTTAATCTAGTTTAGTGAGACGTTTTGTTATTTTATGATTCTCTTTGTTGACAGAGTAGTATGTGATAATTGATCTATTTTGAATTAGCTACTTCGACAAGGTCACATTCAGGGTGATTGTTTACTCAATGTCTTGCATGGTGAACGTATTTGAAGAAGAAAAACTTTGAATAATATGTGCTATAACTCGACTTTTTATCGATACAATCATTTGTGTGCGTTTTCAGGATTTTTTTTACAAAAGTCACTGCTCTACATATAGCAGCTTTGTCTTCGATTTTTATATTTCTCAAATGATTGCTTATTGCACAATAAATTAAATCATTCGAAGCATTATACGGCAATAGAATATTGACAAATACAGTCAGTAGTTTAGATCATATATCATGTCTTCGCTTCCATCCCACCCACATTGTCACTATATTTGTGAAAGTTCAGCAAAAATAAACATTACTGCACATAACTTTAAGGGATAAAGCTTTAAATCTTTTAAATTCCAGGAAATCCAATTCGTATTTAGAATGTATGCATGTGCGAGAATTTATAGATTTATTCTTTCTTGTGCTAATTGAATGAGAGATGCTGTAAATTTTCGATCGCAGACAACGAAGATGATTAGAATTATTTGCATATGTTCAATGCCTCTTCTTTCACTACCAATATTTAAAGTATTTCGATATTGTCGTCACGAATCACGAGAGATTACCAAATTAACACAGATTGGCAAGAACATCTCAAAAGCCGAGAACAAGCAGTGATAGTCAGGCGACTATAGAGTTTATGTATAACCTTCTATAGGTGACAAAAAATGGGAAAATAGGATATCCATATGGGTTATAGCTATTGATTGATACAGTTTACACCGATTTTTCTAGTCTTGTTCACTATTGGTAAGTGAGAAATTCCAAACAGTATTGTCGTGGAAAGGCATCTTAAACAAAACCAGATGGATAATTTCTGCCTAAATTTGCATATAGTTAGGAAAACGCGGTAGAGCAGTTTTCAATACTATCTTATACGCAAAATCTGATCTTACAAGACGTTGTGAAGTATCTTGTCTGCGCTGATGTCATGTTTTATATGAGATTAGACACGATCATTACCATAATCTCTGTTAATAATCAGGAAGCTTGCGGGACGATACAAGAATTAAATTGATTAATTGAGGGAGTAGAAATTGCGCGCCAAGCTGGCTCGCTCAGTTGAGACATGTACAGATGCCGTCATCTGACAGTAGGCACACAGAGAAAATAATTATTTAATAGCAGATGCAATCATCTAGCGATAGCTCTTCGTGCAAATTGTCTGTACATCTTCAAGGAGACAAGATTAAATAAACAGCTGAAATGGCCTTATTGTCTATCGAAGTCTACTGCGTGAGCGCAAACATTTAATATATTACCATGTAACTACGTTATGTAATCTTATCATAATCTTTGCTAAGACTGACTTTGTGTATAAATTATAGTGTAAGCTCCTGCAACCTTAGCTACCAATAGAACATCGCTAACTCTGAATAACTACAACATATTGTCAATCAGGTTGCCACTTACAACGTCAAGAAAAATCTTTTAAGCAAAACGATCTTTCTTCCACTTACTTGGAGATTTTCGTTCACCATAATAGTCATTACTGTATAAATAATTAAGTTTTCCAGCCTCGCCACTAGACGTCCAGAAGCCTGAAATACATAACACGAACCAAAGCTTCCACGATACATCAGCAACAAGATCCATATCACGTCCGTGTTGTGCGATACCCAGTGTCCACGCAGATGCTCTGTGTGTTATGAGTCAAGTATAACTGTCGGATCGTGTACGCGTCGTTTATATAGCACGTGACAGATAAACTGAACAAGAACTCATTCTCTATTTAAAAACTCCTTATTAATAATCCTTTCAATTGTTCCGCCCACACTTCCGACGATTCAATTTAGGATGCGCTTCGACGTAGAAGAAAAGACTGGACTCTGCCAAAACTCGAGAAAGGCGTTTAAAACGTTTCTTGTGAGAAACCCACATGTTGCTCAGCGAAGAAAGATCATTTTGAATGCACTACCCAAGCGGTTAGAATACGATAATAGTTAAAATTGATACACATATAATTGAATAAATACAACAGCGTCAGCGAAACCGTTGAACTTTAAAGTGAGGCTTTTCTCTTTATAATATATATACTGACTATAATTCAGTTACACATATCTTTTATGTATCGTCAGAACTTATATTAACAGTGGGGTACACGGGGTGGAAACATAGAAAGAGGGATAAATTTTGAAGAAGGAGACGGTCTTTTAATTTATGTTTAAGCTCATATAGTTGTTGGTACGCGGTATATTAAAAACAGATACTACAGAAAAAATGGTGCTGTATTTGGTTCAACCCTCCATTTCTAGGATCTTAAAAATTGAAGACCCTCCCCATGTTTCCACCCTCTCTGCCCTACTGGTAATTTCTGACCAATCCCTTAAGTCTGACTGAAATACATTTTTGCAAATTAATAATTTTAACAGGCAGTTAGACAACAAACACCATGTTAGTTAACAGGCAAGAATTCCCAACGCTTGTTAATTTACATACAAATTTCCTCTCTTTCTTTAACAATTACAATTTTGGAATATGGCCGGCTTTGTTTTCCAAATAAGAGCTTTTCGACACTACGTGTTAATGTGAACGGGTCGCAATTATACTTAAAAGGCCACACTAGTGGATTTTGTGGGAAAGAAACCGGAACATGAAGAAATGGGATGTTGGGGGCGATAGGAATGAGGAAGGAACTTTATCCGACGTGGTAAATAAGAGTTGGCCGCTGATTCTGCGTCATGTCGCCTACTTTCCACTGAAGAATGGGCATTTTGTCGTGGAGTGATCTGTCAAATAGTGTTTTATTTTAATTGGTTTTAAGGAATACTTCGCACTTAACCCTGTAAAATCTGGGCATAGTGTCAAGAAATTGCCTGAGATATATGATGTTGATATCGTGAAGACTGTATAGTTTATAGTTCAAGTTACGGCGATAAACAAACACCGTATATTATTATTACCGTATATTAAAATTGATAAGTCTCAATAAATAAAAAGTTTGAAATGTTTAGAACCTATATATTGCTACGAAAATCTCGGCCAGTTTTTGGAGGATACTTTCCAGCCGCACTCCGGTCTAGACACTCCGGGTTTCCCCTGTTCCCTCAATGGTTATCGTCGCTATCATCATGCTATGAGAGTGCATGTCAGATGTCACAGCGGATGTTTTCATTAGTTCCGGAAGATAGCAGCATGATGAAAAACGCTAGGCGTTTGATGTTAGTATACTGCCCACTAGTAATCAAACATTATTCAGATTGTTCTAGATTGTGTTAAATTTAAACTGAAGGGAGTAATTAATGGACCGATTTGGAAAGACGAATTGAGAACCTTTGTTGTAACTTAAAACGAGACGTAGGGATGTATTTGTACAGTAGCCTATTTTAGCTTTTTTTGTCTTTACCATCTCATTGGTCTTTGAACATTTTAGATGATTTCAGAGGCTGCATTCAATTCCACAGATTTGTTTTAGTCATGATCTAGACTAATGTATTGCCGGTGTTATCTTCACACCGAATTTCCTATCACCGGCAAAAACAAGTTATTGTCTGTAAATCAGGATTTATCAATAATTAACACGCCCATATATGATCTTTTGAAAAAAATTGAGGGAAATGATTACTTGACCCAATGCTCAAAGAATTTGTGAAAATTATTATGATGACAAATTTATTTATTTGTATTTGGTACAATAAGTCTGAATATTGTGTGATGCTGCCAAATGTATGCTTGATATTGAAATATACATGACTTCACATTAAGCACTTTAGTAAGACCTGATCAGGCAGAAATACATGGAGCACATTTATTGCGCGTTGACGATGAGCACTCATATAATGGTATCCTGTAGTCTTCCACGTTGAACAATAAAAGTATATTTCTAATGGTTTCTGTTGCCGTTGGTCTCTTTGCGTTTCAAGTTGAGTTTTCTAGGTTTGCATATGGTGCCAAATATAAGATTTCTAAATACGGCAGTCACATATACCCAGCTGGCCTGATATATGACTATTTTATGGCAACATGTACTGACAAGCATCGTTGTTTCATGGAGACCCTACATGAACAGTAAGAATTTCACACCTCAGCCCCTGAATACCGTCTAGAAATATCGCTACACACATCTAAATATGGCTTAATCTCAGTTTATATTTTTAACTTATTGCCATATTGGCGTTTTATTTAGAGTAGATCTAGAATAGTCACAATTATTTTCGGTTTTTTAGTAACACCAGTTGTTTTGATTCCTTGCATGTTTACATAAGTATTTAGAACATACACAATTTTAAAATGAAATTAATATTGATTATATAATATAGTTGAATACAATCTAATCTACAAAGCTGTGCGTCACAACATAATTATTAACGTTTGTTCATCACCGGGTTTAAAATCTTGAAACTTGAGAGACGCACGTGTGATGCCAACTGATTTCATGCCAACTGACTTACACATACTATGATAACTAGAGAAAAACATCTACCGTTGCTAGTTAGAATTTACTGTATATAGATTTTATTTTGTACCACACCACTATAACTCACAATCAAGGGCTTTAAGGGCAAAAGTGGTTAGACAACTTGCGTTTCAAAAGTGCAGAACCAGTGCGTAGAATGGACTTTACCGCAACTGGCATCTGGAACTTACAAAATAAAGCTTTAAACCAATTTATCAAAATGACAGCTAGGATATACATGTGATGTGGCAGTGAACAGTTATTAACAGTCTAAATTGAGTACACGGTAATTGACCATTAATAGTATTTGAGTACAATATTGTACAATGTGATATTTGTAATCAGAGGTCAATGTACTTGACTTAATTTTCAATTGCTGGAATTTACTAGTATCATTTAGTATAGTTTTGTGGCCTCCAACTATTTCAATTTGAACTATTTTTAACTATTTGATGATTTTTTTATTTATAAATTCAAAACATACTTGGCCGATAGCAGAGTTGTCAAGGATGTTAACAACAATATTTGTGCTTATCTTTTTTTAGATAATTAAAGAAAAGCATCTACTTTTGCCAGTTATGTAGATTTTATTTTGTATCACCATAACTCACAATCTAAGAGCTTCGTTGGCGAAGTGGATATAGACCACTTGCCTTTCATGATTTCATCTCTAAGACTAAGCCTCTCTATAAGGTGATCTCTAAGGTCGTGGCTTCCATTCTCTAACAACAGTCCTCACGCGAAAAGAGTATACGTTAACGTTCTGAAATCTTGATAATATCAAAACTTTTCGTGCATTTTTTGCCCTTCAAAAAAGACTTGTTATTTAGGCCAGGTTTTAACATATCGTAATTCCTCGGTGACGTAATTCCTACATAAACTCATCGGTTCTACCTACCAGGTTTGCAAAAGGAGGTGCGACCTCCCCCTCCCCTTCCCTCTCTTGGCTTGTACATCCTTTCAAGCCCAGGTCCAGATACTTATTAGTTTGATAACATCATAATTAGCAGGAACGTGTCGATGCAGAAGTGCATGCATGCGTGTAGCATTAAAGGAAGAACTATAACTCGTCAAGAGCTGGTCAAGAGTACGTGGGTTAATTGCACATATGGCATGATTGATAAACACTGATTAGCACTGAAATTAATCTAGGCTGGATAAATCATATACTGCCTTTAAGTCCAATGGAACTTAATAGAAAGTGCTTCTATGCACTAATTAATTGACTGGAGTGTATTTTAAAATGTACAGGCCTACATTAATTAATAAAAAAATTCTTTAAATTAAAACATACTACAATGGAACTTAATAGGTGTCTCGATCTTCTTCACTGAATATATTATCTGCGGGTTTGCGTACTTAAGATTGCGTTGTCTAATACTTCGACGATAGCAGAGAGCTTTTAGCGGAGGTTTGCCATGAGAAAATTATGCCCACACAGTTGAGTTTGCATCATGTTCAAAACATAAAGCTTACACAAAACTTAATTATTACTATATACAAATTTATACCGTCTAGAATTACATATAAAAGCATGCACTCAACTGTCATCGATTACGTCAGTGTATCAGTGTCCAATCACGCGCTATGTGCAATTCCTAATTTCCTATGGTGCTATTACAGCGCTATTTCGTAAAACAAATGTTAATGTTACTGTCAATCCTCGACAATAGAAAGTGCCTGGGTGCCTAATTTGATTGAAGTGTATTTTGAAATGTATAGGCCTACTTCAATCAATAAAAAATATACTCTAAATATACTACTACTACTATCACGTTTAGTCATATTGGCAATACAACATGCATTGGAAGAGTTTTCGGCCTATAATTCAATAATTCGGCCTATAATTCAATAATTCGGCCTACAGCATAAATGCCTCATTTTCAGCCCAAATTGATTTTTTCTCTATATATCAGTCTGTACGTAACTACTTTGACACTCTAACAACTTTGACTCGAAAATATGTCGCGCGCGAGAAGGGCACTAAATGATCAACATATATGAAGCGGTCGTGCTATATTTGCCTAGGACTAGTCAATTATTCGCCCTTGGTGTTTTTAAAAATAATTTAAGATTTAGTCTAAAATTTATACTAATACATCCGATTAATTAAAAATTAAGTGTTTGTGATTTAACTCAGAACAAAAGTTGATCAGTACGTGTGTATGCATTCAGCAGCCGAGCCAGCTTGATAACTGTTGTAAGCGCTATTTGACATATTCGTGTTCACAGGCCATAATAACAATAGAGTAAAAAATTAATATTGTCGAACATGAATATACGAATATTGTCCCCCCCCCCCCCCTCCTACATAGGCATCAGTTTGTTACAAATAATTTAAAATCACTTTAGGTTTTTGTGGGGTTCATTTACAGACTTTGCCTTTTATATTTTGGCCAGTATAGCTGCCAAGTTTCTACATTTTCTACAAATATTTATTATGCTATTTGCCAGCCTGTTGCGCTTGAATAAATCTATTTTAGTCGATCGTTTCGAATAAGCCTCCGAGTTATAGTCGGTAACAATATGATGCACAAAAACAATTGTCGTCTCGTTTGACTTTATTGCTTTCCCCAGATTCTTTTAAGACTGGTTTTACTCTATCATCTTTGTACCTTGTTCATCATAGGAATATTTCGTTGGAAGTTATCCAGATGCGTCGCCCCCACTATATATTGATTGTGATACCATAATTACCTTTCCCACTATAATCATATGTGGGTGGATCCCAAATACAGTAGTCTAGCCATCGATCGATTACCCTTACTTCTTATTGGAGACTTGGCATGCACCATGTATGAATTTCTTTTTTTTACTTTCAACTGCTGTTCAACAATGTATATTCTGAGGATAATTCAAATGGTTCAGTTGGGAAACTATATTTTAGAATAATTTTACACACAATTCTTTGAAGCTGCATCGGGCTACACGGACGATTTTATTGCTCGCGATTTTCCACCAGGAATTAAACTCTATAGTCCAGCCGATTGTGTTCAAATGGTGAAGCAGTTGTGCTTTCAATGATACACGTGCGCACATGATTTTAGGACATAATTAAAGGAACGTTTTTGTTATATAGCGCTACAAAAGTTTTTCTCCTAGATGCACTGATGTGAAAATCGAGTTTTTGTCACTAAGGCATGCTGTAAAACATCATGATGGATTGGAGTAAACTTGTATAGCAAAACATGGACTTCTAAAATATGGACATAAATGTGATTGACTGGTATTATATCATATCGTCGAGAATGACTTTGCTACAACAGTTACGACGACCAAAATGAAAGTTAGGCTTTATTAATGTCCTTAAGGCGGATTTCCGTCCAGCGGAAAATGTCGCGACTCGCGCGATAGACTTTTAGGCATCGCTTTTGAAATACAAACAGTTAAGTGGAACGAATCTCAGTAACCATGGACATGGTTGACCGCAAACGTTTCAAAAGAAAGTGATTGCAAACCGGATCTTAAGTCTTAATAAGGGCTTATAATGAGCGCAAGAAATACAAGATTGTGTTGGGAAAACATCGAGTACAACTAACTAATATGACTAACCAGGTCTCATCATCGTTTATATATTTGGAGGCTCGGCGAAAACACAATGCAATCATTATTTATGTTAAGGTTGGTTTATGCAAAAATATGGTATCTCGTCACGTGTGTATTGTACTTATATCATAGTACATAGGTGCTATTTACTTCATATCACCAATAGTGATCTTTATTAAAGTAGCCAATTGTTCCCGATATGCATTAACAACCGCGAGCCAACTTTCAGCTATTAGTTGTATATATACGCAAACATTTCATAGGCACGTGATGAGATAGGTATCGCTTTTTCCACAAGATGAGGCTGATAACATAGATAATGGCGCGAGACCATGTGCACGCGAGGTTTTTCACAAGCCCAATCGTTTTCAAAACAGTCAAAATGAAAGCGATATAAACTATAAAAATTCTGATCGCATGAAGTTTTTAGTTTTTGTCCTTAGACGATGTTTATGCTGGTTTGCATTAAATTGTGCAAACAAGTCGGGAGTTTTTTGAAATAATCCGGAATGAAAACGCTCAGAAACGACACCGTGTGCACGTAGCCTTATTGTTCTATGAGCGAGTCTCTGGCCGTATAGCTAAACGACAACACCCAATTCCGACTCCCACAGAGCTCCCCCCTTCTTGAATCTTCTGGCTGCGGCCTAAACAACTGCCCTGTGCCGCGGGGAAACATCTTAACGTTTGCGTAAAAACTCATGTATACATTGTATTCAAGAGAGTTTATTAAATGAAGTTTGTTGATCACGTAAGGTAGCACTTTCTTTGCGATAATTATGTCTAGTATTGGATAAAGCGCGGGCTGAATTTGGGGTCCTGCCCGATTAATCCACCTTTCCCCATTGAAAGAACAGTCACGAAAGTTATGGGAACGGTTTTTGCTAAGAATGCACATGAGGCCAAATTAGGGGAGTTTTTCGTCCAAACTCGAACAACATGCGTAGCAGAAGAGATTATAGAAACTATGTACAATCATTTTCAAAAGTACTTGGGACACTAGCAATTTTTCATGAAAAATCAACGTACACCGTTGATAAATCTATAAAATCCATATTTTCCCCTCCCCGCCTCCTCAATCAATGTTGGTTTCCCAACCTCAACACCCTAACGCATAATATGTTATGCTAGGTGGGTCACAACATTGAGAAGGGGGCGCGGGGGGATGAATTATTTGTAAAAAATGAGAAATTCTCTCAAGTGTCCCAACACTTTTGAAAATGATTGTAGCTATGTAAAACTGATACATTTATGAAATCGTGTTTTCGTCAAATGATTTCAGAAATTGTACTTAATAATCATGAATGTTTAGTTAACTAGTTAGTTGATTAGTTGCTTTAGACTTTTACTACTAACTAAACTCTAGTTTTGACGTCTTATTTTGGCATATCATTAATTTATTATATTCGTCTTTACGTATAATTTCATAGAACATGATATTCTACTTTACTTGTGTAATTTAACCTAACGGTTACAAATCAGTATTTTGATAAAGATTATTAATAAATTCATAAATGAATTAAGTAATTACGGCGCTAGATTCGGTATATATTTAAGGTAAGGGCCCTGTAACCTAAAAAGGCATTGACAAGCTATTAAACTTTTGTTTCAAGTTTTCTTTTGTCTCCTATCGTGATATGCACATTTGTGTTGACTGTCGACCATAATTTTAAAATAACTATTGTTTCCAATTTAATCATATGTAAGGAAAAATGGAGTATATTAATGACAAATTAATGGTAAGAATTTTTTCTTAATTTTAATAGGGCAAAAATTACTTATGACTTATTTATGCAGGTAATCTATCAACCCTGCTCAAAAGACTCGTTGTTGCCTGGTAACAAAAACAGACATTACTGATTTTAACGAATCGCGTGCGTGGATTTTGTACAGTGAACGAAGACCAAATGTTAAAAAAACGATATCCAATAAACGACTATTAAGAGAGCTGAACAAAGCAAGCTTTAAAAATTCCTTGTTCACCCAATCATAAAAAATTGTCAAAGAAATAATAATATAAAATTTTTGTATCAGCAATCAGTTTGATGCGTTGCTTTTCAAATTGATTTAGATCAGAAATAAATGAAATGGTCATGGTATTTTCTTAGGCACTCTTGTTCAATGTAGGCCTTAGCCTTGCTCAGTTGAGTCAAATAAATTGTGCTTTTAAACTTGGGTGTCCACATCTCTATAAAAATACAGCGATTTTCCTCCTATAATAATAATACATCGTAATACATCATATAACACTCTCTCCCTCGCAGAGCCTCCTTTAGCACGATATAAGCTCATATATTATATAAAGTACAGTGCTTTATAAAGATTTTGGGCACTGATAAAACTGATAATCTCACATGTGAGATTATTTATGATAATTTCACATGTGAAAATTATCGCTTTTTAAACAATCACCAATCATAGCTTCTGGACATTTTATATTGGTATGGAAAACCTGTAGTTTATATAATAAACAGAAAAATACACGGGTGCTTGGAAATACCAGATTTATTTCTCGTGTTGAACATGATATTTCATGATATCATGTTCAACACTCGAAATGAATCTGGTATTGCCACGCACCCATGTATTATTCTCTATATATTGATCAGTGATATATTGACCTTACATGTCACTGTAAAAAACTTTGTGTAAGCCACTGCGGAGAAGAGAGACCATGACATATGACCATGTAAAATTGTAGTCATACAGAATTATAGTTTTTGTTTGTCAGGTATTTCCTCATTGCGTTAGCTTTTATGGATTGAACACGCCAACACGGACAAGGTTAATCTTTCAAATTCCACTATTGCAAATTTTCACGTTGAATACTGCACGTTTTCCATCCATACTGCACAAAGTGTGCAATACGGCACGTTTTTTCATGAGTTTATCAACACTGCACAAAGTGGACAATACTGGATGCTAAAATAGGCTCTGGTAGTCGGTGGATATACTTTCACTATTCTGTCTATTCATGCACGTCCACTGTACTGTGAGTATTGTCATTTATCTCGTAGCGTGGTCGAGATGCCAATTAGATTGTAAAGCTACGTATGGATGTCAGTACGCGTATATGATATGATATGATTGATCGATTCGTAAGGTTTGCGAAGATAGGGTTACGAGTTGCTAGGTTTGAGGGTCCTGAAAGGGAGGAGCTCTCTGTGGATAAATCCTATCTTTCTATAAGTAGCTTGCTCAAATCTCAAACGACAATCCCATTTTCTATTGTTTTCTCTGATAAATCCTACTCCTAGTGCATCCAACAAGCTCCCATTACCCCTTCCAGAGACCACTTGGATGTCGATCGTCCATTTGTCACAATCGTTACCATAAAATGTTATTAACGTATGCTATTAACGTCTGAGAGAATGCATCATAGAGAAATGATTGTCAGTTATCTTAATCTTATCATTGCGCCTTGTGTGAATGACAAGCATACCATGATGGTGGAAACTAAAGATATAATCAATCAGTTTCTTTTCAACTCAAGTGCTCGTTATTGTACCTTCTCTATCTTTGTGTTTCGCATTTTTCTAGGTAATTCTATGGTTCGTATTTGCACGAGTTTCGTTGCTGTAATCTCACTTCTTTTCTGGTTGGAAATGGAACTAATGTTGTTACATACTGTAGGCGTAGCTTAGCTTAGTTTGTGCGTGGGTGGGTGTTAACACAAATGTGACCAATGCACTTTTTGACCTTTTTTTACCTTTTGTCGTCAGTGCCCAACGAATTGCGTAAATCAATGACGCTCAGTGGCGTAGGCAGCCTGAAAATTTACTCCCGCTATGCAACTATCAACCTATTTTCATGTAATAATCATTACTCAATTCTTTAGAAATTCGTTGTTTTCGCAGTCAATGATCGTGAAAATATTTGCATAGCGGGACTAAATTGTTGGGCTGGTTACACTACTGATGATGCTAATGAATATACATATACACCCAGCTGGGTTTGGTGCGTTTACATAAACCTTCCACATACAAAAAAACTTTAATACTGTATATAGTGTGGAATGTTAATATTTTGTATGATTTTTTATATGGATCTACTCTTTTATAAAACTAATGTGATCAAATTTATTACGCATCCGAGATAACGGATGTTTTAAAACCAATTTTACTTCACTATATTTTGCTTACATAAGGAAGAGTATTACGTGCAGTTATACAGTTGCAGTAAACGTAAGCTGTCTATCAATAGAAAACCAATAGTTTGCATGACGCCTTAAATCAGCATGATATGAGTAATAAATATAAGTAATGTTTTGGATACCAGAGCACGTTTTTTAAGCGAGTCGAATAGTTGAGTTGTTTTGTATGTACTCGTCCATACGCCTGCATATTAAGTTGAAGTGTGTTACGTTCCCAGATGTTTGCAATCTCAGATATAATATTATGTAACATGTTTGTTTAACATTCGTTTTTGTACAGGCACCTACCTGTCTTTCCTACTTATAGGACTTGGAGCACCTTATAGGCATGAAAATCAGTAATGTGGAGTTTTGTACGTCCAGAACATGAAACAACTGGTTGTCAAATGCATCCTAAGTCCGTAAGCCGGTATATAGCTCAGACGGTGGTCAAGTGAAATCTAGACCACACTCTCACAATCACATTTATCTTATCAGGACTTATCTAACAATGTTCCTCACCTAAGAAATATAAAACATTTTCCGTGTTGATATACAGTTATATCAACACGAGTGGAAATTGGAAAAACGAGAAATTGTGTGTAAACACGATGCCCACAGGGCGGAGTGTTTTCACACAATTTCGAGTTTTTCCAATTTTCACGAGTGTTGATATAACTGTATATCAATACGGAAAAAATGTTTTATATTTCTTTTATAATATAGTACAAAGAACTTTAACAGAAGAGTGGCGGGAAATTTTCCGTGTTGACATAGAGTTATATCAACACGGCTCTTAGCCAATCAGCGTTCAGAATTTACAAATGCTATATTATAAATTCCAGTATTATGTGCACTCCGCAAATGTCGCTTTCGCCGTTCGACGCAGGACTGGTTACATAGTTCCCGACTTTTCGAAGTTTGTATGGTAATTTACAGCGTAATTTACGTGTTACTAGAACTTCGCAGTACAAGTGCGATCCGTCGGATTGAAATTGGTTTACCAGCGATCTCTGTGGACGTATAATTATCTTTATATTACACTGTAAATTGCACTATACAAGTATCGCAAAATTGGTTTCTCTCACGGGCGAAATTCACCATTTTTGGGGTGGTACTTTTTTGGTGAACGACATTAAAAAACAATTGATGTGAAAACGTTTTATAAAATACGTAACTGCTATATCCGACATCTATAGAAAAGGCAATACCCCAAAAATGGCGGTGTGAGAAAGGCAAATTTGGCAGGCTAATGACGCATTTTCACAGGTTGTTTAAAATCGGACAATTCCCACGATAGACAAAATTTTGATCTGGTTATTCGGACAAGAAGAACGAAAATACATCACACAAAAGTTTGAAAATTTTGTGTTTAGTTCTATTTCGCTCTGAAAAGCTCACGACATTTGAACTGAGATTGGCGGTAAAGTAGCCAGTACGTTTTTCCGAGCGTAATAGAAATATCTAATTTTAATATCTAATTTTCTATCTGTGGCAATAGATTTCGTTCTTCTTCCCTTGATCAATATTTAGTTCATAATGGCAATTCTGGTTCTCAAGCATAGCCAAATTATGCAATACGTGTATTGTAAATAGCCATAAGAATTAAAAAAGTTGTGTTACAGTTTTAGTTATTTTTATTTTTATTATTATATAGGAAAGGGGTAAGGACGAAAAACGGACTGTTTGGAATTGAAGATAATCAATTCTAAAGTACTACATTTAATAAGTTATGGTTTCTTAAAAAGTTTAATAGCAAAATTGAGGGTTGAAATCATTTATAATAAAAAATAAGTAGCAACGTTTCGACGAAGCTATCTCGTTATTTTCAAGTCGAGTTAAAAATACAGAAGTAAAAACAGCTTGATTGTACATTGAGTGAAGGCTTTATTTCCCTAATATAAAAAGTTTCAAAGACTGAGTAAACACTCAACAACACTCTTCTATGTTCTTCGATGCGTTGAAAAAGGTGCCGAGAAGTAAATACCACGTAGTTCACATCACACGAACCACATTTAAAATGGTATACGCATTGTTGATTAACGATAGCTGCCTTGCTCTCACGAACTCCACGACAAGGATGCAATGCCGGAGATTATAAACGCTTCGTTGACGACTCGTATTCCCTTATGCCCAGTGCGGACGCTGCTACCGACTTCTTGGTCACACTGAATGAGTTGCATCCTTCTATTAGATTTGCCGATAGTAGTACGTTTTCCCGAGCGTAATAGAAATATCTAATTTTAATATCTAATTTTCTATCTGTAGCAATAGATTTCGTTCTTCTTTTCTTGATCAATATTTAGTTCATAATGGGAATTCTGGTGCTCAAGCATAGCCAAATTATGCAATACGTGTCAGTATTGTAAATAGCCTACGTGCATAATAATTCAAAAAGTTATGTTACAGTTTTAGTTATTTTTATATTTTTTATCATTATATGGAAAAGGACGAAAAACGGACTGTTTGGAATATGGTAAGTTACTGTTTTTGGGAATGCTTTTACGAAAGTCTGGTACTGTCCTGACGACTGAGGTTTACAGAAAGCCAACGGATTCTGGTTTGTTGCTACATTTCCGCAGCCATGTTGACAACCGGTAGAAGAATGCCCTTGTTAGGACTATGATTGATCGTGCTACTAAGCTACATCGACAAAGCAGGCTTTCGTTAAAGAATGTGATAAATTTAGATCTACCTTTCAGGCGTTGCAATATCCTGATAGTAAGTTTGAAAACATCGTGAAAAGATTTGGTGATGGTTATTTGTTGTGTAACCAACCCAATTGTGAAAGTTTTTCTGAGTCGGAGGATCAGGTATTTAGAATATTATTGCCCTATAAGGGTCAGAAGTCGGCTGACACAGTTAGAAGAGAACTACTTCAACTAAGTGCAAAGATACATCAACACATACAACCGGTGTTTACAAGTAATTCGGTGATTCGCTTAAAGATCGTGAGAGCGAGCCAGCTATCGCTAATCGACAATGCGTGGTATACCATTTTAAATGTGGTTCGTGTGATGCGAACTATGTGGGATTTACTTCTCGGCACATTTTTCAACGCATTGAAGAACATAGAAGAGTTAGTTCCTCCATTGCAAGACACCTTACGGCTGTTCATCGTGATGATGTTGGGCTCTTTAGTTTGAACTTTGAGATATTACGCAAACGTAGAAACAAATTTGAGTGTTTACTCTTTGAAATGTTTTATATTAGGGAAATAAAGCCTTCACTCAATGTACAATCGGACTCGATTAGTGCAAAACTTTTTGTCTAATGACATCTGACTTTTTTTGTCATCTGACTTTAATTGATTCCTAATTTTATGTAAATGTTCGTCTTAGACCATATAAATAAGGCTGTTTCTACTTCTGTATTTTTAATGCTACATTTAACAGTTAAAATATACAGTTGTAGTTATGCCAACGGTAAAGTTTGAAATAACATATTTACCTTTTTTCGGCCTTTTACCCTGTTTTCCGCAATTCTGTTTCCGCGTTTTACCCTTGCACGCCGCTTCTCTCATTGAAAAATTCTAATTTGCTTGTTCAATAATATATACATACCTTATTTTAGACCACACTTGTGCCAATATTTTTCTGACTCGAAAAGCTTCGGGCCACGATTTTGTTAAAAAATCTCAACCAATGAAGAAAGCAACAAATCGTCATTTAAACATTGATCTAATAATGACAGCCAGAACAGGAGTACTATGCGCGCGCATTAATTAATTTCGTATTTCTACGGAATGCGACCGCATTTTATACGGAAGGCATGTATGAAATTTCTGTGGAAGAAGTTTCTGGAAATACTGTGCATTTATACAGAAAACCGCCTCCCGTCTATTAAAGCGAGAACTGAACGTTTTTGAAACAGTTTTATCCCATATGCAATTAGAACGTATTCGTAGTCTTATACTTAATATATTAATTGTTCTTTTCATCATAATTTTAATAGTATTAAACATAATTACCTTCAATGTACAAACGTGACTGCAAATCGCTTGTTTATTAACACAATTGAAATTGAAAAAAGAAGTCTACTTTAATTACACTGAACAAATGTGTTTTTCTACGGAACTTGCGTGTCCCTAACGAACGACCGTAAAGCCTACTCATAAATTGTGCATTTATAACTTCCGCTTGTCAGCACTGAGTTATATATCTCATCGATAATGCAATATCAGTGCATATCCATGCATACTATTTAATGCAAATCTGGAACCGTTGGCTATCGTGAATAATAGTGTCCGCTCGTGTGTCTGTATCACTCCCGATCACTATCTGATTCGAAAAAATGTTGTTTATGTGTCCACGAGTATAATAAGTCTGATGAACCTGTTTTAAATGTTACTCGAGTGAGTAAACA
This sequence comes from Muricea muricata, assembly GCA_963855995.1. NCBI lineage: Eukaryota > Metazoa > Cnidaria > Anthozoa > Malacalcyonacea > Plexauridae > Muricea > Muricea muricata. Next base: position 49,764,887 of record OY979718.1, on the reverse strand, counting down.
TTGTCCTGCTGAAAGATCAGCAATGCAATAATGAAATTAGACGAGTCCATCATGAAATTATCAATGAAATACATGGCATCAATCTGATCAATTGATCATCTAGAATACTTGATCTCAACATTAAGAAACTGCGTGGGTCAAACTTTGTGGTCGTGGACTTAATATAGTCCCCATATCCATATACCGTAGATCTCAAAAGTAAGATCTTACTTTTTTTGGGGGGGCAGGGCTTACTTTCGAAGGGCGTCTACGAAAAGAGAAAGTCCCGACACTAATGACGGATATTATTTAGAAACCAGAGCCTAAATATGGAAATGAATAAAAAATTTTCAAGGATCTGTAATTATACGCGAACGATGACGTGGTTGAAAATTAATAAATAATTTCATTTTAAAAATTACAAATAAAATTTCAGTAAAACTTATGTTTATGAGTTAATCTTAAAACTAGTAAAAGTTAATGATATGATTATGATAAACCGATTGTTTAAATGATCTTCAATTCAGTCAAAGAGTAGAGACTACAAAGAGGGGCCACTTCATTCAAAAAAGCGTAAGGTGCTTTCGTCATGATACGTCATGGTCGCCATGTTCCTAGCCAGTGCCCTACACAGGAGCATCTCCCCCGGTATTAGTAACCATTTTAATATTTCCAAGGGGTGACATCCTCTGTTTAGGGCACTGGCCAGGAACATGGCGCCCATGACGTATCATGACGACAGCACCTTACGCTTTTTTGAATGAAGTGGCCCCTCTTTGTAGTCTCTACTCTTTGATTCAGTGTTCGGGAGTAGTTTTCAAGAAATAATTTTCTTGGGAGAGTATTAATGATCAATTATGTAAGAAAGTCAGTGCTGGTAGACTGGAATCATCAATACACTCCTACTCTCAGATATTGATCACAATACTCGCCACAATTAGTTGTCAGCGGTTTTATTTTGAAAGAGAAACTTCAAAGATTACCAACACTGAGATTCAGTTATATATTTAAACAAACGTTACAAGAGGAAGAAGAAGAATTCGGTTATATAAGAGGTAAAAGATAAAACTGAACGATTCATTCTCGCTAAATATTTGGCATGTCTTGGGTCCGTTTGTTGCTGCGGTTTTATTCGCCAAGCAAAATATGTTGTAAATAATGCGTAGAAAGACAACTGTTATTATTTCTTTATTTATTAAGCTTTACCATTTAAACATATGACTACAACGTTTACATATGACAAAGACATATAATAAGACAAATGGTTGAATAACGCCAAATATTGAAATCCAAAATCCATTTTAATCAGCCTAAATTGAAGTAGTTGGATATACCGTAAAAATAAAGTCAGCTACTGAATTTCAAAATACAATTCTCAGGCATCATTACAGTATATTTTCTGTTTCGCGTATTGATAAGAACCTCCGGTTGTTAAATTTCCGGTAACAAGCCATTTTCTGAAATATTGAAGCACAAATGATACTAGCCAAACGCCATCTTGTTTTATAATTAGGTACATTTTAATGACGTCACAAGCAGGGTAAACTGTATAAAATTGCAAAAATCAAAAAAATTATCAATGGACAATTTGCATGTTAGACTAACATTCGACCTAGGCAAAAAGAGCAAAATCTTTTACAACAGCTAGAAAGAGGATCCTAAAATTAGTAGAAATGCAAAGTTTGGTGGCGAAATGTTGTAAAATATAGAAAATATAGCCCTGCGAAGTTTGCAAATTTTGTATATATTTGTATTACGCGCGGAAAAGTTACCATTTTCGCGGCAATTTCAGCTCAAAAATGGTAACTTTTCCCGCGCGTAATACAAATGTATACAAAATTTGCAAACTTCGCATGGCTATATTTTCCGTATTTTACAACATTTCGCCACCAAACTTTGCAATTCTACTAATTTTACGATGCTATTTTTAACTGTAGTAAAAGATTTCGTTCTTCCTGCCTAGTTCGATCTTTAGTCTATTATGCAAATTGTCCAATGGATTGTTGCTATTTATAAACAAATGTTTTGTTCGTAAATGAAAACAATTCAAGTGTCAAATGTAGAATAAAAGTGAAATAAAGCTGTCTCTATCAAAGTCCGAGCTCCAGAGCTCAGCGCCTTAATTAATTCGCTCTGGAAACGTCGAATTCTGTTTGATTCAGTTTCAGAATTAGTAAAACCATTTATATTAAACATATTAACCAGTTTTAACTAGTGCTTTTCCAACCTATTTATACATGAAATCCCGAACATGCTAAAAACGGGTGCGCTGGCATCGAACCTGAAAGCTAATTTCGCTATTTCCCGTCGTTGTCATGAAGTGTTATTTTAAAAAATCTGTTAAATGAGACTAAGAGAGCAGCAAAAATATGAAGTCATTAACACACGAAAATTTATGGAGCTGTTACTGTAGACAGAATGAGTAGTGATAAAAAGTATTTAGCTTAATAGTGGCACAGAATTGAAAAATATGAATATAAGATTATATATATATTTAAGATTCATTCTGTATATAAACTGACATTATTGATGCAATATGACAACTTAACATGTGCCTAAGAAATTTTTGAAAGACTAATGTTACTGAAAATTAGATTTATGTTTATTTTTAATTATGCGTATTTAACACAGTGACTTCCGTCCCTCTTCCAGTTCCGCTCAACGCGGATCTTCTTGCCGTCAGCCGAGATCTCTTTTGATTAGAATCTATGCGTATACCTGATACACATATGGTGAAAATACTTTACAAGCTTGAGCTACAGCTAGGTTAATTTTTATAAAACTTTTCACTGCAATATTTGTATGCCAAAGCTAAGTGAATATATTGATTAAAGCACGTGTACTATCAACATGCACCAAACGTCAGAAATCGGCTTCACAAATCGCATTTCACTGTCACTACAATACAAGCAGTGATTGTCAAACATTTGAAGGTATTTGATTGAGATGTTCTTGATCTTCGCGCTGATCAGGAACATATTAAATGAACATATCATATGGAAAACTTGCCCTCTTAGCCTCATTATTCACTGGATATTTCACAGCTGATAGTGACGTAAAGACTTGTTGCTAAGGTGCTTAGTATGTCAGACATAATAGAGATATATGGCCAGCTGTTTTTCGAAAAAATAGTTTTCGCTGTTAAAAATTTTGCATTAACTCCCGCTGCCGTTTGAATTTTAAATTATATATTGTTTCTGATGACTGCACGCATGCACATTCGTGACTTATCATTGCAGTGATGAACGAGCGCTGGCCACTTTAGCGGCGGTACTTGAGAGGGAAATTGTAAAACGAAGTACACAAGTGGAACAGCTGGTGAATACGGCTTGAGTATCACCTGCAATTTTATTATTATTCCAGTTAAAATTAAAAGAGTTTTTAGGGGCGGTTGGGCAAAGTCATCTACAGAGAGCGCCCTTGCTGATTCTAACAATTTCAAAACTTTTTGTCCATTGATTCTACAGAAGTCAGAAGGGTACGACATTTGCCAACGAAGTCAGAGACATCAGTTGTGGACTAAACCTTCACCAAATGAAAGTATGCGTTAAACAAAAAACACGTAACGACGTGAAAAACAACCTATATCACTTTGTGTTTTAATTATATTGCACTTCATATATTAATCAATTATATTATATTATCATATATCAATATGTATATTTATCATATATTCATGCAATTAATACCTTCGTGCAGTGGTATCAGCCTATGGTCACCTCCAGCTCCCACCCATTATGACAGTTTCCTGTTACTGTAGTTCATATCGGAGGAGTGTCAGACTATTCTGAGCAGTTCCTATGCTTGCAAATTTTGCAAAAACGTAAATAGTTGTACCGGTTTCATGCACAGGGGGCGAAACTGGAGGATTATTTGTGGGGGGGGGTCCACTTACCTTTTCGATTTTATTCTGTGCAAAGTATTATTGATGGAAATAAGTCACAGCAGCATTAGAAACTGCTTTTTGTCGCTGATTTCATGCTAAGTCTGTGATAGTTCTGTCGTGCATTGATATCCCGAACAAGGTAACAAGGAAACACTCCAGTTCAAATTTTATTCATTTCATTTTTTCTGTTATTGAAAATTATATTTATTGTAGAAATGCAAAATATAATAGAAGCTTCAAATAAGTCAAAAAAGTTCGAAACATTTTAAATTTTAGACTATATCTTTCTTTTCATTCAGTTGCAACCTTTCATTTCATTTGTGTGTTGTTTTGATGCTAACGATGCAGTGTGGTGCGCATGCGTATTTGCGGGCAGTTCTCATATCTGAGACGGCGATCGATAATTTCTCGCAGTCATGTAAAAAGATGGCGGAGTCGTCTAGTGGTGGGAATGCCAACAGCGTACGTGTTGGCCATTACTCGATCGAAAAGACGATAGGCAAAGGGAATTTTGCTGTCGTAAAACTTGCCAAGAATGTCCATACGAATAGCGAGGTAACTTAGTTAACGGTTTGCTCTTTGCTTTGTCTTGTGCCGATAACACTATAACTAAGTTGAATTTTACGTATACGAGTATCTAAGATTTGACAGCACGGTATCGCTTGTTTATGTCGCGATTTCGCTTTTCTTGTGGGACGTTACGTATTGAATTGTGGGGTTAAAGTCATATATTGCTCATAGATTAATTTGCTGTCTTATTGTCGGTCAGAGAAGCACGCAAACGTGGGTTGAATCGTGAGTGTTGTTTGGAAACAGACGCGTCTGCTGGACTTTTGTCGCTCAGCAATTATACGGTTTATTCTCGGTTTTAGGTCGCTATCAAAATTATCGACAAGAGTAAGTTGGATGAGGAAAACTTGGAAAAAGTATATAGAGAAATCCAAGTGATGAAGATGTTAGATCATCCTCATATAATCAAGCTTTATCAGGTAGGTTTAAAATATTCTGGCAGACATTTAAACTGAGCCAAGTTGTTGTTTTTAAAGTTCTGGTGCATAAAAGTCTAATCTCGTGTGAGTTTTATTCGTAAACACATGACAGTCTTCGCCCAACTTTTTAGCGAATTTGCAACAGCTTTATGGCAAAATATGGTTCGTTTTACGGTCTTATCAGTGCTAAGGGCTCTGACACGCAGGGACATTAAACGTGTATATTATACTCGTTTAAAGCATATGGCGAAGAAAGTCAGACAAAATGTTTGTGTTTCAGTTTGTTTCATTTGAGGTTGAAATTGGCAATCGCTGACATTGTGTTCATTTGCTTTAAACCATTTTTGCAGTATGCTCAAGATTCCCGACTGAAAATTTATTGTGTGTGCGATAATGTCTGTCGTGCCATTCATAATAAAGCATCTTGTCAATCGAAAATTTAATGTAGCCAGCTTTATAGGCGAATCGTCGTTCGACAGCTCTCCTCTGACGCAAATCGGAAATCGGTCAATGATGTTTTCTTTTTTCTAGTTTTACGTTCGTAGTATTTTTTGTATTTTATATTTCATTGGCGATGTTGTCAAAGTGGCCGGCAAATTTGATCTGTTTATACTATATTAATGTTTATGCCATTCATATTATAGCGTGACTGCCCGGTCACCCAAGTACGCTCGACGCCTACAAAACCCAGCCCCCAATTTGATTTCTAAGCATGGTTAATGTTAATTTTGTACTTTTCAAACAAGAGAAAGTACGACGCGCGAATGTACTGCTTTAAAAATGTAGATTTCTACATTGTGTTTGCGATATGACGTTATGTCAGTAGCCGCCAGAACTTTACAACTTATAGATGTTCATCTGTCATTTCCGCTGATCTGGCGATAAGTGGTCTGCACGCAGGAAAAGTCCTCTCTCACAGGACGTGATAAAACGCAGCGGATGTAAAGCTTGCCTGGCAATTTGACACAAGTTTGGCACATAAATACATGTACTAAGGATTTGATTTTTTAGTAGCGCACAGGCACTGAACCGTGCAATGAGAATCTCAACAAGAGGGCCAAAACGCATCAATCAATTAAATGTCAATTTTACTTGTAAACACAACAGTAGAGGCAGGCTTTTAACAGCAATTGTGTTAAACTTTTGAAACAATCCTGTATGAAATCCCCTGTTTTTTAATTGGAGCTTTATAATTTATTTTACATTTTGGTAATGAAATGGATGAAAATTGTACATTTACTGTTATTTTGTTTAATTGCTGGATGGCTTAAATGAGCATTAACTCTGAGGCACATCCTGCTGAGGTAAGTAGAGGCCAGATTTTGTTATCTGTGTTAATGACTTGCTGCTATGCAGCAATGGTAGCTTTTGAGACAATAAAAAGATTGATGCTTATCTTAGCATGCAGACAACCTCTGCAGTTTTTGAGTATAAACTCAATGTGTTGTCATGACAGGGAATGTCAGGTGTTAGGACTTGTTTTTCAAGATGATTGGTCAAATCTTATCATATCCAACAAGGAAGTTTAAACTGTTACCTGTTTCCTGCCATGTAAAATTGTTGGATCCTTTTTTCTCCATTCAAGACAGTATTAAATATCAACTTCAATCTTTTGACAGTAAAGTAACAAATCATTGCTTTAATCAAATTTATTTTTATTTAGATTATTGAAGATAAACTAGAATGATTTATTTGTTATCACTTGTCATGCTTCTTCACATTTTGTTTCATATTGAGCTCTTTATGTACAGTCTTGGATTCTAACATGTCACTACAACATATCAAAGTTACAAATTTTATATTCTAAACTACAATATGATCTAAAGTAAATAAAAAAGTATGTTTGTAGTGAGCTCCTGTGATGTATTATGTCACTGTACTTACAATATAGTGTTTTAATACCGGTTTTGTGTACCTTTATTTTATAACATTCAACTGAATATGCAGGGGGTGCCCAATAGGTTTTGCAGGATGTGTGATAACATTGATTTTCACCATGAGAAACAAGATACAAAGGAAGGAAATAATCAGTATTGGGGATTTCTTATATTATCTTGCTGAAGGGAACAGGAATTGCTATTGAGATTACAGGATAGATAAAAAATACTGAACAAGATGTACTTGAACAGATACTTGAATTTGAACAAGCATATGCTTAAACAAAGTGGTAAATGTATAAGGGGCATACCTTCTATGCATTAGTTGGAATGGCATATCCAATAACTAATATGTTGAATTGTGCCCTAGTAAGCCCCATCTTCATTGTATTTGAATCATCTGCATGCACCATAGACCATTATAGACAATGTACATTGGTCCATTACAGATGGCCAAGTTCATGTGCAGAAAACTATTGGCTATTACCTCTTTACTGTTATTAATAACTGATTTAGTTGGACACTTATTACATTTGATGGGACTTGTTTCAGAGATGCTAGATTGGGTAAACCAAAGTTTACCTTGTATATTGACAATATTTGAAAAGCTAAATGAAAAACTGATGAACAAATAACAGTGTAGAATATAGAGCAAAATATTCTGGAAAGCTACCTGGTTTAAAGAAATGTGGAAAAGACATTAAGAATGACCACTGATACTTAGTCTGTTGCTCTCATGCTTGAGAATAGGAGAGGTGTTACACTGATTATGTGAAACAAATACACTCTAGGCTTTGTATTTCAATTGGAAAAGAAAACTGTGCAACTGTAATTTTGCAGAAGTCTTAGTCTGCTTAAGCATAGAATACAGATGGTTGTATTGCCCCCTCCTTAAAACTAGGCAGATGAGCCCCCCTGACAAATTTAAAAAAAAATTGATATGATTTACTATACAATTCAAGTAAAGACTCTAACTTGGGAGTCCAAAAACAGCATGTTTGCTTCCGTGAGGCTTATTTGTTTTCCTGAACATATTTTTAGTTTATTATGCAAAATATATAGATAATTTGACATCATTTGTTAACATTTAATGGTTGACATTATTGGTTGACATTTATTGACGTCATATGATCTCTGTCATAAGTACAACTGTCAGTCAAATTTTCTTTTAATTTTTAGTTGGAATGGTTGACTCACTAACTTTTTAATGATACAAAACTTGTATGGGGTATAGCAAAGTGTTGGAAGTAAAAGGTATTCATTTATACCTGGGAAGCTTAGCCAACCATAATTAACAATAATTTAAATTGGAACCCAAAGAGTTAAATAGGTCTTCTTTAGTTTTTCTCCTCTTTTGCATACAAAGTTAAAATAAGTTATTCTACAAAACAACAAAAATATTATGCATATTCAAAAAATTATATATCACTAAAAGTTGCCTCCCTCTAGGAAGTTAACCCCCTATGATTCAGCTCCCCTCAGAGTAACAAAAACCAGCTGCCGGATGGCTTTTCTTACTTTGGCCCCTCCTCCTGACAGCTGGGGGGGGGGCTGCATTCTATGTTAAGTCTGGTAGTTTTTTTGTTATTGAAAAAAGCTATCGCACCTTAATGCACCATAGTATTTTACTTAACTGACAAACTATTCCAGATTCATTAGGTAGGTAGTTAATTTCCATTTTTGGAGAGACATTTTTGATACTAGGTGTCCTGTTGTTCTTTATGGATGTCCTGTCTGCACAAAACAACTAGCCAGTTCCAAGCAATTAGTTATTTATTAGTGATAAGTTTCTGCAATACAAGAAGCAAAAACATTTCATTTTGTAAAATTTAGCATTGCAAGTATTTAGTTGAATACTTTACAGTATTTTATAAGGCTTCATATTTCTAATAATTACCTACATTTAATGAATTATTTGACTTATGTGTATAAGATATATGTATACTATATACAATATGTAAATATCACTGTAAATGAATATAATTTTAGCTAGTGTGTAATTTGTCAAATATCAGTGAATAATTTAGTGGCTCAATGCATTTAAACATTGCATATGTCCAGCATTCCAGAGATTCTTATTGTTGGTTGTAAAGAAAATGCAGTATTATCTCACTCAAGTTGACGTGTTTAAGAGTTTATTTCATTAATGTTATGAGTCTTTGTAATTTTTGTTTCTCACCTGTAAAACATCTGGATATACAGGAATGGTGAATATACATTACACGATTGTTGGAGAACGTTTGATTGACCAACAGTATGTAATAAAACGTATCAATGCACATTTAGAGCTGATGAAGTAACGTGTTTAATTTATCTTTATAATCTGTTAGTTTTCAATTGGTACATTTTTGTATTCCGACTAATGAACTTAACCACACAGCACTATTCCTAGCTTCGAAATTAGGATTTTTAAATTTTTGTTTCCAATGCAATACATTTGAATTAAAAAACAATCTGCAGCAACAAATTGTTTAAACTAAACATCTGGATATTGCGATTAATAGTTTGGTAGTGATTAGTATTAAAATTAGTGTTGCACAGCATATCCAATTCTAATTTATTAGTTAGCCTTTCGATTACTTTTATTCTGTCTAATAGAATATTTTTAGATACAAAAGAATCAACTAATACGAGTTCCCTCGTTAGGAAAAGCGTGTCCTTTCTCAGGTTATCGTTGTGCTCTAGAAATCATGCCATCAAAAGACAAAAGATGGATGATTATTTTGTTGATGCAAATGTTCGCAAGCATGCAGAAATGTTGACCAAAATAATGGACGTTTCTGTGTACAATTCCTTCCAATCATTCAGTGCAAATTTTTTCAAAAGTAAATGTCAAAAAAAATGACAACTGCTTTCAAATTAGTTTTATGCGGAGATTTGTATCGGGTTTTTTGCTAATTTCTAAAGTTCTCGAAATTTCAAACACGTGTATTTCCATCATATCGCTCGAATTTTTTTTGTATTAAAATCTGAGTTAATCCTTTGTGAATACAATGCTTTTTAATTTTGGTGAAATAGCTTTTACAGGTTTTACATGACGTTAAATCAAACGGGGAATAGTTTTTTTGGCACACCTTATGTATATACTATGTATTTGTTAAATTTCTTAAGTTAACGAGGTGGCGTGTGGAGCAACAATTTAAGCCTGCTGTTCATGCACAAACAACGAGCTTGCATATACCAAAAAAGAATTTCTCGCTGGAATCATGCATGCTCATCCACATAAAACATTTGCCCTAACCTCGCTATATCCCTGTATATCACTTGTTGTAATAACAGAAAATTTCTTATCAGGGTCTTTCAGGATTTCCCTGAGGTCAGGTTTAGTTAAGACAGGAAGTACTATTTGAAATGAAATTGACGAGTCCTAGTCATTGCAAACGACTATCACTATTGTATTTTTTTCTTTTGATCGGAAGTGGTTTCGAGCTTTTTTTTCTTAATTCCCGGGTCCTGACTGAAAAATATTTCCCATCCGGGACGAATTTAACTTTGATGAGACTGAGATTGAGTTTCGAACCTCAACTCAAGATTGTGTTTTGTGGGCCGTTTTACAGTCGGAAAAATTCTCTGACAAAACTCCGCTTATATAAAAAACATCTTTCTGTTACTGTAAGAAACAATGTTAAGAAAACTGAGGGGTGCACCCGCTTTCTCAGTCACAAGACATTTTTAAATTCATTTGTAGCTCATCAGACCGTGAGTTAAATTATAATGATAATTAGGAAAGAAAATTGTAAGTCTTACCAGATAATTCTAGGCTCTCGGGCTCTTGAAGATTAATGTGCTCGTGTTTTGGTTATCTAATCATCCACTATAGAGGCCGAATTTTGATCAATTTTGATTGTTCTACTATTTAATTTGTCAGACCCCTCGTGTGTTGAAATGAATTGGGTAGGCTTCTTTTTGTTCGTGTACGCATATCAATGATTATTATGGAAATTCGTTCGACACAAATTGATAATCTTGTAGTTGTGATTATAACGGTTAATAGCTAATATTTGACTGTAACTACCTTTGTAAAATGACAATTGCAATTTGTAGTATATATGTTTCTACTGCCGTGCAGGATCAGGTGTGCGTGTTTGGACGTTCAACTTGCAGGAAGTCTCCGATATTAGCCACATCTGTAAATGACGCTTGTCAGCTTGAAGATATCAACTCGACGTAATCAGTAAATATTGGACTTTGTTCTCGCTCAAGTGTCGTGTATACGTTTGAATTTCAATACGAAACATGTCAAAAGTTATTCCTAGTTATTCATATAGTTGGTCATGTACACTGAAAATGATTAAGGCGAATGAGTTGTCCGCCTATATTGTCAAGTATGTCGTGGTTGTTGTATGTGTGGTGCAGAAAAATAAGATGAATGATATAAAGTTAAAATACATTGTTTCACATCTTGATGCAACATTTTGCTCGAGAATAAGTTATCGAAGTTCACAGTAGTTCTTAATAGTTCTTTGTGCATTTGAGCACGCGCATAGTGAAATATGTTAATTAAGAAAGATTCATTGAAAATATTCGTTTTCCATTAGGTAAAAATACTAATTCATATAGTAATATTTGAATGATCTGAATTGTATAATTATTGCCAATAAAATTGTATGTACTTATTTGTAAAGAATATTTAACAGTTATTCGCTGAGACGAGACAAAGTCAAGGCAGGGTCACCACAACAGCGTGAGCCACCTACTGTGGGCCTGTATTACCTATCTCACCCTGTCAACTTTCCCGGTGGGAGGAAACCGCAGTACCCGGAGAAAACCCACGACTTTCGGCAGAGCGTTGACTATACTCTTTTCACATGAGGACTGGGTTCAAGTCCACCTTACTGGGGATCGAACTCGGAACCTTAGAGGTGAAGGGCAAGTGGTGTGACTACTACACCACCGAAGCCCTAAAGGGCTTTTTACTGTTACATTCACCTGTAGGTGAATATAAAGGAATGACACATCATATTGGACCGATCACAACGTCGGATTTCTTATGTTCACTTGTGTAAAAATGCTAAGTAGGTATAATAGTACCTATAGTAAAAAATATGTAGGTAGAAATATGATCAAGTTTTATGTATCAATAATAAAACGATGATTATGAATAAAAGTACGTGTACTATACATTATCAAGTACTCATGGAAAATTGAATGGTATCGCAATTGCACTTTGGCGGCATGCAACATGCAGTGATCAACAAACCTAGACACGTTTTCAGCAATTTGGCTTTTAACATAAACCAACCTTGCAATAACTTATCTTCAGGCTTGCGTAACTTTAATATTTTGTCACTTTATGTGCAAGTATATGGACAGACGTGTATATGTGTTTGTTTAACTGCAATTGTTTTAAAAGTACAAGCAAATTTCCTAACACAGTTACAGTTTGTTTTAGACTCTCTTCAGAAAGTTTATTTATAGATGTCTTAGGTAAACTGACTATAACAGATTTGTTTAGCCAATACAAAATGCTTCGTTATGCTGAAATGCATGTTTATCTCTATAAAAAATGCACTTTTGCCAGATCAAGTAGCACTACAGAGACGAGGGCTATTTTCTCAGGCCATGTGAAGTTCTTTGTTGATGACGTAGATGGTATAAACCAGAACTGCACGACTTTTACAGGAAAGTGGTTTTCAGAAAAGCGTTTTCTTGTTTTTCGTTTCGCCATGACAAGTCATTTGTGTAACAATTACCTCTTTTGAGTAAAATGTACCAAAATCATTGGTGAAGTTAGCCCCATTTTCAAGCACAGTGGAATTCTTTATTATATGGCAGAGCAAATCGACCCACTTGGCACCTACTTACCAAATATTTGCCACAACGTTCCCACGCTTAATGAACGTGAAGCATCATGAAGATTAAAGTATTAAAGCTGAGTGGAGGACAACAACTATGACATGTATGATGTATAAACGTATAGTACTCGTTTATGTAAACATTTAGTTGAATATCAGTGCACGTTAATGATCGAAATTATGGGTGAGAATTTTTTACATGTACTAAATCAAATTCCTTCATTAAAACAACGAGCAATGGGACATAAAAATTCTGAGATTCTCTTTGTCGTCAAGAGGCTGTTTATTTTTCTGGTATTTATCATGGACACTGCTTTAAACATTGCCTATGATATATACGAGAAAAATAACGAGTGTACGGTGAATGAATTTCTTGTTGTACTTGTACGTTGATAAGCATAAGGTTAAGGCTGAGTTTTATATTTTCTTTGAGTTGAGAGAGGGGCTTAGTTAAGTTCTTCCTAGCCGGCATATCTTTGAGACTTGCATGCAGATAGTAATCATACTATCATCTTTTTACGACTCCCATACATGTGCAGTCTCCATCTAATATTGATTAACAAACTGGGATCGGTTGCAAGAAAGGTGGCTATAACGCTATCCTTGTCTATCCACCGGATGGTGTTTTTTCAACTTCTGCATAAACGCTTAACAAGCAATAACACCAGAGATTTTAAACTCGCAAGAGATAAAAATTGACTTTAACTCGAATATGCTGAACTTTCATATTGATTTTATCAGTTGCTAAGCATGTTTAAAGAGATTGGAAAAATCCTATCCTGTGGATAGCGCTATTCAACTTAATTCCGACGCCTGAAATAAAGTCGCTGTACCTGCACAAACATCAACATCATACTCCCTAGAACTTCATTACTAAAAGACAGAAACTTCATAAACTATTTGACCGTGCAATTATTTTATATTACCTGCATGAGAATGAAACATTGTCGAATATAACATTGTCGTAAATAATACTTTTTTAGCCCTGTTCCGACCTATAGTTTACGTAAACACTTGTCATTATTGCTTACGCCTATACATGTTTTCGAGAGTGTTCTCAAGTATCATTCCTCTGCCAAGTGGTGTATGTTCGTGATCGTTCCCGAGCATTCGTCAAGTGACTAATTCCGGTATTTCTAAAATATCCATGGTTACTGTATTGATATACGATTCGCTGCCTTTCAATCTGTTATTCCAACAATCAAACACGACGAAAGACCTAGAACTCGCGTAATTGATTCAAAATCCATGCATGGTTTCTTTTCGGTTTTTCATGAAATTACTTTAGTCGAGAGATTTTACCTATTTGATGGGTAATGGCGAGCAAAATCCACGACAGATATGAAACAACTGAGATTCGTTAAACGTGGATATTTTTCAGTAACTAATTTGCGTTCGATAATTATTCCTATTATTACAATACAACAAGTAACATACACTTACATACACTGCATGCATGTAATTTAATTGATGAGGATCTATGTTTATAATAAATATTTATAAATATGATAAAATATGAAAACAGTATATTGAGGCTAGCCTGGTTTTGCTAGCTATGCAAATATTTCTGTGTTTGTAGACTGTTAAAGGAACCAATTTCTAGGGTGCTGTTATATTCTTTGGTATCCAAAGTACGCAAAAAAGTGCCAAGAAAGTTTTACTTTTAATCAATTTTACCACTATGCATGTGGACGAACTGCCAATCCAATTAGAGGTTTTCTATAGAGTTAATTGATTTATTTACACCTGTAATCACGCTGTTAACATTCTCTGAACCGCGGAGTGGTCATATAAATCAATCAATCATTATGTACTAGTTAAAACCACTTTGCAGTTGGAGCAATATTTTCTAACTAAAATTTTCTAATGCAACAAATATTGACATTTTGATATGCAATTTTATAAAATTATTACGCATATATTCCAATGGTGAAAAGTGTTTGTTAAAGCAATTGCGCCTTCGAAACACTTCATGCCTGCTGCATAGTAACCAACCAAAAATTTATAATTCAACATGGAAAATTGATATTTTTGCAGGTGATGCAAACTGAAAGGATGTTGTATTTGGTCACTGAATACGCAAATAGTGGAGAAATATTTGGTAGGTAACGGCATATGAACATATTATATATTAACATATTAACATATATTGTGTATTATCTTCTAAATACTTTGGGTATTGGATTTAAACTGAATAAAGAGCCGCAATAAAATATAAACCAATGCGTGATGCGTTGGTTCATGTAGGCATGGTACGTTTGGGTCATGGTACGACGCAGACTGTCTTTGAGCGGACGATAAGAACTCTCCAAACTACATACGATAGCCACATGTGGGCTAATTTTTTTATATTGTCAGAAAAAGCATGAGTCAATTAAAAACATGGACAGCTCATCTCCGCTGTGATCATATTAATAAACACTGTTCCACTTCGTTAATGGAAAACGGCAATATATTATAAAGATTTATATTGATAAAAATCTTCAAAGTAATTGTAACATCCGTTGTTAGTTTTTTTAAAACATACTTTGTTTCTGGAATATTGAAGAACAAATGACATTAGCCATCCGCCATCTTGTTTTATAAAACTTGCTGAGAATTAAATTTCCAAATTTCTTAGCATATTACGTAAGAGGGATATACATACAAATTCAGTTGGATTTCAATATTCAACATACTTTTTAATCGCTTCTTTAAAGAGAAAATAACAATCACCCACGTTGTGACGTCATGGGGTTTTTGATATCCAAAATGACGGATGAATAGTGTCTTCGTTTTTTTTTGCCCTTCAGTATTTCACAAACTAAGCATGTTATCAAAAAATTGACAACACATGTTACAATTACTTTAGAGAAACTAGGTTCATATTAATCTGACACTGCAGAGAACAACGAAAAATTCGTCTCGACCGGGATTCGAACTCGCATCTTCGGGTTTCTAGACCGCCGCTCTACCAATTGAGCTATGGAGTCAACTGGGATTAGTAGCGAGTCTTATCCAAGTTACTTTCGAGGTTCTTATCAATAAGCCATGAAAATTATATTGCTGTTTCTCTTTATGTTCACTCGTCCTCCTCACCCTTAGCTTAGACTTCCTATGTATGTCTGTACGTTTAAAAGCGAAATAAATGGAAACTTTAAAGGAAACTATTTTCCAAAACTGCAGTGCATGAGTGCACACTTACCTCGATTATTGAAGTACAAAGCTCATTATCACTCGTAGACAGTATGACGAATCATTCAAAACAGTGGACTATGTTAGGTGGCAACGGTAGACTATTATAGCTCTTCTATAAGTGCTCAATAATTTTCAACTGATTAAATTAGGTGAGGTGTTCACCATGTTAGATGCGCCTATTATTCTTGATCAAATTTATTTGTTTGGTTGTACCAAAATTTCCAAACGTCACTCGTACTATAATCCCAAATTGTACTCGCCATCGCATGATTATTTGTAAATTATTAGCATGACAAAATTACATCCACCACGCACCTCAGCGTAAAACTTTTGCAGTACTTTATCAAACTCTTCAGGGGGATAATTCTCGACGTCATACTGTCTCACCAAAGCCCAGTCTTGCCATATTTCAACCAGTACTAGTAAACGTGCTTTTGTTTGTATTTTCGTTGTTTGCTTTTGGTTTTAATGCCTCTAGGTCAACTGAATTTGTATGCAAGTACCTTTCCGCCATTTTGTTTGTTTTGAGAAAATCATTAATTGTACTGCCGTACAATTAATGGAATAATTTTACTCCTCTCAACCAATCAGCATGTAGTAATTTTGTCATGCTAATAATAATTGTCTTTATCGGTAATTATCTATGTAGATCATCTGGTGACAAATGGGAGGATGCCAGAAAAAGAGGCAAGGAAGAAATTCTGTCAAATCGTTTCAGCAATTGAATATTGTCACAAAAGACATGTTGTACATAGAGATCTCAAGGTGAGACTGAACGTTGATGTCAAATGAATGTTATATTTTGTGTTTGATTGCACTCCAATTTATTTACTGCTTTACCTCGCATTCATCTGCTTTGCTTTACACTATTGTACTTTAATACTGGTTATACGAACGCCTTATAAATGTTGCTAAATTGTTTGTTTTAGGCGGAGAACCTTTTACTTGACGAAAACCTAAACATGAAGATTGCAGGTAAAATACAGTCGACCATTAAAATGTGGTGTATTCTGGAAATTCACCTTTTTCTCCCAAATCAGCGTTAGTGTCATAACCCTTGTATGAGCAAATAATTTTTAGTGATTTTGTATTTATAAATTGACTGTTCAGTACATCAGAAAGCCAAACTTCGGCAGGTGGCGGTGGTGGTTGCGGAAGTTAGAATCCCATGAGAATTTAAAATACATTTGGGAGTACATGCTAAAATCTTAAGTTGAATTAAAATTTAATAAAACACATGCAGGATGATCAGAAATTCAACTTAAAAAAAAACCAAATTACGGACTAAAATATAACATGCACCACAGTAATATTTCCCTGTCGAAATTTGCATTCCAACATTGAATATTCCCACAAATCCTCCCAAGTCCTCTGTCTAAGTAAAGTAGAATTTGTGTGACTGAGATTTTATCTTTCTAGATTTTGGTTTCAGTAACTTTTTCGACAAAGGTAAAAAACTGCACACGTGGTGCGGTAGTCCTCCATATGCGGCACCGGAGTTGTTTGAGGGAAAGGAATATCTTGGACCAGAGGTCGATATCTGGGTGGGTTTTCATTGAATTTTCTTAATATGTACAAATTAAAAAACTTGTTCAACTTCATTCTTGAGAATCCAACTACCGTTCTTGAGAATCCAACTACCGATAATTACCGTCTAAATTGATTAGTTTAAAAAAACTTCGCTCTATCGAACCTTCTTGCTATGTAGTTCCTGTAAAGACAATCTCTTGTAGGCAGATCTCCTGCAAAAGGGAACCAACAATATAAAATAACTTTTGTCTTCTGTGATTAAGTTGGTATTATAGACATAAAAGGTGCATCATTATACCGTCTTACCACAAATGATTCTCGCCGAATACTATAGCGTTTGCCAATGTCTACAGCGGATTCAGGAAGACTGTTAATTGCAATAGTTACATTATGACGTTTCTAGGCAAGTTAATTGACGTTACTAGGGTGTGACTTAGATGTTTTGTAAAAAACATGTTCTGATTCTTGTTCGGAATTGTGCAGCGTGCGTTTAGGCTCTTGGAGTTGGGAAGAGGGAAAATAATTGCCTGACATCATCTTCATACCAATTTCTGAGAGGCTGATTGGCTGAATTTGAAAAACATTATTGCAATAATAAAGTGGGCGGTTACCCAATTTCCTTGAGATTGAAGCAGGCTCTTATTCGCTCCCTCCTTAACCCTAAAAGCCTGTCACCACTAGAAATTGCGTAAAACATAAACCATATTAAGACGTACATTATTACTATTAATTAAACCCGAGGGCCTTTTTGTGTGGGCTGTAACCTGGTAAAGACTTTTCTCTTTCAAAATTTTGTGCTAAATTGAACGTTTTTGTTTTTAGAGTTTAGGTGTCGTTCTCTATGTACTGGTGTGTGGAGCTCTTCCGTTTGATGGCAATACGTTGCAGAGTTTGAGATCTCGTGTTCTAGCTGGGAAGTTTAGAATTCCTTTCTTTATGTCTACAGGTAACATCATTATTCAAAAAATTAAAACAAACAAAAGTAATATATAGTATGTTGCGGTGTTTCACTCAGTCTTGATGAAAATTAAAAGATTTTTGAGTGAATGGATGCGAACCGCGGAACAACAGTACTACCGGTAATGCTACGATGATCTTTTACAGCAATGATATACAAATCTATTTTTAACAGAATGTGAAACTCTGATACGACACATGCTTGTACTGGACCCCGGCAAACGTTACACAGTTAGCCAAGTCAAACAACATAAGTGGATGGCAGGTGGTGTGGACAAAGTCATTGAACGTGCACCGATGTCTCCAGGAGATAACGGGACCTATATTTTTAATCAACAAATTTTGGATAAAATGTGTGAGATGGGAGTTGCTGATGAGGAGACGATCAAACAGGTACACTCTTTTCTAGCGACCGGTATTTTTTGACACAATGTTATAATGCTTTGTAGTTGCATTATACCGTTGTCTCAATGTGATCTTATCTTGTGTGCTCTGCCAATTTGAGCGTCGCCATCCATTTAGAAATATTGAAGGCTCGTCTTGTAGGCTATTTCAGTACCAGGAACGACAAGGTAGTGACTGCACTAACTCTTCTCGACGAGAGCCTCATTTCACGCAGTGAAAGAACCTATATACCGTTGACTGCATTACCTAACCTACATTGGCAACGTTGGCTCGAGATATTGGCCATTGAAAAATACGATAAGACTGAGACGCTGATGACGAAGCTTGCGCTCGTAGCTACTTCGTAATCGTAGTCTAACATAAAATTATTTTGGGTGTTTTTCTAGGCCATAATTAACAAGACTTATGACAATGTTGCTGGTATTTACTATTTGCTATTAGAACGCTGGAAAAAGGCACATAATAAGCAAAACGATGTCCAGCTTATTGTTAAATCAAGTTCACCTGTTGCTAAACAATGCGGCACCGCAGATGATGACGTTATCCTCGTGGAAACTCCTTCACCGCAACGTGATCAAAAGTCACCAGATAGTCCAATCCCGGTTGTTCAAGTGACACCTGTCTCGCCCACAGTTCCTGCTAGCGTTGAGAACACGATAAAGGAACAACACGCGCATGAAGTTGATGACGAAATGCCACATGATATGCGCGCGGATGTGAAACACTATTTAGAGAGAAGGCGGCACACTATCATGACAAATCCTTGTGGTGGTATGCAGGAGCAACCAGTAATGAGTATACACATGCCAATAACAGTGCCACGTCCAGTGAACTACTCCCCAGAAAAGCGTCTTCCTACACCATCAATCTTCCAAATGCAGGCTTTCCAAGACAGAAGAGCATCAGATGGTGCTTCTAGTTTAGCTGCGGGTATTGCTCAGTTTCAAGCAATGCGTCTCAAGCAAGCCTCTCAAGCTGACAATAGTCGAGAAAACCTGCTAGGTAGTTCAGGTCTACATGCATTGGTTTCATCTAGTCCTCCAAGTCCTCAAGCAGGTGAAGAACATGACAGCGGATCTGATGAAGAGCCTGACCCTGAAGATGTTGAACGATACATGCGAATGCGTGGCAAACGTCATACTCTTGCTGGCGAAATTCCGGCTGATGTTCAGAGTCGACTCTGCCAGTTCCCTATGAAGATGCAACGTCGCGTTCGCACTCCAAGTCGTGAGCGCGTGAATCGTGACGGGAGCTATGTGGGTGTGCCTAATATGAGTATGAGTAGGTACGGTGCACGTCGTGCATCTGATGGCGCCGCATCACTGCTAGCATTTACGCAACATTTGGAACGAAAAGGAAAGAAAGGCAGCTTAAAAGAAATCCATGCCGAGCATCAAAAACTGCAACAAAGATTTTTAAACAATGGTCAACATGATGCCCTTAAGTTGCAGCAGCAACATCATTTTCATCAACAACAGCAGCAGCATCAACAACTGCCTTCTCCCGTGCAACAAAGATCACAACACCCACTCCTGCCTATGCCACCTTCATTTCGTAGACTCAAAGACCCCAGAGGCCGAAGATTTTCTGATGGTCCAGAAAATCTTGCTGCTACTCTTGCAGAATTTCATAATCAACTGTCTTTATCACAGCAGAAGAAGCAGTTGCAAAGTATTGAAAGTCAGCACCCACTAACACTCCCCACTACTCATTCACCCGTGAGTCCTGGGTCTATACCTACAACAGATTTCCCAATGGATGAGGAAATGCTGGAAAGAAATGAAATGTTCCCTGGCCCAGATCATCTTCCAGATGAACGGCCAGCACTTGACCTACCAATTCCAGGACATTCCGATGTGTACAGCCCACAAACGTCTCCTAGAGAGATACTGGGTATGCTACAACACGCACCGGGTGGCGCTCAACCTCAAGAACAACTGCAAAAAGAAATGCAACGTTTGCAGCTAGAGCCGATGGCGGGCCATTTAAGCTTCTCTAGTTCAAGCTCGCTCGAAGGATTTCCAAGATCGTATCTTGGCCCCCTTCAAGGTGAGGAGCAGTTTTATGAAGCAGAAACTGCAGCAAATCTCGAAACTCGTAGTGGAAGTTTACAGTATAATGCCCAGAAACGAGGTGATATTTCACCACAGGAACTAACAGGCACAGAACCTTATTCTACTAATACGATAAATCAACACTTCCTTCTGCACCAGAACCAAGTGAATGGACATCAAGAATTCTCCAGTCGTTCTAGTTTTATTCATCCGACTACATCTACTGCTCCATTAGCAGGCGACATAGAAGTAGGTGGACACGCATTTATGGATGAAACCTTAAATGCTGAGGCTGGAAATACTGCAAACCTTTCCAGGGGTGGCGGCCATCATCGGCGCCACCATACAGTACCAAACGATGAAGCACGCAATGACTTATTAAGACAGGCACAAACTAATAACTTATACAAACGATTACCGTTCAATAATAACTTAATAAGTCCAGTCGCTTCTAAAGAAGATATCATTGGCGAGGATAAACATATGGCCCGGCCTCTTTCTCCCAAGGGGAGCTTGCTTGCAGATCCCATGATCAAACTTGAAAGTACAAACGGTTACACAAGCCCAACAGCTTCAAATCACATGACACTTGCTTTTAATATGAACATGATCTCTCGTAAATCTTTGAGAAGTATCCTGGATGAGGTTCGGAATACATTGGCGAATCACTCCCCCACTTTGCTTTACAAGCAGTCAGATTTACTGTTCACGTTACAAAATGGCGATGTCCAAATGCAGATTGAAGTATGTCAGTCTCCTGAGTTAGCCGTGAATGGTTTACGTTTACGCCGACTTGGTGGGGACACGTGGGAATACAAGCGGCTATGCAATGAGTTGCTTTCTGGCATGAATTTGTAGCTTCCAGCGATCGTAATGGAGCTGCCACGCGGTTGACTTCCCGCCAAGATTTAGGTAGGACACAGATGTTCGCTATCCGACATGGATACATATCCTGGTAGAGTCGTTGATGAGATTTATTAAAAGTAAGGTGTAGTTACTAATACAGTCATAGTACAAAATATATAGGGCAGTGTCCCTAATTTGTTTGCAATTTCGCTTTACCGCTTCAAAATTGTGATGTTGTTTAAGACGCCTTTTTACCTGTGATGGTTACTGTTTAGCTCTGCCTAGGCAAAGATAGCGACGTATTGTCGTGAAATTTAATTCAGACAGATTTAAGTTATTTTCCCATCGCAGACGAATGGCTCTAGCAGCTGTGTTATGCGTGACGTCACATTTACCTTGCAACACAGACGAAGTTTATTAAATTCGACCATTGCACACGACATGTAGTTCCTACGTTAAGGTCATTTTCCATTACTATCGATTTCTACTCGCACGTACGCGGCGTACGGTACGCCAGTCTAGGCTTTGAAAATCTGCTCACGCGGGCGTGACAGATTTCAAAAACAATACCCATATGGGCTATGCATGATAGAAAATAGTTATAAAAAAAGGATGCTAAAATTATTCAATCACTTTCAAAAAAGATATCTTGTTTTAAGAAAATATGTTGCTTCCCCTTCAATAAATTGATTTTTTATTAAAATGAGAAATCAATTTTTTGCAGTGTTGTTGCACCAAACTGAAATGCGTGAATATTAGTTTTGCAGGCGGTAAAACACACAGGCTTTTTTTGTTTTGTGTATGGCTGTTAAAGAGTAGAAGTGTTGTAGGATTCAGTGGAATGTTTGAGTTTTGGCGCTCAAAGTTGTGCCAAGAGTATAACTCAAAATATTTTAGTAAGTGGATGTGCATAATTAAAGAGAATAAGAATTTAAAATACTGTAAGATAAAAGTTGCAAAAATAGTTCGGTTATATATAGTGTATAGTGTGCCGTTCGATATTTTAAGTGACTTTAAATTTATTTAGAAAGTTTAGTATATAGTAATTTGAATGGCGGTCCAAATTGGACCCCATACTAGGCGTTTTCACCTAGTATTTGATGTACACTGCACGAGACGTTACATTAAGAGTAGAACACTTGTAATAACTGATATCGAGTTTAAAAGCTAGCTTTGCACTTCTAAAGTTAGGCATTATGAAACTTAAATTTTCAAACCTAAGACACGGGGACCGAAATTTAGAGTTTAAAACATTGCAGTTCTTGATTGTTCTTTGTCTGAACTGCCCAAAGTCGCGTGTGATATAGTGTGCAATAGCAACGTTAAGCA